>MNCI01002041.1:821412-887659 GCA_015680685.1 Gnetum montanum | reverse complement strand
GTAAGAGATGGAATAAAAAATTAAGTATAAAGCTTATATAAAATGATGTAATACATTGAAATATTAATATTATTATATAAAGAGAAGGGTCTTAAATCCCTTCCTGAAAAATGAGATTTTTACGTTGGAAAATGGCTATGTTAAATGGTGAACATTTTGACTAAGTATAGAATGTAATGTAAGAGTTAGAATAGAATTATATGTATAGAATATAAGTAAATAAGAGTAAAATAATGAAAGTGAAATGCTTCAATAGTAGGGAATGGTCCCAAATCCTTTCCCAAATGATAAGATGCTTTATTGATAAATTACAATGTATTTGATTCTTATGGAGGACCAAACAATAAACAAAAGACATAAAACGTAAGTACAATGAACCTGATAAAAGAAGCTCAAATCTTGAGCAAAATCTACATTTTGAGGATGAAATTAAACCTTTGGAGGATTACATTATAAATGGGAAGGTTGTAGATATGATCTAGAATCAATTTTGGATTAAAACAAGGCTATTTCAATAGAGGTTCTTGCCAGTGACACTAGAGCTACAAAAATTCCAACTCTAGAAAGTGACATGAAAGTTGGAAAAATTTATCTTTGGAATCTGTTATTGAAGGTGAAGAAGGTATTGAAGGTAGCCAAGGAGCACATGGGTGTTGCGATGATGGCAAGTGCTCATGCTTTTAATCTCTCGAAATCTAACAAGTGCTCTTAAATTTCAAAAGATCTAACCTAAAATTTGTATTTTGAACTTGTATTCATAGGCCTAGATTTTTCAAATTTAACTTAGGGATACTAAAATTAAATTTGGAGTTAAGTGTAACTTGTCATCAAGATTAGTTAGCATGATCGAGTGGTGTGGTTAGGTGACATGACTTGGCATGGCTTGCTAGTGATGTGACTTAGCATGGTTTCTCAACATAGCTAAGCAACATGACTTGGTGACATGACTTAGCATAGTGAAGTGCTATAGCTGGGTGGCATGACTGAGTGATGTAGCTAGGTGGCATGACTTAGCATGACTAATTGGCATAGCTAAGTGGTATAAATTAGCATGGACGAATGGTGCAGTTGGATGGCATGACTTGGTATATTTGGGTTGTGTGGCCAAGTATCATGGTTGGGTAGCATTATCGAGTGGTATGGCTATGCAACATAACTTGCATGGTCAACTAGTACGACCAAGTGGCATGGCTTGGTGTAGTCAACTAGTGCATGTCAAAACACAGTTTTCATATGATTTAGGAGTCTTAGCAGTGGTGATACCAATGCTAACACAAAATTAATGTTAGTAACACTTAGAAAAATTTTGGACTTTTTCCAATATGTTTTCAAAGTTACTAAAATTAATGCTAAGAATTTGGGATATGATCCCAAATGATCCCTAAAGGCCTTTGAAGGCCAATAATGTATCTTGTAAGGCTTTTTTTGGGGCATTTTATGCTACAATTTTGAAGGATACCCAATTTAATTTTCCATTACCTCTAACACTAGAAATATTTTGATCTGTGCTAACTCCAACACTTAGAAAAATTTTGGTTCTATCATTTTTCAAGGATCATGGAAAATTATGACTATAAGTTGGATTATGAACCTAGATGATTCCCGATGGCCCCTAGGAGCTAAGGATGTGGCTTATGATGATGTATTTGGGGGATTTTGTGCTCAACTCCTTATGGAATGACATTGAAACCATACTTAGTTTCAATTCAAAGTGAACCAAAAAAGTGGATACAACAACATCATAATGTGGTCAATGAAAAAATAATAACTCATGATCACATAACATGGTTTGCTAAACAACATTAGCATCATCATCATAAATGCTTAATGGCACACAAATTGAGATCATACCTATTAGTGCTTAGTATTTTCCCACCACCTCACATCTTGCCAACCACCAATACCATACCACACATCTAGCAAGATTAGTATGCATAGTCACAATGGTTTTAGAGGAGTATATCATTCAAATAATATAATAATTATGAGCCCTCATGACCCCCAACAAGTCTACTTGCATATGTAGAAACATACCATAAAACTATGGGATCCTATGTTAAGTGGTTACACATATTTGCCTAGTAAAAAAGGTTTAATTTTGGACCTATGATAGTTTTCAGACCTTGCTAAACATTAATGAATGTGAAAATATAAAATGATTCTATTTCCTTTTCCTAAGAAGCATTTAATAGTTGAATAATAAGATTTTAATGGAAATTGATCATTATTTTAGTCTCATCAAATTTAATGTTAAGAATTAATTTTATAAACATATAAGAATCCACAATTTTTCATGCATTTTCACTAAAAGGGATCATTATCATTTGCATGGAAAAACAAATTACCTAGCAATTGTGTTTGCCAACCATTTTGAGAAGAAATCTTAATTTATAACTTCAAAATATTATCTTACTACCTTAAAGTTAAGTGCATGAAAAAACTAGAAACAAAGATTTATTAACCAAAACTTTTAATTGAAAATTGTAAATACAAGCAAAGAGAATTAACTTTCCTATGTTTACATTGTTCTTAAATATATTAAATTATCCTCCATCATCCCCTAAGCTTCTTTGTGTGTAGTGAAAAGAAAGTCCTCTAAATTGATATTTCAAGTTTTAATTAGTAGACTAGTATGAAAATGTTTATTACACTAAATGTTTATTATATGATTCTTAGCCAATGAACGATTGACACATTGCTATTTGGCTTCTTCAACAATTAATGAATTGCTATTTGGCTTCTTGTAGGAACCATACCAAGTAATAGAAGTAAATCTATTGGTTCATCAATCTTCATGGCTACAAGTGTAATAAGATTTGTAAGTATAAGAACTTTAAGGTAAAATTGCAAAATCTAGCTAAGAAGGGCTAAATTGTAATCATTGGGTCATATACTATACAATTTTTTTTTTCAAAATAAATTCATTTGATTTGTAAATGGAAGAGATTATGTTTTTTATAACATTTATATCCATAATTTTCTTTTTTTCTTGGTATTTGCATAGTTCGTATTTATATAGTTTTAAACCAATGTCGGAGGAAGTTTTATTTGGTGATACTTAAGGATTTTTCCTTTACACTTTGAGTTACTTATGTACACTTGTTCTTTATGCTATTTATAAATTTTGATGTAATGTAGTTTATCATAGATATCCAACTAATGTTCCCTCTTTGTGTACTCAAGGTGACATTATTCATCAACTCATGCTTTGCTACAATTCTAAATGTATATAAAATTTAGTAGGAAGTGAAAACCGAAGAGTGTAATGTTTGATCCTTTTTTATGAAGCATTAGTTGGCTACATTGATGGGATCCCGTCAATGAATTAGATGATGCATTAATGCATATGCATCAATGTAGTGGATGTTCTGACCTATAAATATGCATGCTCCCACCATGTATTTGACATTCTTTTGTTAATAGAGTAGTCAAACTCTTGCAGTTTTATTCTGTAGTCTTAGAGAACAGTCAGTGAGTGTTCGCAGTGTGGATCTGAGTTAGTTGTACGACATCTTATATGTGCAGCAATGTACCTGGACACATTCCATGAATGGTAATAAGATTGAGATTCATTCTTAGTCATTGTAGCACTTTGACTTAGACTAAATTTACTTTTAATGTAATTTGTATTCCATGTACTTAGTTAATATTTATGTTTCCATGCATATTAAAGAATTGGTAGAATGAGTGTGACCATTTTTTAGTGTAAACATGTATTTGCTTGGTAACCCTAGTAGCATCATTACTTGGTTCACCTAGTAGCATAACACTTAGTAATTCCAGTAGTGGATACTTAAGTTCAAGATGTATATGACAAGATGGAAATGGACACTCATCACCCATAGGCTAGTTTAGCATTTATCTTCTATTAAATAATTTATTTTCTATTATCATTAGGAGTAGCATAAAGCCGAAAAAACATCAATAATCATATGCCTCATTCTAGACTAAATCATATGTGACAAAACTACCACTGGTCTAAGTGGGAAGATAGCGTCTTGCAATCAATGCTTAATGATCTAGATGCACAACTAGTCCCATCCATGGAATTCGATTAAGTTGCACATGAATGCTCATAATTCGTATGGTTGGACATAAGTGGTACCCACTGCTCAGCATTGGTGTCATTGCTAAGGATGGTGCTAATTATCAAGATTAGTGGTATCATAAATAATCATTGTTAAGGTGTTAATAATTTATCTTCAAAAAAATATTAAGTCACACATGTTAAAAACATGTCTTCTTCACATAAGACCAATAATGCATCGTATGATGGAAACACTCATAGGAAAAATGATAGGTTCTATACTAAAGAGAATTGAAGTGAACAACCTCAAGTAGGGATTTCATATGCCCATTTTGACTCATACTACATGCAAGGACTACATTCAACTAGTACAAACAACTCTAGAGGAGATGGAATAAGTCCTAGATCAAGGAGGACCTCAAGGCCTAGGACCTCCTCTAAACCTAGAAAAGATAAATCAAAGGACAATGGGGAGAACTATAGGAGCCATGGTGATTCTCCCAGTTCCTCATCTTCCTTTTCTTCTTCAATGTCTAGTTCTAATGAAGATGAACATGGGTATAGAGATAGAGCTTTACTATGGGGCCAAGATAAAGATAGAGATTAAACCCAAGGGTAAAATCAAAGACATCAAGATGAGCATAGAAAATATCATCACAATTAGATGAATAGAAATATAGATTATCACAATGATGTATATGGTACAAATGAACCCTTGTTGGCTACTTGGGGCCTAACACAGATTAGGAAGGCAATTCATGTACCCCCAAAGGCATCAAATGGCTTAATATGGAAAAAATTCCTGAATTTAGAAGAGGCTAAAATTCTAATCCACAACATCACTTACAAGTCTTCCATGATGCATGTGCCTTGCAAAATATTGAACGTAAGTGGAAAAATCTTAGGCTCTTTCCTAAGACACTAATAGTTGAAGCTAAAAGTTGGTATAGATCATTGGAACTAGATTCCATCCACTAGTGGGTCCATAATGCTAGAGCTCTTCAATGAAAAATACCAAACCTATGCAAGAGTGTCCAACCTAAAAAACAAATCCAAGGAGGGAAGTAAGAAAAACATGAATCCTTGGATCCAACCTTGGATAGATACTATTCTCTACTACATAGATGCCCCAGCCATGATTTCTCTCAAAACAGTAACTTTTCCACAGCATAGATTGGCTTCATAATCCAATGAGGGAGACCCTTGGGATTTATGCCCAAGGTCGATTATATGAACTAAAAAGCTACCAAATACAAAGACTAATTGAAAGAGTGGCAAAATAAGAAGGAGCGCTATGTAAATTAGCAAATGTAGAGGAATGTAGCTACTGAAAACATCAAAGGCTAGAACGGTACATCGAGAGGCTTGTGGTGCACATAGTTTGATCTTGTGTCTACGTGAGGACCTAATAGAGGTGGAGATGAGGTGTCCAAATAATCTTATAGATCAAACTAGGACTTACAAAGTGTGATGTCAAAATTAATGCTAGGGGTTTGCACAATGTTTACAACATCCACGATGTCAACAAGGGTGAGAATAATCAAAGTTTTCGATGCAAAACGAAGGCGCAAACATGTGAGTATGTGTAGGAAATAGCAAAAGATATAGGTAAAATGCTAAAATGTGAGAGAAAATGCTAAAATGCATGGGAAGAGAGTAAGAGAGAAAGTGTCACCACCCCAAATGGGGCAAGCATAGTTAACTGCAAGAAAGATGAGAAGGTACGTAGTGTACAAGTAGGTGCAATAGGTAGCGTAGTCATAATTTGGCAGTCTCGTAGGATTTATTGGAGCACACCAGCAGAACACCATTTGATTCAGTGGGAGCATAGTTGGGTGCAACATAGTCCCAACTACCCCTATTCCACGTCGCACCCAATCTGCAATTCATTGTATCCCTAACCCTATAAATACCTTGGCACTCTATGTTTTAGGGGTTGGTGATTCTTGCATTCAATTGGCAAATCTACATTTTGAGCATTCTTGCATTCAAGCACACTTGACATTTAAGTAGACTCCAAGCTAGCACTTGGCACCATCACACACCTTCCAAGATACCATAGACCACTATAGCCCATAGGAAACCACAACAACCAACCCAGTAGGTAAAGACTTCACAACAGATGTTAGTCTTCACAACCTAGACACCCTAAGACTATGACTACACTACCTACTATTCTTGTTTGTACACTGTGTACCTCCTCACCTTTCTTGTAGTTAACTATGCTCCCCTCGCCCCCCCCCCTTTGGGGTGGTCTCGCTTTCTCTCTCGCTCACTTCTAGTGCATCTTTAGCATTTTCTCTCACACTTTAACATTTTACCTGCATTGCTTACTATTTCCTACACATACTCATGTGTTTGCACCTTTGTTTTACATCAAAAACTTTGACTACACTCACCCTCATTAACATCATGGCTGTTGTAAACACCATGAAAACCCTACCATTCATTCCAACATTGAACTTTGTAAGTTCGAATTTGATCAACAAGATCATTCTAGGCACCCCTATCTCTACCTCTAGTAAGCCCCCACACAAATGCAAGGTCAAACTATGCACATTGCAAACTTCTTAGTGTACCATTCTAGCCTTCAACATTTTTGGTAGCTATAGTTTTTTGGTTCTAGAAGGAGGGCCAATGCCATTTCCTTTTGCAATCTTCATTGGTTATTGTCTTGCATGATCTCTCCATCACTGTTGTTACCTCTAAGCTAGCATAGGCTCAACACCTATGAACCTGCCATGGCAATAGCAGGATTTGAGGCCAATAAAGAAGTTTTCTATAAACTAGTTAATGTAGACTTGACCTTGTCATTGATTCCCCTGGAACCCCGCTCGATAACCACCAAAACCTACATCTTACACTTAGCTAAATTCTAGGTGCTCAGAAGAGTGTAGTTGGCTCTTAGCATAGATCGTAGTTGGCTCTTAGCATAGTGAGCGTAGTCCCACAGTTAGCCATTTTAGTAGCTTCTAGAGTTAGTCATTTTTTCAACAGTTTTATACTTAGTCATTTTCTACAAAGTTTTGTACTTAGCCATTTTTTCTAAAGCTTCCTTACTTAATCATCTTCCTATCATTTTCATAGTTAGCCATTTTTTAAACCAACAAATTTTGCATTTTCTCTTTGCATCATGAACCTTAAGCAACATTTGACCTCTGCTCTAAGTGCGATTATTACCTAGCCCATTTAACAAGAGATTCAGATTGACCATCCTGTAAATCCTACCATGGCAGGACAAAGGTAATCACTTAGGCTATAGAACCTATCTCTTGAGTACATGATCTTAAATGAGGATCAATATAACTTCATTTGCATGAAGTTCTAGGTATGTCTATTCCTAGATTGCCAAGAAATGAAGGCCAAACGAAGTTATGAGCTCATACACTAGAATGGAAGGAAATACTTCCTCTTTGTAGAGGATTTCATTCCACTCACCGAGCCTTATCATTGGATGCTCGCCTAGCTCATCCAAACCAATGAGCGTAAGGTAGGGACAAACTATGAGGAGCTCCTACAAGAAGAGCAAGATGAGTTCGAGGCTTTTTTAGAGCACGAGGACTCATTCCACACCTCTTTGTAGTAGACAACCTCTACATTTGTTCCTCCATAGTCCCACCCACCTATCTTCCCAGAGATGGTTATAAGCCTAGTGTCACCTCCTAGGTCTATGCCTATGGTGGTGACCCATCATGCATAGTACACACATTAGGATGTAGTACATCTTGTTAGCCTACCCTTTGTCATACCTTCACACTGGCACAAACTTCCCTACCAATAACCATCATGCCTACACAACCCTACATGCACATCATGCACATTCCTCCACTGTAAGCAACTCAAGCATCATATGTCCCACCTATTGTTTTAGCTTCCTTCACAATGGTCCAATCCACAAATGCGTGGTGGGGCCTAACCACTATGTCCATGGCACAACCCACATAATAAGCATCACACATGGCACCACAACCTATAGTCGAGTCATGGGTCACCCAAACAGCATAGTGGGTAGCACAACTAGCATAGCCCACTATAACCTCCCCAAGCTTGCATGAAGCATTTTAGCTCATCCAAACTCTAACAAAGGAGGTCAAAGGCTGCTTCCTTCAAAATCATGCATGTGATGGATTTCTACTAAGATGATCTGATCAATCCTGTAGTTCCACCACTGCCATTACCCATTGAAGTCCTACTACACTAATTCACCAAATACAATGGTGAAGAGAATCCTAATGCTCATCTAGTGATCTTTTGGTCTGAATACCTTCTATTGTAAGCATGGCCACATGCCATGATCCCTGTGTTTGCCATGTTCTTGACTAGAAAAGCACTAGATTGGTACCACGTTCTTCCCAAGGCCTCCATCTCCTCTTTGGAGGACTTTCTTAGCTAATTTTTTATGCACTTAAAGTATAAATTAAATCTCAAGGCAACCCTAGACCAATTAATGCAAATTACGCAGGGCCCCTTAGAGCCCATGCAAAACTTCATACAACGCTGGAGTGCATCGCTCAACAAAATCTTTGAGCCCATTTCTGAAACACACCTACTAGTAATCTTTAAAGGTGCAGTGAATGACTTTATTAAGTCAAAGTTGTATTATCTATTCTTACGATCCTTAAGCCAAGGATTTGCTTAAACTAAGAGCATTTAGGATTCAATAAAGGCCAATAAGGACCTAGCCTACATGACCTACAAGAACTTACACCCCAAAAAGGACAATGACAAGGGCAAACAGGTAATCACAACCATGGCAATGGTGGCTAATGGGGCCAAGCCAACCAATACCAAACTAATGGCCAAGCCACCTAAGGCCTCCACCAAAAATAAGGCTTCTAGGTTTAGCACTGCGATAAGTAGCCAGCCAACATCATCAGTGTCCATGGGACAAGCTACACCAAGGCGAAACTTTGAAAGCAAAGATTGTTCAAAGTACACACCATTACCCATCAAGTCATCGAAACTTCTTAACCAATTTCTTAAGGATGGAAAAATCCAATATAAGTAGATGTTTAAGGAGGCTCATAAGAGGGATGATCAATACTACAAGCTTCTTAGGAATCCCTCAGCTACAACACCAAATGAGCCTCCAGTCCCTAAACATGTTAGGCTAGATTGATTTTTCCACTGCCATTAATTACTTGGACATGACATAGACTTTTGCATGGCCATTCAAGATAATATACAATGCATGATTGATAGGGGTGAGTTGGTCCTTGATGCAACCAACCTAGTTTTCCCCCAAAACCAATCAATGAAGGTCAATAAGGATCCTCTTAATGCAAGCAGTGTAAGGTACACCATTAATGCTATCAGCATTGATGACAACTTAGAATTGGCACAAGAGCCATTCGTGGTGCATGTGCTCTCTGGTAACGTTGGGGCCTCCTCAACGTCAACTAGTTTGAGGATCCCTTTTTTTCTCAGAGCACAATCTTAAGCACCGATAACATCCTTTGAGGTTAGGGTCCCACAACAGCAATAGCCTAGTCACCATTCATTGTTAGGGTATCACAATGTGTAGACTCCTCACCTGCTCAGAGTCTAGTGATGGGCCATGCATCAATCCTCGCTTGCCCAAGGGATCATCCTACAAGTGACACCAATAGGCAATCAAGGTGGTAACCCAGCAGGCCTAACAACTGCCTTACTAACAAAATTATTAGGTAGCACCAAGAGCAAAGGGCATTAGGCCCACCGAAGCCTGTCCCCTTATCCTTTGTCCCCATGGCCAAATCAACTAAGAAGGCCACCATATGCAACCAAAAACCAAGCACTGAGGCTCAAAAACAAGCAAGGTAAGCAAAGCCCAAATCTCCTCCATGAGAGATTCTTCTCTTAGGCCACATGGAGGAGATGAAGGCCAACAAAATAGTAGATAGTGGCATGGAATTTCTAGAAGCGTTGGCATAGGTCAAATAAGCTCTAAAACAAAAGAATACTACATTGAGCCCATACAACCTGGTCATAACCTTCTTAGCCCACTGCAAAGCATTGGTTTCCATGTTTACCTTCATTATTATTATAAAGGACATTCCAATAGATGAACAATCCATCCATGTTGTCATGCTACATGTTGCCCCATAGGAATCAAGTTCAATGCCCCTAGCATTTCACGATGAGGTGATTAACATTGACCCTGAGAAGGGTCAAGTCATTACTATGTCAATATTTATCACAATCCACATAGGGCAATGCAAAATCTATAGGGTGCATGTCAATGATGGGGCGGCAACAAATGTTATCCTATACACCATCATTGACAAGCTAAGTCTTGCCGACCAAATCAAATCCACAAAGACAATGTGCCTAAATTCCTTCAATGGACTGCACGTTGTCATAAGGGGAATAGTCATGATAGCCTTTGTGGTAGGGGAGAAATTCTCCACCACTACAGAATTCACCATAATTGAGGAGATGCTCGGATTCAACTTGATCTTGGGTAGGGTTTGGCTAGCTTAGCTATAGGCCATCTCCTCCCCAATCAACCAAGAAATCCACCTTCCCTATGAAGGTGGTGAGGTTATCATTTACAATGACAATGCAGCCCCTCTAGCCATCAACAACATTAACACAAAATAAGGGTTAGAGGTAGAGTTCCCCGATGATGTGCCTTCCATGAAGAATGATGGTGAAACATGTAAGGCAGACCAACCTGAGGAGCCAAAGGGAGCCAATGACCTCTTAAAGGATGCTTTGTGGGTAGAATTACCCTTTGAGATAGTTGACAAAGGTTAAGGTGAGTACCGCATAGTACCGTCTAGGCCCTACACACCCCTTAGCCCACATTGGGTTAGGAAGCAACTGTGTGACTAAGGCATTCCCTTAGTCCAACATGTGCTAGGTGCCTACTTGCCCCTCACTTCTGCATACCTCACTTGCTTGCATTTTGTTTATGTGTTTACATTTAGCTTGGTTGTTTGCATTTTGCATTGTTTACTTTGTTACGCACTTATTTCTTTTGTTTGTGCATAGTTTACTTTTCAATAGTTATTAGCATACATATGAAAAATGTCGAAATACATAAAAATCATACAATTCAAAATTACAAAAACACATGGCCTAAAAAGGCCTTAAAGTAACGCACAGCCTACCATGGCACTAAACTAGCACCGCATGGCCCACCATGGCCTAAAACTAGTAACACTTTTCCTTTCAACACATGGCCCAAGATGGTTGTAAACTACATAGGGGGCTAGAATAAGCCTAAAACTAACAACACATGCTATCTACATACGTAGTCCAAAATGGCCCTCAACTAGCAACCATGTGGCTTGAAATGGCCCAAAACTAACATTGGCCCTTTCACCATGGCTTTAAACTAGCATGGGGCTCGAAATGGCCTAATTGCATTAATCCATTGCATTGCTAGCACCAAACACATAGTAAATAAACATAAAAGTCTACACCATCACACACCATATATAGCAACAACATTCATTACGTCTCATATAAATAATACTACATAGCATGATCATCTGCAACATGTGGTAAAAAATCCACAAAAATGCAAGAAACACCTAACAGCAAGGCTACATCAAGATGTGCTCAACCAATGGTACTAAGGGGGTGGAGCTCCTCCTCCCTCTACTGCACTATTAGGGCCTGCAATATCACATGGTGCCTACTACTACACAATAATAAAAAAATAGCAAACTAGTAAGAAAATGTACAATATACAAAACAACATCAAAAGCATAAAAAAAACTTAAAAAGTAACCTAAGAGGGTCTTGCATCAATCATGTCTGGAGGCAAGCTATCAAGGCCTTCCTCCAAGTACTGGAGGATTTTGGCCTCAGATAGCTACATCCAATCCTCTTGGCCAAATTCAACCCCTGCAAGGGTCTTTCCTTGGTTCACAATGGTCCATGCAAGTGGCTCCATGGAAAATAAAGCAAATTAAGCCTCTCTTAAGGGTGTCACAATTTTCCTCTCTAGGGAATCACTAATCATTGTATGATGAGCGAACAACTCATAGGCCCACCTCCTATTAATTGCCTCAAGAAACATCTCATGGCAACGACATTAAGAAACATCTCATGGCAGTGACATTAAGAAACATCTCATGGCAGCGACATTTCATGAACTCTTCTTTGAGTTGCTAAAGATATGTGTCTTGCTCATGCTTATAGTGGTGTTTTTGATTCTTTGCATCTTCCCCCACTTGTATACCTTGGTACAAAAGTTCTTCTAGTCCTGGTTCTTTTGGGTAAGCAAATCCATCTATAGCCATTTCTTAATGATCTCTCTAGTGGCCTCATTTTTTCCATGGATGGTTGACTACTACTTGGCATAATTAATCTCTGTGGTCCACCAAGTACTATCTCCCCATGACTAAGCCACCAAAAAGTCATATCAAGGTTGAAGGTCCTCGATCTTTGTCTCTTGGCTCATCACTCTCTCTTGAAGTTCATGCACATGTTTCCACAGGTGCTCATTCAAGCACCTACAAACCCATAACACTTTCATGCAGGAAAGTGTGCACTTGCTAAATGCCTTGTATAAACAACAAGGCACCTACTCCACTTTAGGAGGGAACTTAGGAATGACATCCACTTTAGCCACCTTGCTCGAATTCCAACAAAGCTTAGAACCTATTGACATGCAACAAGAAAATCAACATTAGTCATGAACTAGGCATTAAATTGGTAAAGCAATGTAAGAAAAGAAACATCATATGCATACTGAGCTTGGGATCTACCTATTGTAGGTGGTCAACCATGTCCTCAACGATGCCTTCCATGAAGGTAAACTTGTACCCATAGCTTCATGTGGTAGGTAGACATGGATGGTGGATTGCTAGCAGGCTCATCTAGGACTGTGACACAACAACGTAATTAGTATATAACTAAGTAGCCAAAGATGCAAGAGCAAAAGAGCAATAATAGATGGTAGTCTAAGGCACTTACCTAGCAAGCCCTCAGGTGTGAGAGAAGGAGGTCTCCCAACTGCACACCATCAAAGAAGCTATCAAAATCACCCCCATTAGGGTGGAATAGGCCCTCCTCCTCCAACTACTAAAGGATCATTGTAGCCTCATGCAGCTCCTCCCTATGTGCTTCCCCCTCCTCAGCTTGAGGAGGGGCCTCCTCTACTACCACTATCACCACTACTTTGGCAGCCCTCTCTCCTAATTTACAAACATAACATATTAGCATTAATATAACATAGCAAAAAATATAAAAATATAAACATAAAAAATACAAAATGAATGCATCTAGTAATGTACATATATTAACTTGCAACATCTATACATATGCTAGAGATCTTGAGGTGAATTTCTTGATGCTTGCTTGTCCAACCCTAAGAGCAGCCTCCTCTACAAGACATGGCCTCTTGATCTTCATCTTGGATGGTCCCACTATTTTTATGATATAGTGATTAGCCTTGTTCACATCCCCAGTGACAACTGGGGGACCCTCACTTATGCTATCATGCAAATAGTGTAACCACCCCAAGGGACCTTTAGTCATTATTGAATACAACTCATCAATTTCTTCAGGGGGTCATGTGCACAAGTGGTCATGAACATGTGCTTAACCCAAGGCTTTGACAGCTACTCATAGTCCTACATGACCCATCATCCATTATCATAAGCTGACAAGATATCTATGAACCTTCATAGAATCCCTACAAAGAATGTGAAGTGCACATGAGACCTAGCCTAGAGGTTAAAGCGTAGCCTAGTGATCTATGCGTGTAGGCCGATGGCAATGTAGCAAGCCTAATTGAATCTCGTGCCCTTGTGTGGTACCTCCTTCATCACCTGCACCTGCTCCAACCCAAGGATTTTCCCTTGGAAGTGCAACTTTAGGAAGGCACAAGTGCAAAAGATAGGGTAGAGCTCTCAAACATTAGGCACAACCACATTCTTAATCAGGATGCTCTTGTGAGATTGAGTGGCCCCCAACCAACCCTTAATCTCTTCCTTGCAGTCCACCTTCCTATTGGCCTTATCAATGACCAACAGGCCATCAATGGGGAGGCCAAAGAGATTGGTGAAAAAGGCCTCACTAAGATCTAGAACTACTCTCACACTATGCACATGGATGAAGAAGTGGCAAACATCACTGCTAAAGGAGTCTATGATGGTGACCATTTTGGCCACTAGAATGCTTGGGCTAAAGGCTAAGAAAAGGTCCATCAACCCAACATGCATGAGCCTATTGGTTAATGCCTCTAAGGCCTAATGGCAGAACCAATGCTGCACCCCCTCCACATCACCATATTTCATGATGAAGGTGGCCTCAGTGTAACCTATAGTGACCATTGTCACCTCTCCTGAAGCAACTACCACTACAATAAAGGAAAAAAACAATCTTAGCACCATGCAAAAGCAAATCAAAAAACATGTGTGAGCAAGCACAACAGCCAAAATGATAAGCACTCATGTGAAACAAATGGTGTACGAGATGGAGGTGGTGGTGTAAGTATCTCTTCAAGGTTGGGCTTATCACTAGCCCACTCCTCATCTAGCCAATCATGGGTCTTGCACTACTCAAATGCCATCAATTACTGGTAGGGTAAGACCTTATATTACCTTCCACTTGCTCAAGTACAGTCCCTTGAAAGTTCAAACTAGAGGAGAATACCTCTAGGATGGTATGAGTCAAGACAAGATTTACCTCGTCGTGAAGACCCTGCTCATCAACTCTAAATATAGTAGTAGGCATGAGCAGTTAGCCACTTACCATGAGCCAATAGCAAAGAATGCAATGCAAAAATATAAGAGCACTTGCCCTTTAGTGTAGTACACCATTCTAGGTGGCTTCTAGAACAAAGTGTGCACATGCAAAGCAACAAAGAGGATGTTGCTCTTGTTGTAGCAAGAGCACTCTGGCATCTATCAAATCTTGGATAAGGGTAAAGCATCCATAAGGCCTCTATCCAAATAAACTGCATCATCATCACTAGTAATGGGCTCATCATACATGAACCTCAATATGTCCCAGTTAGCCCCAAGCAATAATGTCTCGGTGATGACGCTCACAACCTCCACTGCTAGGTGTGACCACATCATCACACTAATTCCCTATAGTAGGAATTCTAGGAACGTGTGTACCCCTAGTTGGAACCACACTACCTAATAACCCACTTGCATATCTAGCACAGGCATGTTGGGCACAAGCTTTCTCATGCAGCAAAGAATGCCAATGAGCTCCACAATGACTAGGATGGATTTTAGTAGCATCCTACAACTACAAAGCAACAAATGAAAAGTTTGTATACATACATTGAATGCAATCTTTTGACAAAATATTAAAATTAAACCTAGAAAAATTAGCATAACATAGCATAAGTTAGTAAAACTATCTTTTTTGTGAAAAAAAACTAGAGAATAGTTGAAATGTGCCCTTAGCATTATGCCTAGCCCTTGCAGCTGTACAATCATGTTGCTAGGCACAACGCCCCTATTACCCTTACTACCCCCCACACACCACCAGCACCAACATTTTTAAACATAAAAAGAAATTTTTTTAGGGTAAACCCCTACCATGTCCCTAACCATCTAGGAGGCCACCTTAGCTGTCGTTGGCACGTTCATCCCTGCCTCACACCAACCACAAAACCTTTCAAAAAATTACCAAAAATGGTAGAAACCCTTTGCTACATCCTCAATCCTGTGGGTGGCAACTCTTGGCTACCATTGTCAAGCCCCAATCCCCTTCCCTACACTACAAAAAATTCAAAAATAAAACAAAAATTTCTTTCATAGAAAGCCCCAATAGTGGTCATTTCCCTACAACCTTGTGTTCAAACTTAAGGGAACCCTGTGGCCTTCCCATCTATGGTCACACTGGTTGCCATAGCAACCACGGCATCCACTAAATCCTTGTCCATCAAAAAAATTGCAAAAAAAAATTATCATCCATCATCGAAAATGCCAAGAAAAATAAGAAACCCTTCCCCACGTGCATACGCTCCCTACCATGTCATCGAAATGGCCATCATAGCAATGGCCCCTACCATGGTAGTGCACCACCAATAAAACCATGTCCCAAACCCTTAACTTTAGGTGCAAGGAACAATGAACAATTGCAAGAAATGAAAAAGGAAAGAGCATAGTTGGGATACCTAGTAGACAGTGGCACCCTCTATTCCTCCACACATGCCCACAACAGGCATCCCAATGTCTATTCTCCCTCATCCACATTTGCCAATTCAGGTATGGGCATCCACTTTAGCATGTCATCTTGACAACTACACTTTTCACAGGAAATGCACTATGCTCTGAAAATTACTTTGCATTTTCAACTTTTGAAAATGATAGACTTACGCAAGGTGAAACACACTTTTATACCCACCAGGACCACTTAATAATTTACCAACCTTGGGACTACACTCAACCCTATTTGCGTAGTGTAGAGCATAGTTGGTCCAGAGTGTAGTTGGATGGAAGCATAGTTAGCCAAACTTAGAAAAATTTTTAATTTTTCTAGCTGCCCTTTCAACTTAGAAAAATTTTAAATTTTTCTCATTGCCCAATGACCACCAAGTCTCACTTTGCATCCCAAGCACTCCCAACCTTACACAAACTAATGTATGTAGTGCATTCACAGTCCACTAAGAACTTAAACTAGCACTTATGGCCTACCAAGGCCTAAAATTGGCATCAATATACTTACTTCAACAATGCATGTACCTCCTTAAGAGAAATTTTTATTACATTATTTTCCTTAATTTTGTACATAGCTCCTTTATTAAGACAGGTGTGGCTTAACATTTTTTTGATTATTTTTGTAGGATTACCGTAGGGATACAACATGACTATGTGTAGGCATATTCACTCACTTTTAGTCCTCACCAAGCCCCATGGTGATCTTACACAATGCATTGATCCACAATGCCTAGACGTTGAGCCCATAGCCTATGATAAATACATAACATTTGTAGAGGCACTGCTAGGTTAGCCAGACCATCTAGTTAAGGCTCTAGATCTAGAGGTAGGTGATGTCACTGAGGATCCCCTCATTGAAATTCTTATAGCAACACCTAGTGGCAAGGTAAAGACATCGAAACTTTGTTCTTTGCTAGAGCCTCAACATGCCTAGAGCATTGCTAGAGTGCTCAATGAAATCATTAAGGCATTCACATGATCTTACGAAGACATGCCAGGCTTAGATCCTTGTGTAGTACAACATAACATTATCCTTGATCCCAACATTAAGCCAATTAAGTAGAAACTATGTAAGGTTAGGCCTGAGGTGGCATTGGTATTTTGTGATGAATTCACTAAGCTCTACAAAGTTGGCTTCATCTGAGTTGTTAACTACGTAGACTGGGTCTCCAACATCATGGTTGTACCCAAGAAAAATGGAAGTATATGCATTTGCATAGACTTCCGAGACCTAAAAAAGACAACCATTAAAGAAAATTTCCCATTGCCTAGTATTGATCAATTCGTTGATACTATGATTGGATATGCCTTGCTATCCTTCATGGATGGACTCTTGGGGTACAACCAGATTCGGATCAACCCAGAGCACCAACTCAATACTACCTTTATGACCCCTTGGGGTACATTCTATTACACCATGATGCCTTTTAGACTTAAGAATTTAGGGGCAACTTATCCATGTATCATGACATATATTTTTAGCAATTACATATTAGGTTTGCTCAATGATTATGTTGATGACATAGCAATTAAGTCCAAAGTAGCACATGGCCATGACGATGACTTGGACCTTGTACTTAAACATTGTCTAAAACATGAACTTAGGTTAAATCCTAAGAAATGTGTTTTTGATGTTAAGATGGGCTACATGCTAGGTTTCATAGTATCTGAAGCAGGCATACGCATAGACATAGATAAGATCAAGGCCATTATCAACTTATCACCACTCGCAAACCATAAGGAGCTATGAGAATTATAGGATAGATTGCAATTTGTATGCAGATTTATCACATGGTTGACCAATAAGTTGCAGTCAATGTAACATTTGCTCAAAAAGGGAGTCTACTTTGAGTGGACAACTCAATGCTAAGAGGCATTTGACAACCTTAAACAGGAGCTACCTCAACTTCCAACGGTCTACCCTTTACAAGGAGATAAACCCTTCTACATCTACCTTACTACCTTTGACACATCCATCGCTTCTCTACTTTGTCAAAAGCAAGATGATGGCATAGAGGTCTCGATATACTACTTTAGCCATGCATTGGTTGCCAATGAAGCAAAGTATAACGATGTGAAAAAGAATTGTCTTCCCTTGGTCTTTACACTCAAGAAATGGAGGCACTATCTTTTCTGTAGTCAAGTCAACATCATCTACAAGAGTAACATACTCAGAACCATTACAATGAATATCTACAAGAGCAATCGCATTGCATGATGGAAGGCAATAACAATGGAGTTTGACTTGCATTTCATTACACAAGCCTCAATGAAAGGTCAAGCAATAGCCACACCACTTATGGGTTTGCCTATCAATGATCAAGCAAAAATCAATCTAGAATTCTCAGATAAGCATGTTAATAACATCAACCAAGTGCCTAACAACTTCAAGGCACTCTTGCACTTTGATGGTGCTTCAACCTCTCAAGGGGGTAGTGCCACTGCTATTATCACGCTTCCCTCCAAGGAGATCCAATCCTTCATGCATCGTTTTGCATTCCCATGCACTAGTAACATGGTAGAGTATGAAGGTCTCCTCAGGAGTATCCTAGTAGCTCACGACCTAGGAATCCAAAGCATAACAATCTAAGGTGGCTCACAATTAGTGGTTAATCAAGTTACAAAGGTTTACACTTGTAAAGCCTAACATTTGCAGCCTTATTGTCACCTAGCGAGGCACTTGCTTAAACAGTTTGCAACTACTGATGTTTAGCATATCCCGTGTAATGAGAACATCATAGTTGAAGCATTAGTAATCTTATCCTTAAGCATTGCACCTGACATGTTTCACTCATTGCCCACCTCAATGATGGATTGCACTATGCCTATCATGCAAACCATTGATATTGCATCCATAGCCATAATTAGCACAACCCACGCAGTGGAATGGTATAACAACATTAAGGCATACCTTCTATAGGATGAACCTCTATAGCATTTACCCACTATCCAAAAATATGCATTGCATAAATGATCGCGGTAGTACATCATCATGGGTGACAACACACTATGTTGTAGATCCTATGATGGCATACTGCTAACTTATGTTAGCAACAATGAAGCACAAATGATCATTCAACAAGTCCATGAGGGACTCTACGGAGGTCACATAGCATCCAGGGTAATGGTAGTGGAGATTAGATGCTTAGGCTACTATTGGCCTTACATAGAGTGCAATTGTGTTTCCAAGGTTAAAACAAGTGATATTTATCAACAACATGGTAACTTAATGCATGTGCCACCAACTCTACTACATACAACGTAGCTCACATGGCCATTCCAACATTGGGGGTTGGACATCATAAGGCCTATAACACCTAAGTTCTCCACAGGACATAGCTTCATTATAACCACAACTAAGTATTTTACCAAGTGGGTTGAGGCTATTCTCCTTAGGAAGACAACATCATGGCAAGTTTGCAAATTTTTCCTTGATAACATAGTGACCTATTTTGTTTTACCCATATCCATCATAATGGATAATGGGCCATAGTTTAGTAGTGCAAAAACTAAGGCCTTCTATGAGCACTTTGGCATGAAGCATTCCTTTTCGTTGCCCTACTACCTACAAGCGAATGGCCAAGTGGAGGCCATAAACAAGGTCATTGTCAACCTTCTAAAGAAGATTCTTAACAATAGCAAGTGACAATGGCATGAACAATTAATCTATGCACTCTAGGCCTACCGCACAACATGCCAAATAGCAACAAGTAAGATGTCATATAGTCTAGTTTATGGGTCTGAAGCTATTTTGCCTTTTGAATTGTAGGTCCCATCACTCCTTGCCATCCTCTCAAGCTTCATCAATGAGGCTCCAAAAAATGAGTTGAGAGCCATGGACATCAACTTGATAAAGGAGAAGCACATGTAGATGCTTGATTGCATCAAGTGGTACCAAGAAACACAATGGCAAAAACACTATCACAATCAACATCAACATCTAATCAAGAAAGGGGACTTAGCCCTCAAGGCCATTCATGAAACTATAGATAAATTCTTAGCCAATTGGAAAGGGCCTTTCTTGGTCATCAAGGCCTATGAAAATGGAGCATTCAAGCTTGCTAACAATGATGACAATGAATTTTCCATTCTGGTGAACCACTTGTATTTGAAGCCTTACTATGCCCAGTACACAATGCCGCATCTCGACAAAGCAAGGTAAGCAATAGTCTGCTATGATTATAAACTAGGACAACAAGTTTGCTATGATTCTAAACTATCACAAAAAGTCTAATATGACTATAAACTGGAACAAATAGTCCACTATGACTCTAAACTAGCACAAAAATTCTGCTATGACTATAAACTAGCACAAACAGTCCTCTATGACTATAAACTGGGACAACAAATCTGCTAGGACTATAAACTGGCACTAATAGTCCACTATGACTATAAATTGGCAAAGACTATCCATCCTAATACTAAATTGGCATAGAACATACTTGGTTCATAACGTTAAAGTAACACAGCAACACGTCTACTATGTCATTAAATTAGCACACAGCAGTCTATTAGGACTATAAACTAACATACATCACAATCTTCCAGGACCTTAAACTAGGTCCATGGTCTACTAGGACCTTAAAGTAGCAAAGCATACCATCTACTAGGACCTTAAAATAGCAAAGCATAAGGTCTACAAGCAAGTGAGTAAGAATACTTCCAACCCCCCATCCCCCCCTTGTCTACCTACATCTCATGGGTGGGGCGGGGACACTATAGTTCCAAAGTAGATTTCATGTCATTGGGAGAGGCCTCTGAAACTTTTTGCAATGTTATTGCCCCCAACATTTTTTTGATCTTCTGAAATCACCCGTAGGCATTTTACCAATCTTCTAGAGCTCCTATCATCGGTGCTAGCACTACTAGCTTCAAGATTCACTTGCAATACTACTAGCTTTGGGCATTTTGCTAGTGCTTTGAGCCATTGTCATTGGGACACCATTTGGAGTAGTTAGCATTATGGACCTTTGGCATTTTGCTAATTTTTTGGGCTCTTGCCAGTGCTTAGGCTTGGAAGCACTTATAGTGTCATGGCCTCAGCCATTTTGCTAGTCTCCTGAGCTCTTGTCGGTGGTTTGGACTCTCCAACACCTACAACATCATCGCCCTTAGCACCTTTACTAGCTTTTCAAACACTTGCAATTGTTTCAATTGTCATGACATTTGCATCATCCTTACATCTAGTAGTTTACTCACATCTCATGTTGTGTGGTTGTTTTCCTATTTTCTCTACATTGTACTTGCAGGACGAAGCCCCAGAGGTGGTCATGCAAAGGTGCATCTCCTCGTAGTGGCAAGTCACCACATTACTTTGATGTGCATGATTAAACTAGCCAAGCCACTCAAAAGTGCACATCCTTATTACTCCTACTATAGCTTTTCCCCTTTCACCTTGCATTCCCCTATCTTCCCCTACATCACCAAGCTTGCAAATCCTCCTGATGCACATGGCACCCTTTAAGTCAAACATAGAACCCATGATGAACATAACACAACTCATCCCATGGGAAGCCTCTATGGACTAGTCAAGGCCCAAGTGAATATAACACTATCATCTCGAGGAGGAAACACCTATCCCACAAACATGATGTGGATGCATCAAAGTAAACCCATTAGGTCACACACAGTCCACTTGATGGAAAGCATCCAACAACTAGCATTTAGCAATGTGAAAAGCTTAAAGCAAGTTCACCTCACAGTCAAAACACAAAAAAAAGGCATGTTCCCAAGCAAAAATTAGTAGAGCTACAATTCTACAATAGGTCCAACCCTAAATCCATATTGATTCTCTCATAAGCATTCAAACAAGAGATCACATTTTCAAGGGTAAGCCATCCTAGTTCCATGAACACTAACTCTCTCATAAGCATTCTAACAAGAGATCATTGTTTTGGTGGCAAGCCACCTTGGTGCCATGATCACCATTAGCCATTCTAATTTTGCAGCTTGCAACATGACATCCTACGTACATTTTTCCTCCCTTGTCATCCTTAACACATCCTCTATGCCTTTTCCCTCCATCATACCACAACCCTTACCACTCTTAAGCATATTGTAGTAACATCCGATTGGATACTAATGAGTGATGCTGGTGTCAAGCCTGCTATGGTGTTTTGCAGTTCTTTCTCAATTTCTCTGAAGACACTCCTAAAGATGTCAACAAAGAAGGGCCAATAAAACACCACCAAATTTTGGCCACTGCATCTCAACTGCAAATTTGTCCAAGTATTAACACAAGGTAAATTTTTTCTAAGTTTTGATATTGCACTCCCCACTACTAGGACTACAGTCCAAAGCGTAGTCAACATAGTTAACACAAATAGTCCAAATTTGCAAGATTTTTCTAAGTGTTGACAATAGCTACAAATTTATGTAAGTGTGGAGACTACGCTCTCACTATTAGTACTATGCTCTAGAGCATAGTCAACATAGTCAGCACACCAATGGCTAGTTTTGTAAATTTGCCTAAGTGTCCAGCTAGAAGCTGTTAAGCTTACTTGGCATGGAAGAAACAATTTGAAAACTTTTCTAACTACTGTGACTATGCTCCCTACTATGCTCTAGAGCGTAGTTAGTGTAGTCTACATGGAGACACTAATTCTGAAAAAATTTTCTAACTACCAAGACTACACTCTCACTTCCTACTACACTCTAGAGTGCAGTCAACATAGTCAACACTAGAGCACAAGTTTTGCAAAATTTGTCTAACTATTGGAACTACTCTCCAGAGAATAGTTAGTGTAGTCTATCAAGATTGCCTCTAGAAGCCTCCAAAAATCAACACCGGCCTTCATCTCATCTCACTAGAGCAAAGTTTTGAAAAATTTGTCTAACTATTGGGACTACTCTCCAAAGCATAGTTAGTGTAGTTTGTCAATATTTCCTCTAGAAGCCTCTAGAACTTAGCACTAGCCTTCATCTGATCTCCAACACTTCTCTAGCAAGCAAGATCAGCAATTTGCATTTCTTTTTGTACCCCCATGTATCCCAAAATTGTACCTATGCTTAACATCACTCAAGAGAGTGGACAGCGTAGCCCTGGAACATAGTCTCCAAACTACACTATTTTGCATTATTTTCAAGTACATTGTGATCTGTTTGACACTTGCACATGCAGTTTGGACAACATAGTCACAGTTTGGTAGTCTCATAAGGTCCATTGGAGCACACCAGTAGAACAGCATTTACTTCAATGGGAGCATAGTTGGATGTAGTGTAGTCCCAACTACCCCTCTGCCCGATGGCACCTGATCTACAATTCACTACAGCCCTAACCTTATAAATACCCTAGCACTCTACATTTTAGGGGTTGGCAATTCTTACATTTAGTTGGAAAATCTTCATTTTGAACATTCTTGCATTTGAGCTCACTTGGCATTTGATCAAACTCTAAGCTAGCACTTGGCACCATCGTACACCATCTAGGATATCATAGACCACTACAACCCATGAGACACTGTGGCAACCAACTTGGTAGGCAAAGACTTTATGGTGGATGTTAGTCTTCATAGCCTAGACACCCTGAGACTGTGACTATGCTACCTACTATGTCTACTTGTACATCATGTACCTCCTCATCTTTTTTGCAGTTAACTACCCTCCCCCCATTTGGGGTGGTGCCACTTTCTCTCTTGCTCACTTCCGATGCATTTTTAGCATTTTCTCTCACATTTTAGCATTTTACCTACATTTTTTGCTATTTCCTGCACATACTTGTGTGTTTGCACCTTCGTTTTTCATTGAAAACTTTGACTACACTCACCTCCATTAACATCATGGATGCTATAAACACCATGCAAACCCCTAACATTCATTCTAACATCACACTCCGTAAGTCCCAATTTGATTGACAAGACCATTCTAGGCACCCAGTCTCCACCTCCAATAGGCCCACACACAGATGTAGGGTCAAACTATGCACATCACAAACTTCTCAATATACCGTTATAGCCTCCAACGTTTTCAGTAGCTACAAGGAATATAACTAGGATCCAAGTATTCAAAATAAAAAATTCCATATCTATGATGAGGGAAAAGAGGTAGCTCTCGATGAGGTGATTTCACACTAAACCTTGTTAATACAAAAGTCTATCGATGAGCTTGAAGCAAGGCTAAATAAGATATTGGAGTTGATAAATGACAAAGTTACAACTTACATAAAAACTATAGAGGAGAAAGTAACATAACACAAATCAAGTGATCAAAACAAGAGGAGAAAAAAGAACCAAGAAACAAGCAGGAACACTTATCGACAAAGAGGAAAAATGGTTGTAGAAGAAAAGGCTATAGATCGACCACAAAAAAGGATGATGGATGTGATATCTGTCTATATGACCATCCAAAGGACTATTTCCCAGTCATGTTACATCTACATGAGATTGGACTTTTGCTTTGAATCCCAAGTTTGTACAAAAGCAAATGCCTAGGAAATTATCTTACTCACAAGGTAACTATAAATAGTCCTACAATCAACTGTACTATCTTAGTGGGACTTCTTATTAGCCTCAAAACTACTATCAAATGTAGCAAAAAAATTCAAAATCGTGGGGAAGGCCATCATCAAACTAGCACTACCCTTACTACTAGCCAAAGTCATACAAATATTACATTCAACAACCTATTTTCTAGACTAGTCATACTTTCTCTACCTCAAATCACTACTACCACTCTCTCAAATATCATCAACCCGCAACATTTTCTATAGGATCACCACCTCATGCCTCTCATCATCTGTCATATCCTTAATATTCTCATACTTCCCTCCACCATATGCCATCGCCAACAACAAAGGAAGGTTTGGCACCACAACATCAATGAAAGAATGCCACTTATACTGTGCAAATACACGAAAAGGATAATGCTAGTATATCTAAACCAAAACCTCAAAAACATCCTTTCTTTGGGATGGTTTTTCCACATGGGTACAAAACTCGTAGACCTACTAGCACATCAAAACCAACATAAGGTAAATTTGGTGCAACACCCTTCCTTGCTAAAATGATGTCTCCTAATCATACATAAAAGCCAACAACCATTATCACTCCAACATAAGACATAAACAATAAACCTATCACTATGGAGAGATAGAAGAATCCATGCATTAGTATTAATAATAATAGATGCAATTGTAAGCCAAAGGTTCAAAGTATTAAAATAACTCCTATATTGATCTAGCATAAAATTTAGAAATAAGTATGTGAGCAAAAATTAGTTTATGCAGTAGCACTGGATGAGTCACGTTTTCTTGGGTCCTATCGACAAGGCCTCGTCAATGCAGCCCTACTAATGAGGCCCTGTTGACATCAAATTTGATCCATTGACATGGCCTCATTAACATAGTGTTTATTTCTACCTATAAATGCATGCTTACCCACCGTGTTTATGGCATCTTTGGTCATAGTTGTAGTAGAGCTCTTGCAATTTTGTCATTTAAAAGTTAGAATACTTTTTCTAAGTGCTTGCAGTAGGAGTCAAAGAGTGTACAAATCTTTATTTGAGCACCATTGTTCCCAAGCACGGTAGTGTGTGCAACAATAAAAATGAGCTTTTTAATAAGTCTTGCAAAACTTTGAAATAGATTAATTGTTTATTTATGCATTTAATGTTTTATGCAATATCCTTTAATGCTTTAAATAATTAAACTAAATTAAGCTAGATTAAATTGCAATTAATTAAGCACATAAGTACGACCACTTCGAGCATATGCTTAATGCTTGGTAATCCTAGTAATGCTTAATGTTTGGTAACCGAGTAATGTTAAACCTGTTTAGGATGTGTACAGCAAGTGGGAATAGATGATTATGTTATGATTAGTTAGGTGTAGCTAGTTAGATTAAATTAGAAATTTAATTATTTTATTTTATTCATTATTATTTATCCTTAGATGACTTAAAATACAAAACATAAAAATGATAAAAATTATATGTCTCAGCTGCACCTAACCATACCTTTGCATTTCACAAGTTTAATTGGGAAGACAACAATTGCAATAATTAGTTTCACTTCCTAAAGACCAATGTGCTTAGAAGGTTATAAGTCCATAGAATTTGACCCGATCATGTGTGAACGCTTGGTGATTCATATGATTGGGCATAGAGTCTACTCATTGCTCATCATTGGTACCATTACTGAGAACTTGTAGTTTGATACATGCACTATTTAGGACTTGGTGAATATTATTTGAAATCATTGGAATAAACCCTAAGGTCACCAACATTCAAAAAATTAATAATTAAAATTATAATTTGAGCACACTAAATTTTTCTCTAATCCAAAATGTCTTATTCTCATAGGCATGATGCTTCAAAACCACTAGTGCCCCAAGAATTCAAGATGGTATACACTTATCCAAATGAGTTTGTACCTGATTTCATGTTCATCTTGCATTAGGATGAGTAGTTGTAGTAGAGAGATATGGAGGGTAATGTTGTGTTGCCTCCCAACTGATCTATTCCTACGATGTTGCTCCAAACTTTTAAGAGGTTGGGCATCTAGGACCTCCATGGTGAATACGTTATGCAAGACCATCAATATCAGGACTATCAACCTACAAAAACATAATGCAAATGAGATTAGTACTAGGAGAAGTGCAATGATGCTACAAAGGGGAAATGGTTCACTAACCCCTTGTTTTTGCTGAACCAAAATGACAATAGATTGTGGAAACCTTACCAATTCAAAAATCTATATCTAAAATTTCAAGGTTGATAAAATGTGAAAATATTTGGATGAAAGATTTCAAAGTGCTTAAAAAATTTTGAAAGAATCCAAAGAACAAGGCAGTGATTGAGACTACTGGAGAAGAAAAGAAGCTAAACTTGCCTACCAAAGGGGTAAGGGCAAGGTAGTGACAATAGTCAAAATCAGATGATGATGATGGGTGTGACATCTACCAATATGAACATCCCAAGGGATATTAGCCTGTTGGGTCACACTTACGAGAATCTAAGGTGTATGCTCTGAATCCTAAACTAGCATGAAGGCAAGCACCTAGAAGGTTGTCTTATCCTCAAGGTAACCCAAGGCAATTCCACCAACAACAACAAGCTTATTATTAAAATGAAGCTTCACCACAACCATATGAGTAGTATCAAAAATGGCAACACCCACAATCATGGGGGATTCCACCACCGAGGTAGCAGCACCCTTATAGGTAGCCAGATCCATATGGGTACTATGTTTAGTAACCAATATCTCCGTGTGACTCTTCTAGTCATGCATATTTTCAGCATTACTACTCCCCTCTAGAGTATTACAAAACTCATTCTCCATCTACTAGAGGGGAAACCCCATATCCTTATCACCCTCCTCATTCTTCAGCACATGCTCCCCCACCCTCAACCTAATTACCACCTACTTCGTCCATGCAGGGTGAAATTCTTGCATAGCTATAGTAGTGTCATGCTACCAAGGTTGTTAACTTACAACCAGCTCCTCAAACGAGTGGTTCAAAACCCAGATCCTGTAAAAGATCATTCTTCTAAACCAATAGCCCTACTAAACCCTCACCTACTCATGCAACTAGTTACATTGTATCTCCTTCATCCTCTACATTCATTCCTTTTGAGAGCCCTTCAAACCAAATGCCTTCCAAGATCTGCATAGTCATGTTAACGCATGTTGTATTTGGTTGGATAAAGGCTAGTAATCTTCATAAGAGGTAATCCTAAAAGTCTTCTCATCTACCAGAAGATTGTTGGGAATGAGCCATGCAAGGCTTTTCTTGACTCAGGTTCTAGTATTAATCTGATCTCCCATGAAATGTACAATTCCTAGAACTTGCCTCCTCTTACGAAGAGCAACATCCATTTAGAATTGATAAATCAGTCCATCACTATTTCTTTGGGACTAGTGGAGGACATTATGACTACTATCTATGGGTGGTCATATCCTACCAATTTCTTAGTAATCAATGTTGACAATTGCAAGGGGGACTTTCCAATCATTATGAATAGGGCTTGGTTAAGCACTGTTGATGCATGAATAGGCATCAAAGATCTTTCCTTGGAGATTTCCAAGGAAAATGCATTTGAAAAGATAAAGAATAAGCAAGTTCTATGCATTATATATAGCAATACAAGGTGCAACTGGATGTAGAAACTCTGGTCTATTAAAAGTACATTAATCAAGGCATGCAAAAAGTATGTAGATGAATCCAAAATCCAAAATTTCCTGTGCGCAGCAACCACAAAACAAGAGGGCACCCAGTGACTGACAGTTGATTCTAAGAGTAGCACACTTTGCATGGAACCTACTAAGAGCTTAACCTATGCTTATGCTAAAGGAATAGATGAACTGAAGCAAGTTTATTACCAACTCTCTAATGATGAATCTAATGATACCAATTGGGAAGAATTGGAAATTCCTAACAATTTTAAACAATATTTCTTAGAGTTGAAAACTCTACCTATCTACATGAAATATGAATTTATGAAAAATAGTCAGCTGGTAATAATCAATGCCAACCTTGCTCCTAAGTAGAAAAGGATGCTATTGAAGGTGGTCAACAAATGGTCAATAGCCTTTACTTGGTCATATCCTGAATTCACAGGGATTTATCCTAGGATATGCCAACATTGTATCTATATCAATTCGTCCATGATGCCAAAAAGGTAACTATAGCAGCAGCTAAACCCAAACTGAAGTAGATTGTTAAAGAGAAAATTGAACAACTTCTCAAGGAGGGGTTCATCAATCCAATTGTGGATAGTGAGTGGATTAGCCCACTTCTAATTGTGCCAAATAAAGGTGATAAATGGTGGATCTGTATTGATTTCAAGCTGTTGAACATGATGACATTCAAAGGTCATTTTTCATTGCCATTTGTGGACTAGGTGTTGCACACTATTTCTAGGCATTACTATTATAGCTTCCTGGATGGTTATAGTGTCTATAACCAAATTTAGATCATGTTTGAGGATCATGCCAAAACAACATTCATAAGTTCCTAGGGGACTTTTGCATATTGTAAGATGTCCTTTAGTCTATGCAATGTCCCTGAAACTTTCCAATGCCTTATCCTAAGTATTTTTTGGCAATAGGTTGGTAACGAGGTGAAAGCCTTCATGGATGACTTCTCCACCTATGGTGCTACATTCAAGAAATTCTTGGACTACCTTAAGTAAGTGCTTAAAAGATGCATAAAGACTAATCTTCAACTCAATTGGCAAAAGAGCCATCTCATGGTCTACGAGAGCATTGTTTTAAGGCACAAAATTTCTCTAGAAGGGATTGAGGTGGACCCTAAAAAAGATTTGAGTCATCCAAGAAATAACTTGCCAACTAAAAACTGTTAAAGATGTCTGGTCATTCCTTGGAGATACTAAGCTAATACTAATGATTCATAGAGAATTTCTATAAGATCACGAAACCATTAGTTGAGCTTACAAAGAAAGATGCTTAATTCATATGGACCAAGCAATGCAAAAAGACATTCCAGCAGCTTAAGAAGAAGCTTGTAGAGACTCCAATTCTACAAGCACCTGATTGGTCCCATTCATTGTACATCATGATAGATGCATCAAACTATGCCTTGGGAGTTCTGCTTACATAATTGGATGATAAAAAATGTCCATATTACATCCACTACAAAAGCTAAAGCATTATGGGTGCATAGCTCAATTACACCATGATAGAGAAGGAGCTAATAGCCATGGTGTATGCTTTGGAGAAGTTCAGATACTATGTGCTTGGATATAAGGTATTTGTGCACACTGATAATAGTGCCATTCACTTCCTAATGAATAAACCAATGGTGAGCCCCTATGTCATACGATGGCTGGTGATCTTGCAAGAGTTCAATCTCACAATGGTAGATCAAAAAAGAGTTAAGAATGTGGCCTTTGATCACTTGTCTTGGTTATGATGGAACAACAAAGAGGAAAAGAGCCCACTCTTTGATTAATTTCTAGATGAATTCCTATTTGCTAGTGTGAGAAATGAACAAGTGATTGCTAAACCAAAATGGTACGATGGAATCCTGACTTATCTTCTTACTCAAGAGATGCCACAAGAGTTAGACCATTTGAAGAAACAACAATTTCTTCATCATGCCAAATGCCTCATGGAGACCAATGAACACCTTTATAAGGTGTGTGCTGATGGCCTGCTTCATTGCTGACCAACTACATGTTCTCCAAGACACTCATGAGGATCCTTGTGGGGGCCACTATGCAAGGAGACATATAGCCATTAAAATTTTGATGGTAGGGTACTATTGGTTGACAATCTTTAGGGATGCCCACCAATTTATTTACTCTTGTAAACACTATCAACAAGATAATGGGATGACCACTCAAATGGAGGGATCTCAACAATGGATCCAATTACTAAAACCCTTCAACATGTGGGGCATAGACTTCATGGGTTCCATCAAACCCATGTCAAATGGAAAGATGTACATAATAATCATTATTGACTATTATAAAAAATGGGTAGAAGCAACAATTGTCACTGATTATACATCATCCACTACTGCATAGTTTATACAACAAAATGTTTTAATTAGGTTTGGAGTGCCACATACACTAATTTCTAATAATGTTACTCATTTTATAGGTGCTACTTTTCATAAGCTCATGCAACACTTGGGGGTTGAACATGAATTAAAAACATCCTACCACACCCCCCCCCCCCCCCCCCCCCCCCCAAGGAAAATCATGAAAATCTTAACGAGAACAATTAGCAAATATAAGAGAGACTGGAGCACAAAACTTAATGATTCCCTCTAGGCACTAAACATGAAAACTCCCGATAGGCTACTCTCCCTATGAGCTAATATATGGAAAATTACCCACTCTACTAATTCAATCCAAGCTCCATACATGTTCAACAACGTGTGACCTTGAACTTGACCTAAGCCTAACACAAAAAGAGAGACTGATAAACCTTAATGTGCTATATGAGAATCAATTGTTGGTCCTATCCTTGAATGAAGTACACAAAGCATTCAGTAAACAACACCATGACCTTAGAATAAGGAAAGTGAAATTTCAACTTGAAGATAAGGTTCTCTACTGGAACCCCACATACGTACCTTAACAAACTAAGTTCCAGACATTGTGGGAAGGGCCTTACATCATTTATGAAACTTTTCCTTCTAGGCCCATGTTAATCTACAAACCTAAGAGCCCACACAAGAAAGAGCTGGTCAACATGCAACAAGTTAAACATTTCCATGAGCCAATGCAACCCAATGTAATTAACATCTCATTGAATGGACAACCAGGCTCAATCTTCGAGATCTCTTTCTTTCAACTTAGTCGTGTGGATCAAGAGGGGGGATGGCCATCCATGCTAATCTATTGAGTGGCTCCACACTTTTTCTACTTTTTTTTTTAAAACTCTTTCTATTTTTATACCATTTTTATTTTACACTTTGTTATTTTTCCAAATTTTTTTTGACAACATTGTTCATATGTTTTATTTTTCTTGAATATTTTACAATTTCTTTTATATTTTTCCTTATTTTGGTGTAAATTTTTCTTTTCTTCTAATAAAAGTGCTTTATTGCCAATAGGATTTAGTGATAATGCAATTAGTTACTAATGGTGGTTTGTACCTAATGTTTTTGATTGCTAATGTCTAGTTTCTATTTTTGAATTTTGACAACTGATAACTAAGACAAGTTTCTTTTTGATGGAATGGACAATGAATCCACATCATCCACCCATCTATCAACTCTATTCTAGTTTTGGAAATATGAGGTCCCTTTTTCACTAATAAACCTTTAATGAACTTGTGACCTTGGTAGCTTCCAAGCTTGGGAAAGATTCAAAGGTTTGAAAATGGTATGACTTCAAGGAGATTCAATACTGTTTGTGCCTCTCTACTTGCTTGAGTGCATACGTATTTTCATGGATTTCTTATTATTCTATGTCAACCAATAATAAGTTGAATAAGTCATTGCATGGTATGGTTCCAATCCAAAAATTCATGAAAAACATAAAATTTTTAAAAAAACATTATGGGAATTCAAAGCACATTCCTTAGATCAAATAAATGGGCTACAAGCCCTGGTTATGGGATTAGAAAGACATGTTACCTATGCCTAAAGGTCCCCACTAACTAAGGCCCTTTCTCACTTCCTACTTCTCTTTTCTTTTCAAATAAGGAATGGTGGTTGTCCATGGGAGCATTCTTGTATCTTGAGGGGATGGATTGGTCCTAGATTGGTGATGCAAGGTCACTGAAAGTGGTTGGTTTTTGTCTGGACTAAGGTTGGACTTTATCATCTTATCTAGCCATGAAATTCACAAGGGACTTCATGTGACCATGATTGGGACATCCATTCCATTCTTTATCTCATCCATTAATTCTCTCCATAACTCACCTCACTACGAGTTTTCATGTTTTTGTTTAATGTCTTAGTTTAACATGTTGAAATTCTTAGGTAGATTCTTCAAGTTTTGGTCCTTAACGTTTCATAACCATTAATCAACTGTGGGTCCTACAAACTCCTTAGTTGAGGCTATGCAAGGGCAAAAAGGACATAAGCCTACTATGGGGAGGACCCACTTGCATAGCTCTCTATTGGGCTATTTAAGTCCCTTATCCTTATATAGTTTTATCATCAAATATTTTATATTCCCCATCGGTTGCATCCAACTACGTGCTCCTTAAGGCATTTCTCCAATCATTCTCTATCTTTTATGAAATCTCAAACCTTCTTCATGTGTCTCTTTGTGTTCTTGATTTTTTGGGCTTCCATTTGACTCCAATTTCATTCAAAAACTCCTTATATTTTTGAATTTTGACGTGGTCAATGATGGTCAATAGCTACATTGACTAGGCCTAGTCAACACATGTGAAAAATTATATATATAGTGGCCACTACTTAGGAGTTTTTTGCCATTTTCTTCAAATGTAAGGGGAGTTTTTGTAATTTTTCGGTGCTCAAAACCTTCTAGAGCTCATAACTTTCAAACCATTTGTCCAATTCACTTTGTTCTTCAACCCTGTAGCTTCTGGAGGTACGCTCTATGTCATGGGGGCCACAAACCTTAGGTTTTTGCTAGAAAATTTTTTAGAATTTTTCTAACTCTCCCATGGGTTTAATAAATAAAATAATATTAAATCACCAACCTATGAGAGTTAAACCCTTTCAACATACTCCAATAACCTATCTAATTAAATAATAATAATAATATATTAAAATAATCAAATAGGCCATGATCACAACTTTGCAAAGTGTAACTACCCCAACAGATAAGGTATTCTAAATGTTTCAAAGTCACACATTAAGTGCTAATCTTTGGCCATGTTGTGATTACAAATGGCACCTAGACTGAAATGCTCATAGAAAGGAGGAACATCTCAACCAAGGGGCAAATGACTAAGAGTTGAAAGGATGCAGTAAGAACAAACCCAAGTGCAAGTAATAGAAACTCATGCAATAGGACCTCTTCAGGAGGAGCCCTAGGTGGAATCTCTCTAAAAAATTCTCAAAGAAGTGACTATAACAAAACAATCCCATCGAGATGAGGTGCCAAGATTGGTGCTAAGACTTGAGGTCACATTAACTCAAGCCTACCTTGATCAAATCAAACCTTGTGACATCCAACATTCAGTTCTCCAAAAATTAAACTTTGGACCATTCTTAGAACATGCTCCACCAAAATTCAAGACACAATTGCATAACTCTCCCATATGGCCAATGATCACTTCCAATGGGAAGTGGTACATGGGAGAGACATGTCTCTTTTGAAACAGTAGGTGGTGGAAGCCACTATGAAGATCAAGGACATTCAAGTATCTTACTCAGTGGAAGCTACTGCGCAGGCCTTGGGGTTACCTGATATTGAAATAAACTTGGTAGAGATCTCTACACAAGCAAATCCAAAGGCAAAGAAGAAGTGGACCCAGCGATGCTATATAGTGGACTGTAAGAAGTATGGCATACTCACCTTAGTAGAGCCTATATATTTCAAGTTAGTGACCTATCACATCAATCCAACGATAAGGCCCAGTAAGGTGACTACCTTCTCCACCCATGTGTATGCTACTCTAAGTGGATAATTCCTTGTAAACCTTCCATAGCCAATCTATCTAGAGATAGAGAGGAAATTTAAGGAAAATAATCATGGAAGGAAGGCCCTGCCCTTTTCCTACCTCATTAGAAAATTATGTAAAAGGGCAAGAATAGTTTGCTATGCCAATGATACACTTCGACATACTCCTTCACCTCTTGGGTAGAAATGATGAAGGACAAGACCCCTAACACAACTAAGGAAGAAGAGAAACAATCACCATTTCCACCATCCACTCAAGAAACAATGTTAGAGTCCCAAGCTACCCTTGAATGAATGTGCAAGATTTGAGAGCAACTCTTGCATGAGCTGGATCAGTGAGCAGGAATGAGTGATGATGATCCATCTACGTATCACCTAGCAATAAGTTACCTCAACAAAGTGGCTCAAACCATTAGCTAGATGAAGGAAGGTGGGCCAATAATTTTAGCCCAAGGAATATAGTTGCCCATGAGATTGAATCCTAGCACCCAAGAGGAAATGGTCTCTCTCTTACAATAGCAACAAATCCAAAAAATCTTTGGAAATGTTGCTACTTTCTTGATGCACCTGGAGGAGGGTGAGGGGGTAATTGTCTTAGTGATGCAAAACCATGGGTAGGATATAGTAGTAGTGGTGGTTGCTGATAGAATTGTTAAGGCATTAAACATACTTGAAATGTTTATACTAGATGTTTCTACACTCTAAGATGTGCAAACATCCACAAAAATAGTTAGTGGCAAATTAAGTGCAGCCCAACATGAAGAATTACTAGACCAACTGGTAGGAAATAGGCAATCAATTTTGAATGTCTTTGACCTTCCAAATATAATCACTACAACCCAATCAAAGCTACTAGAAGCAAGGGGAAAATGCATTATCATGGAGGGGAAACTTGAAATAACCTAGGCTCAAAAGCATTACTTGGTTACAAAGGTTGCTAAATTAAGAGCTCACCTTACTAATCCTATGCTTCTTAGCCCTACACCAATCAGTGATGAAGCTTTTCGATAGCTTCAAGAAAATCTCAAGAAGGCTAAGGATGCAAAGGAGATGATGATTTTTGATCAATTATTGGATGATGTTACCATGCACAATATCCAAAAGGCCTTGGATCAAACTTGCTAGGAGAATGTTGCTTTGACCCTAGAGAATCACTACCTACATAATGTTAATGTAGAAAAGTAACAAATGCAAGATTTCACCCATCAACAGCAAGAGAAACTAGCCAGAGTAAACATAAAGCTAAGGAGATTGGTAACCAAAAATAAAAATCTTTCTATGGAAGAAGTCTAAGCCCTTCACCAGAAATCTACAATAGAGGTAGCTGCCTAGAAAAATGAGGCTCTCAAATTTGAGAGATTCAAAAATCACTACATAGATTAGGTTGGTCTAAAGAAAGAAATTAATGAAAAACATATTTAGATGACAAAGAAGAAAGTTAATGAGGCCCTCTAGTAGCTCAAGGAAGGAGGCGATGTCTAGTAGCCTATCTTTGATGGGCTCAATGACTACAACAAGGTAGAGATCTACATGAAGGAGTTGTAGATCAAGGAGATGATAGAGTACATGGAGCTTGCCAATCTCTATTATGAAAATTTGGTGGTGCTAACTATCAAATTTCTACGATCTAAATTAGAGAAATAGATGATCAGTTCATACTTGTTGTATGAGAATGAGTTTAAGCACCACAAAGACATCAAGCAAAAGCTTGAGGTTGCAAATGCAAAACTCGATGTTCCCAGGCAATGCTTTACCAATCAATGATCTATAGATGAGAACCTAGCCAGGAGACTAAGTAACTACTAGGAGCTACAAAGTACAGTGAAGCTGTTCAATGTTAAACGCAAACTTTTCGCTGCCTAGCTAATTAACATGAAGGAGCTATTCCCAACAATGCCCTATCCTTGGGATGTTCCCACACTAGCCCACATTTGTGATGTAGTGTAGATCATGAATGATCCTAGGATTAAGGAGGTGATGAAGGCACTATTGAATGTCTTCAGTCTTCTACCAGAGGTTGCAACTACCATAGGACAACCATAACCACCTCAACCACTACATGCACCTAAAGCAAGAGAAGGTCCTTCAAAACCTTAAGAGCCTCCACCACCTAGGATAATTTGAACTTCTTCCTTATCTTCACACCATTAGAGAAATTTTGTTTGTAATTTATATTCTCATGCTCAATTTTGTTATCCTAAACACCAAAATTTTGTAATGATTGTAGTTTCATACACTCGAGTACTTAGTGCTTTTGTATGTAAGTAGTTAGTCAATAATCTCATACCTTTCCAAACTTCTGTAAGAAACTTGTTCCTTCTTTTGTTTACTCAACGATGAGTTTTCATTCAATTGTGGGCATATGATGAGTTGTGTTTTCTTAGGTCTTGTCAACATGGGATTTGATGCATTGACATGGCCTCATCAATGTAGTGTCTATTTTTGCTTATAAATACGTGCTCACCCATCATGTTTATGACATCTTTGGTCATAGTTGTAGCAAACATCTTGCAATTTTGTTATTTAAAAGTTAGAATATTTTCTCAAAGTGCCCGTAGTAAGAGTCAAAGAGTGTACAAATCTTTATTCAAGCACTATTGTACCTAAGCATGGTAGTGTGTGTAGCAATAAAGGTGAGCTTTCTGATAAACAATGCAACACTTTGAAATAGATTAATTATTTATTTATGCATTTAATTTTTATGCAATTTCCTTCAATGCTTTAAGTAATTAAGCTAGATTAAATAGCAATTAATTAAGCACATAAGTATGACCACTTCAAGCATATGCTTAGCATTTGGTAATTTCAATAACACTTAATGTTTGGTAATTGAGTAGCATTAAATGTGATCAGGATGTGTACAGCAAGTAGGAACTAATGCTTATGTTAGGATTAGTTAGGTGTAGCTAGTTAGATTAAATTAGCAATTTAATTATTTTATTTTATTCATTATTCTTTATCCTTAGGTGACTTAGAACACAAAACATAAAAATGATCAAAATCATATGCCTCAATTGAACTTAACCATACCTTTGCATTTCACAAGTGTAATTGGGAAGACAACAATTACAATGGTTAGTTGCACTTTCTAGAGACCTATGTGCTTAAAAAGCTATAAGTCCATGGAATTTAACCAAATCGCATGTGAACACTTGGTGATTCATATGGTTGGGTGTAGGGTCTACTCAACGCTCATCAACCACTAAATTAGAATACACCTAATGGCTTGGAAATAAGAGTGCAAAACCATGTCAAAGATGCATAAAACCAACTAATCCACTTATTAGCTCTTGGCTCTCCTTTACACTTAGTCATGGGGTAGATGCCCCATCCTAATTAAAGAACTAATAAGTGTTTTTCACATTTTTTTTACCATTTTTTATCATTTTCCTATTTTTTTTTTGAAAATTTTTTGATTCTTTATATGTTTTCCATTTCTTAATATTTTTCTTTTCTTTATAATTTTTTTCTTTTCTTGAGTCATTTCTTTTATGTTTTATGAATGTATTTATGTTTTTGTTAATAACATTACCAATCATGATGCAAAAGTCAACACTATATGTTGGATTTTTGTGCTATACTATGAATATGATTAGGTAAGTAATTATGTAAAGTAGTGAGACCACCTCATCCATCCCTCCAATTCTCTAAATAAAAGGTCTTTGTCATGAAAGCGAGTTGGTTCTTCTTTTATGAAACTAAAATTAATGCATAATCATTGTATCTTGAATAAAGAGGAAATGACCAAGTGGGAATGGTAAAGGATGTGACCTCAAGGGGATTTGTTGGGTTCTCTTCTTGACTTCCATTGTGTGGTTTACGACTCTTCATGAAACATATCATCAGTCCTCCATTGACTAATAAAAAGGAAGCTATGTCTTTGCATGGTGTGGTTCTAATTTCAAACAAATATAAAATTATAAAATTCAAAATAATAAAAAATAATAATAATGAAAATTCAAAGCACATCCCTTAAACACAATAATGGACTACAAGCACTGGTTATGGGGTTGGAAAGACATGTTACCCATCCCTGAAGGCACCCCTCTAACTAAGACACTTTCTTCCTTCTTCTCTTTTCTTCTCTTTTTGGAGTGATGATTATTCTTTGAAGTGGTTGTGGACTAATGGTGGTAGGTAGAAAGGAACACATCAATGCAAGGCTACTATTAATGGTATGGACTTGGTCTGAACTTGGACAGATAGGTATGACATTCATTTTAATCACATTTAACATAAGAACCTATTGTGAACATGGTTAAGTACCTTAGATCCCTATTCACCTCACTACTACATGCAACTATGCAAATTTTGATATTTTTTAATATAGTGCAACATCCCAACAAAGATATTTGTGTGTTGTTTAGAATAAAGGCATGGTCTACATTTAACTTCTCAAGTGCCCACGAACATCTATAGAAGTGGTTATGCATGGGCATTATAGTAGGAGCTTGCTTTAGGGAGGACCCACTTGCATAACTCTTATTGATCATGGCTTTGAACTAACCTTCACATCTTCCAAAACATCAGTGATAATTTCTTTGAATTTATGCATGATTTTGGAACTACTTCTCATTTGCTTCACTAATTTTTCCTACTTTTCTATTTTTATATCCATTAAAATTTCTTGGCAATCTTCTACATTAGACCTTTGGTTTCAATTATTTGAAAACTTGTATGCTTTTGGAGTTACGCTCATTAGTCATGGGGCTAGGAATGCTTACTTTGAAATTTTTGAAATTTTTTTCTAACATCCTATTTTTTAACATCATGGTAACTAATGGTAATTGATCAAAATAATGTGAATACCTTGATTATTTTAGTTACCTCATAGCCTTGGGCATAGTATACTATCATCACCTTGTGCTTAAATGCAAACTAAGGGATCTAAAAAGTGTTAATTATTAAGGAAAATTTACCAAAACTAATGTTGATCCTTTGGTAACTACAGGTGATGTTAAAAGAAATTCCTAAGCAAGAAGGTCTTTTTCCAGGCATGAAAATGAAGCCAAGAGAGGGACAATGGAGGATATGCCCATGCATAAATTGTAGCACATATAGGTTTATAGCTCAAACATCACATGTTTGCTAGATCCATGGGATGATAAGAAGAAATTTCAGTCCATCCTTCAAGAACGTTCTACATAACCAAAGAAGCATCAACATAATAATCAAGGTTGGAAGTTTGCCACTGCTATCAACAATAAGAAGAATCATCTTCAATAGATTTTTGAAGACCTCTACAAATTTTGTAATCTTCAATGTCTGTCTAGTCTTTTTATCACTCTATCATTTTTTATGCATCCACTCAAATAAAATTTTGTAATGTGGCACTCAAAGTCAATCAATAATTTTCATTAATCAATAATTCCATCATTCCAAATTTTTTGTAAAGAAAGCTCAATCCTATCCTATTAACTTAAGGACAAGTTCTTACTCAGTCGTGGGGGTCTGATGAAGCATTGGTTGGCTACGTCGATGGGATCCCGTTGATGCATGGGATGATGCATTGATGCATATGTGTTAATGTAGTGTCTATATTTACCTATAAATATGTGTGCTCATACCACGTATTTGACATTCTTTTGTCAATAAAATAGCCAAACTCTTACAATTTTATTCCATGGTCTTAAAGAACAGTTAGTGAATGCCTGTAATGTGGATCTGAGTCAGTTGTATTGCATCTTATTCGAGTGGCAATGTACCTGGACACATTCCATGAATGATAATAAGATCAATATTGATTCTTATTCATTGCAATAGTTTTATTTTAATTAAATTTACTTTTAATGCAATTTATATTCCATGTACTTAGTTAATCTTTGGTTTCCATGCATATTAATGAATTGGAAAAATGAGCAGAAGGTACCCGTATGCCCAACCATACAAATAACAAGTGTTTACGCATGATCTAGTCAAATTTCATAGATGGGACTAGTTGTGGCATCTAGATTGTTAAGCATTGATCGTAGGACATTATCTTCCCACTTGGACTAGTGGTAGCTTTGTCAAGTATGGTTTAGTTCAAAGTTAGGCATATGATAATTAATGTTGTTAAGTAATGAGCTAGGAAAAATTTAGTACTGGATACTTTTAATAATTATTTTTCATTGTAGAGAAGTCATCTAGTCTATGACTAACCCACAAGTTGTATCCTATGGAGGAACAGTTCAAAAGCTAAAAGATCATCAAGATAATAAATGATCAAAATTGAATTCAAATAAATTCCACACTTATGACTATCACTCATAAGTAAAAACATGAATTTTCATCCTAACTTCTAATCATAAGTTCAAGAATGAAAATTAATGATTAAATCAAATTGAAGTCATAAATATATGCATAGATTATGAAGATTACAAGGGAGACTTCACTTGATATGTGATTCTACCTTGCAATTTCCACAGTGCAGCAACCTCAACAACTTGACAATGGACTCTAATGGTCTATAGTTGTTACAAAGCTCAATAAATCCTCACATAATAATTCTTCAGGGGGAATTAGACTTCAACTTGATGTTGGTTTACTTGGGTATCAATCCAAGATGCCCCTCTGGTGCCCATTGGGTTACACATCTTTGATGCCCACTAGGTGCATTGCTAGTGCCTGCTAGGCACACAAATGAATACAAAGTTGAAGTCTTATTTATACATTAACAATATTTCAAAATAAGTATTTTAATAATAGGTTGGTATAGTAGAATCTGATACCAATCCATTAATATTGATGTAATTGCCAGGGTTTGCATCCTTAATGTCTTGAATGAGCATGGGATTTGATGGAAGCAATGGAAAAGGCATGCAATGCATATGATTGAGGCAATAGAATTCACATGGGAGGTGGCCAAGTGGCCTTTTTCCTCTATCTTTCATTGTTTGTGAATGTAGACGCTGCAATGTAATTTTTGAAATATGCAAATCCAAGGTACCATATCTACCTCCCTTGCTTCATAGGTGATGTTGGCCAAAATATGAGAATAAGAGGATGAAAACTTTAAGAATTGGAGGAGGATGCCATCATGGGAAGGCTCGCAAAAGTTTCAAATAGCATCAATGATTATAGAAGAATATTGAAGCTTAACATACTGAAATCACATACTAAATTAACATCTTGGACTCACATGGTCCTACATCTGTAAATCAAAGTAAAGAATTCCCTTTTACTTGCCTTTCTAGCTTGCTGCTACTCTACACTTTGTCAAGCAAGGTAGAGCCTAAATTATTGTATGTCAAATTATCAATGGACAACAAACATAAGCTTTTGCATCACATGTTTATGACACTAGCACCACTTGTCACTTAGCCCTAGCCATGATGCTCAACACAACCTTGTTGGCAACCCTAATGTCCACTTGCTACTTCTTCACATCGAATTACCCCTATGTTTCATTCCAATGCCTAACAACACCAGCATTATATAGCATGAATCATCTAGGAAGGAAGATGAGGTTTCAAAGTGTTAGCATCATGGATCATTTGAAGAAATATGCACCAAGGTGGTGTGATATTGTGATTGTAGGCAAGAAAGTTATCCAGGTTGTGAGTGGATGTAGCACTCCATCTTATTTTTTCCATGATGTTATTGCATGGTAACATTTAGATATCAATACTAGTCTCTCTGTTACTTCTACTTCTTCATCTTCCTTGAAATACTTGTGCTCCGATGTCACATGTGTTCAAATAGACCTCAAGGAGGAGTTCAATATGTCAAAAATGAAGATTGAAGACTAGCTTTACAACAACTCTACATTTTAGAATCTCTTAATTATGATTGATTTGCACATTATGTTAGTGATAGGTGCAATAGCCTTTGGTAATCCAATACAAAAATCCTAGATGGGTGGATGAATTTGAACACAGTACTTTCAAATTCCTCAAGGAAATCTTGCAATTCCTGAGGGCTTTCTATTGATGCATAAATTTTGGATGCACCAACACTAGGAAAAACTTGTTTAAGGAGACTATTACCTAAGATGCCTCCCATATGGGTATAGAAACCTGAGAATAGTCTTAACTAGAGAGGGATATATGACATTTTAAAATATTAAAAAAAAAACTAAAAACTTGGGAATCTAAATTAAATGATTGTTTGAATTCAAGGATATAATAAGTAACTAAAATAAATAAATTTTCCCTGGTCTCACTAGTGTTGCTAGTCCATCACTACTAGTGGTACCCACTACTAGGAAAGAAAATTGCAACCATCACCTGAAGAGGGAGAGAGAAAGAGATGTAACTACTATCTGCTATGCACTACCACATGCTTTTGTCGTGCTACGTAGTGGAGAGAAAGGGAGCTAATCCACATGCCATCTGTGTGCTTCCTACACTATTGGGAAAGAAAATAGAATCTCACTACCAAGAGAGACCTCCTACTACAATTTCTGACTATCATCATGTGTTGGAAAAGAGATGAGGCTACATGCTATTGTCACCACACACAGTTCATTGTACACGCATGTTGTGTTGTTCATGTTGTTGCAAATGCATGCACATTAGTGACAAAAAGTCTTGCATAATTGCCACCTACCACCCATTGCCTATAGAGAGAGAAAGAGAGACTATTGTCGTCTTTCCCACAACTACCACCATCAACCACCATCACAAACTATCTCCCTCATTGTCTACCACATGCACTTGCATGTGATTGGCAGAGAAGACTACCTACCAGATGCCACACTATTCATGACCCACTCTGCCACTAGCAAGAACCTATGTTGACGCTACTATTGTCTATGTTACTACAAATGCATAGCAACAACTAACTACCACCTGTCGCCTACTAGTTTTCTACATGGTGGAGAGAGAGGAAGTGAAAGAGGCCACCACAATTGCTGGGGAGGCCCGCCATAGCTCACCACACATCCTGTTGCAGCTAACACACTGTTGTCCACCAAAAAGAGAAGAAGAAAACCACTACCTGCTGGTTTCTTGGCTACCCCTAGGATCTAATCCCCCTAAGAGTTCTCTCATCATGCCTTTTATAGGTGTAGCAGCCTACTACTTTGAATACCCATGTTCACCTATGATCGTTACGACCACCACCACCCATCTTCATTACCACGTTCACCATGTCTAACATGCCCATGTAACTGCAACCACATTGTCAACCATGAATTCCTCCACGTAACTCCTGTAACACCAAAGAGTTATGGCTAGCACCACCAATGTAACAGTCGCCACCATGACTACACACCACTAATGCCACCTTTAATCCAAGTCTTTCTAGCTATCTTTGCCTTTAGTAGCATCTTTGCTAAAACAAATCGAAGAAAACATTGCTATCAAAGCATCCTTTTACATGTTGCCACTGCACTCAAGAAGCATGGCAATGGTGTTTGCATCATGATCTAGAATCTTTAGCATATCGTCATTACTCATTGTCTCCAAATATGTGTTCCTATTCTTCACCTACAATGACTTCATAAAGGATATCTAATAAAAACCCATAAAAATTCAATAACTATAATAAAATTTGATTGATAGCAAAATTTCATTATGGTGGACCCTCTCAAATCTAATAACTTCATATTAATGTTTTGTAAAATCCTATAAAATGTAATATTTTTTTAAAAATCAATAAATGAAGTAATTATAAGGAGAAAATATAATAGAATTAGATAATTTAAAATTTTAACATAAAAGATTAAAAAAATTTAAAATTTTAACATAAAAAATAACTATATATAACATATTTTATTTTATGATTTGTATCACTTGTTTAATTTATATTTTTTTTACTTTGAATTTTTCTACCTTTTTTTGAGTTAAGTTTAAATGAATTACAGGGAAAGCTCTAGTTGTACTAAGAAAAAAGATTACAAATATTTAAAAAATTGATAAAAAATAAAAAAAGTTAGGAAAATATCTAAATGTAAGTACTAATGTTAATTTTAGTTGTTTTTATTTAAGCAAACCATACAAGGATTAAGACTTCTTCTAATTCGTAGCAACCATGTGTTATAGGTAACCTCATTATAAATTAAAGTGTTAGTTTTAGAGATAAGAGCATGAAACCATAAAAGTGGTAGCATATTTATTCAGTAGAGAATATTGTGTTATGAATTAGAAAAACATATTTGCAAAAGGAAATTTGAAATTAGTCCAAGATCTCTTATTGATATCTTTGATGTCTAAGCATATTTGCAATAGATCTAATAAGGTCTCAATGTCTTTACATCTTTGATGTTTGGCCATGTCCCATTACTCAAATCCTAGTTAGAGCTACACTTTAAGCATGGTATCAATGATGGATTGTTTACATGGCGTATTTTATGATGTGTAAGACACAAGTTTGATCCTAAAATACATACTAATATGACATCTTTGTATTCTTGAGTAATCCTTATATTATGTCATGTTAGCAAAGTATATCTATCATCAAACTATGTATGATATTCTACTATATATCTATTGAAATAATTTTAAAATTATATAGAAACTATGAAGTTTGACTATATAAGGTGATGTTGGTATCAATACTTAGCCCCCAAACTTTAATTGCATGCAACTGCAAAGATAACAAGACTAGAAATTTTAAAAGGAGATGCAATCAAAAACATCATAAAACATAGACAAATTAAAACTTGAAAGCAAACTATACTAATCTAAATGTGATTAAAATAACCATATAATCAAAAGAGAATTAGACATGGGCCATCCTTATCACACCATCTTATTTAATCAAACTCTAAATATATAATTTTTATAAATTATAATTTTAACTACATAGGTATATATATAATTAAAATGTATAACTAAGATTGCGTTCCCAATCTTCTCACAAGGTAAAAGTCAAAAGTATGTGGACTAGTTTGAGCACAAGACTTATGCCAAACTTAATGAGGAGGACAAGCTTAAGTTAGATCGTGGCTAGCCATAACTTTCAAATTTTTCCTTGAGATTTTTTTTCTCTTTTTTTTTCTTTTTTTTTTGAATTTTGGGGAAATAAATTCAAAAGAAAAAATGGAGGTTAGGGTGAGGATAGCTACTAGACCCCATCATACTTAAGAATTTATTACACTACCAATGAACATGGTCCTCATTCTTTTTATTTTTTCTCTCTCTCTCTCTTTTCTTGAGGAAACTTTGCTCATGGTGTACTTCATTCTTAAGGTAGGAATTCCAACATGAGTTTGGCCGATTAGCTGCATTGCCAAAGAACACAGTCCTTTTTGGACTTTGCCCATGCTGCAGTTCAACCCTTGTGTATGTGCCTTTAATTACAATCTGATGACATCATAGTAAGTCTCCTAGGTGGCTTAGGGTTTTCAAGTGGAGATGAACACACTTCACCCTATTGTTCATGCGATAGCCATGGATCATCACACCTAAGGGCTAGGGCTTATGAGAGGGAAAAATGGCATGTTCGAAGGTCACCTAGTGATTATGGCTAACCATTCTCCAACATCACATATCCTACACTCAAAAGATCATGATGATTACATGATAAGCTAGCATAAATCCCATCCTCCATAATCCAACATAACTAATAAAACTAAAATCTTGAAATTGACTAGGAAGAATCATAGCATTATTAAAATATAAAGGACATTTTGTGTAATAGAAATAGGATATACATATATATAAAGCATTATGCTTGCATGATTTTCCAATGGTGTTATGATGACCCAATTCCAAGTAACTCAAACAACCATAATGATTATTAAAATCATATGAAAAAAAAATCAAATCGAAGCCAGTATGATAATAAAGAGATGATGAAATGTAAAGAAAATATGCAAATGTAACTATATACAAATGAAATGCATGGCAAAGAGGAAGAAAACATGTAACTAGGTGTTCATGTGGGGCACTTAAGTAGAAATGCTTCAAATGCACTGCATTAAAATTCCTACATAACCTAAGTACTTGCATGTCAACAATTTTGTATACATTGGGGCCAATGACATCTGTAATTTGGAATGGGCCTAACCACATAGGATAGAACTTACTTTGAAAACTAATTCAACCAAATGCTCTACTTATTTTTAGGACTAGAACTCCTATCTTAAAGGCTATACTTACATGTTTCTTGTCAACCCATTGTTTAACAATTTGTTAATGGTTAAGACTATAAAAATCAAAACCTAATATTAATTTTCTTTTTTTTTTCTATCAAGAATTATATTTAAATGTTTCGTAGGATGAGTAATTTTAGATCCTAGAAGTTCATCAAGTTCTTCTTTCATATGAGTTTCAATCTTAGGTCTAAGCTTTTACAAATCATCAAACACAACTTCTCTAGGAACGTGTTCCATGGATTTTTCATCAAAATTTGGTACACCTTCTAACATTTTGATCGTTGGGATCTCATTTATACCTTTGTCCTCCCTTAAAGGTGGCAGGTCATTTAGAAGAAATCCATCGTGTTGATGATAAGGCAAGGTATCTTCATAGATTTCTTCACCTTCTCTAAAATTTCAATAGGGTTGGGTGGAATTTGTATGAGAAACAAGGCAAGGTATCTTCATAGATTTCTTCACCTTCTCTAAAATTTCAATAGGGTTGGGTGGAATTTGTATGAGAGACAGGATTTATTTTTGTAGTTTACTCACATGGTCATTTATAACATGTTCACCATGCTCAACCTTAATAACTTCAATGTAAATATTAGTGTTTTGGTTCTCCAAAGATTGATTTTGCTTATCAAAAGTCATTACAACTTGCCTATAAAAGGGTTCTCTAGGTACAATCATGTATTCAAATTTTCCTTTAATAAGAATTAATAATTCTAAGAAATCTGACCTAAAGAAGCCTCCAAACTTGGCTCCAAAAGTCCTAGATAAGAGCACACCATAAGTGGATGACATGTCAACTACTAAGATGTCCATGTAACATGTAAACGTAGGGTATTGTTTAAGTTGGACTCTTACTTCTTTTAATGACCCTACTACTCATAGGTTAGACCCATCAAGTTGTATTACACTTTTTGTTTGTGGTAACATCTGTGCTCCTAAGGCTTTACATACCTTGAGTGGCATGACGCTAATGGTTGCTCCAAAATCCATCAAACAATTGTGAACATTCTTTCCTAAAATAATTAATGTTGTTAAGAAAGGGGGTTGATCTTTCTTGCTTGACATGGAATTGTTTGCATTCTGTACTAATAGCGTGTTAGGACTTTTTGCAAAGTGAACTTTCCTTTCAAGGATTGGAGATTTTTCTTTTTCCATTATAAGCATGTGAACTATATCCTAAATCACCTCTTTCATTTCATTAAAGTGTAAGAGATCATACATCGAAATGTTGGCTTTGACTCTTTTTAAATCCTCAACTAGATCGTAAGTCTTATGTACTTCTTTGGCTTCCTGTTGAGGTGGGACTCTTCTAGGTATAGAAGGGAAGTTTGGTTGTTGTGGGGCATTTACTTGAGATGGCCCGATTTGGCTGTTTGTATTTTTTTGACTAGGAACACTTCTGTTTAGGGGCGTATAAGAATTATTCCTAGTTTGTTGTTGTGTGGTATTCACAATGTCACAAAGTCTACGGTAGCAAGTGTTGTGTGGGTTGGGATCGCTTACCATAACTTATTCTAATGAGGAAACCTCTTCATTTTCTATTTCATGAGATACATTAAGGATCATAAGAGGGGTTTTTTCATTTTGTTGACCTTGCATATTATCGTCGTATGATGCCAAGAATTGAGGACAAGTCCTCTCAGAATGTTGACTTGTGTTATAAAGACAATAATAATCATCATTAACTGATGAACTTGACTTTTCTGATTGTATAGGACCTTTGTTGTTGTTCTACTTTAGTTCAACTACTTCATTTGAAAGTTTCTAAAGTGAAGTTAATATCTGGGTCATCTGATTTTGAGTTTGAGTTGGAGTTTCAACAGGATTAGATATCTCGTTTGAGTTTATGATGGATTGAATTAAGGTCTTTGATTGGTCATCATTCAAACCAATGTTAGATGGTAGGAATGAAGAAGATGTGGGACCTTGAAAATGAGTGTTTGAAGGTTAAGTTATTTGAAGAAGAGTGGGAGTTTGGAACATAGTGTTAGTCATTGGAAAAGTTGGTAGGGGTAGAGGGTTAGATTGCATAGGATTACTAATGCTCATCATCCCAAATTAAGTTTGGATGCTATTCATGAGGTTAATTTGTTCTAACTCTATGGCTTTAGCCATCTCTCCCTGTATTTCTATTATGTTGGGATTGGATTTAATGACATAGGCAAATAATGGATCAATGGTACAGAGGTAGAAGTTGAGGATACCACTGGGTTGTGGGTGCATCTCACTTGGCACATAGCCAAACTAGTGAAAGAATCTTAGGTTGTAATCCTGGACATTTTCCCTAAGTATTTTCCTCAAGCTTGTGAATTTGCTTAATGCTAAGGCCAAGCTAGTGAACTTGTCAAATTGGAGCAAGAACTTATTTTTTAATTCTTTCCATGAGCCAATGGAGGCATTACGGAGCATCAAAAACCATTAGATGGCTTTGCTCCTAAAAGTTGTCACAAAGACCCTACATACTACATCATTTTGTATAATGTTATGGATCCCTAATAAGGTTTTGAAACATTGTATATGTTGGCGAGCATCACTAGTAAGGTTTATGAGGTCATAGAACAAGTTTATGTTCTAGAGTGATTTTGGGATGTCGTGATAATTAGCAAAGTTAAAGGGGTTGCTTACCAAGGGAGTCAAGGGTTGTTTGGCTACCATCCTAGTTCGAGTTCTCCTAAGAATAAAACTTGGGAAATGTAAAGCTCCTTGTTTTCTTAATGTAAAGTGACGTGTAGTTGGTCGACTAGGGGCAGAGGAGAGTTCGCTCATAAAATGAAAGATTATAGAATATAAATATTAAAATAAAACTATAAAATTAAATAAAAAGAAAAGAAATATTGCAATAAGAAAAAAAAATTTGACAAAGAAAAAAATACTAAAATATGTTATTTAAAAATATATTTTTTTAAAAGAAAAAAAATAAATGTATGAAATTACAATACTTATAAAATTTAAAAAGAAAATAGTAAAATGAAAAATTTTGGAAAAATAAATTTAAAATTAAATAATTAAATAAAACCACCTTATCGAAGTTGGGACTCAAGTAAGGACCGCCAAAACATAGATCTAAAAAAAGGTGGGACTGAAAATAGGGTTTTAAAAAATGACAATTTTCAAGAAAGAGAAGACATCAACATTTAAAAAAAGATAAAAAAATAAAGGATCTGGAGATAGAGGTTTTAAGCAAAAAAAATTCAACAAGTACTGAAACAAGATCGGTAAATGAAATAAGTACAAGAAAAATGACAAGAAAAACTTATATGGGAAAACAAAAGGCTAGAAAATGGTGGTGCACCAGGAAAAACTTATTTGAGGAGACTATTTCTTAGGGCACCTTCTATATGGGTACAGAAACCCAAGAATAGTCTTAATTGAAGAAGGCTATGTGACATTTTAAAATAGTAAACCAAATTGAAAAATCAGGAATGTAAATTGAATGATTATCTTGAATTCAAGAATATAACAAGTAACTAAAAAAATAAATTTTTCCTGGTCCTGCTAATGCCGCTGGTACGTCGCTGTCGATGGTACCCATTGTTAGGCAAAAAAATTGTGATTGCCACTTAAAGAGGGAGAGAGAGAGGAATTTCGATATTATCTACTATGTACTACCTCATGCTTCTGGCATGCCATGTAGTGGAGAGAGAGGGAGCAAAGAAAAGAGAACCCTGCCACCAAGAGACTACTTGCTGTAGTTTTTGACTGATGCCACATGTTAGAGAAAAGAGAGGAGGCTATCCACTATCATCACTATGCATGCTTCACCATGCACGCATGCTACGCTATCTATGTTACCCCTTAGCTACTATTGTCAACCACCGTCATGAACTATCTACCTCATTATCTACCATGTGTGCCTACACGTGACTAAAAAAGAAGATTGCCTGTTGCTTACTGAACTATTCACAACCCACTCTGCCATGGGCAAGAACCCATGTCATCATTGATGTTGTCTATGTTGCTATAGACGTGTAGCAATAATTGACTACCACTTGTTGCCTACTAGTTTACCATGTGGTGGAGAGAGAGGGAGTGAAAGAGGCTGCTACAGTTGCTAAGGAGGCCTGTTGTAGTCTACCATGCACCCCGCTGTAGCTAATGCACCATTGTCTGCCAAAAAGAGAAGAAGGAAGCTGCTAGTTTTTGGTTTCCTAGCTACCCCTAGGATCTAATCCCCCTAAGAGTTCTATCGTCATGCATTTTATAGTATTGTCAATCATGAATGCTTCCATGTAACTCCCTAAACACTTGAGAGTTACGACCAGCACCACTAACATAACTACTGCCACCATGACCACATGCCACTAATGCCACCTTCAATCTAGATCTTTATGGTTTTTAACAACATCTTTATTGAAAGAAAAACTAAAGAAAACATTATTAGCAAAGTATCCTTTTGCATGTTGCCACTACACTCAAGAAGCATGGCAATGGCCCTTGCATCATGATCCAGAATCTTCATCATATCATCATTACTCATTACCTCCAACTATATGCTTCGATTCTTCACCTACAACGATTTCATAAAGGATATCTAATAAAAACCCATAAAAATTCAATAACTGTAATAAAGTTTGATTAATAGAAAAATTTCATTATGGTGGACCCTCTCAAATTTGATAACTTCATATTAATGTTTCATAAAATCCTATAAAATGTAATAATTTTTTTAAATCAATAGATGAAGTAATTATAAGGAGAAAATAGAATAGAATTAGATAATTAAAAATTTAATATAAAAGATTTAAAAAATTTTAAAATTTCAAGTATATATCATTAAAAAATAGCTATATATAACAGATTTTATTTTATGATTTGTATCACTTTTTTAATTCATATTTTTTCTTTAGTTTGAATTTTTCTACCTTTATTTGAGTTAAGTTTAAATGAATTAAGGGGAAAGCTCTAGTTGTACTAAGAAGATAAAAGATTGCACATATTTAAAAAAAAATTATTAAAAAAATTGATAGAAAATAATAAAACTTAGGAAAATATCTACATGTAAATACTAACATTAATTTAGCTGTTTTTATTTAAGTAAACCATAAAAGGATAAAGACTTCTAATTTGTAGCAACCATGTGTTATGGGTAACCTCATTATAAATTAAAGTGTTAGTTTTAGGAATAAGAGCACAAAANTACTAAGAAGATAAAAGATTGCACATATTTAAAAAAAAATTATTAAAAAAACTGATAGAAAATAATAAAACTTAGGAAAATATCTACATGTAAATACTAACATTAATTTAGCTGTTTTTATTTAAGTAAACCATAAAAGGATAAAGACTTCTAATTTGTAGCAACCATGTGTTATGGGTAACCTCATTATAAATTAAAGTGTTAGTTTTAGGAATAAGAGCACAAACCCATAAAAGTGGTAGCATATTTATTTAGTAGAGAATATTGCGTTATGAATTAAAAAAACATATTTGTAAAAGGAAATTTGAAATTAGCCCAAGATCTCTTATCAATATCTTTGATGTTTGGCCATATCCCATTACTCAAATCCTAGTTAGAGCTACACTTTAACCATGGTATCAATGAGGCATTGTTTACATGGAGTAGTTTATGATCTGCAAGACATAAGTTTGATCCTAAAATACATACTAATATGACATCTTTGTATTCTTAAGTAATCCTTCTATTATGTCATGTTAGCAAAGTATACCTATCATCAAACTGTGTATGATGTTCAACTATATATTTGTTGAAATAATTTTAAAAGTATATAGAAACTGTGAAGTTTGAAAATATATATATATATTGTGGAATCAAAACTATTAATCATGGCCCTATGCCTAACATGGGCAATGTTGATATCAACACTTTCAACATGAATAGCATGGGAGTTTAAAATATGTGTACATAATCTCCACATTTTACAGAAAATAATCACATTTGTCCATTTCTTGGAATCGAGTCCATTTTCATATTCAAGGTCCTTCTTGGCAATTGTCTCAACCACTGTCTGCAGGTGTTTTAGTGGTTCTTGCACATCAATAGGAGTTTGGATGTTGGTAAGATGAAGACCATGGCTGAAACAACATCTGCGAAGTGGGTCTTTAAGGCCCTACAACACATTGTTGGCAACCTTGTTATTGTGATTAGAAGCTATTCAATCATGGTCCAATCCCTATGAGATTATAGCAAAATGTGTGGTTCATGTCTATCTCAGTCGTGACTGTAAGTAGCCTAGACATGATGCACATGCAAAATTTCATGCAACTGTAACTCCTAGTCATGGCGTTGCTCATGTTTCTAAGAGTAGAAGCCTTCACCTACGTGCTTTTCTTACATATCCAGAGCCTTCTGTTGAGCAATAGTAATCTAGATTCTCAAAAGAATAATAACTGTGAACAAGTGACAAGTCAAAGGATGCCAATGTTGCCCTAATTCTAAAGTTTAATGTTTATATAATTTATATATAATGTAAACTATAATGTATATATAATAAACTATTATGTAATATATATATACATATATAATGTTTATACATAATATACTTGTAATCACATTAATATAATATATAATGTGTCATATTAATTAAACTAAAATAAATATTAATTAAACACTAATTAAATAATTAAATATATGAAATACAAAATAAAATCAATTAAAATACATGAATTTGACAAGAATACTTATTTAAAAACTAAACTAATTTGGGGTTTAACATTAAGCCCTAATTACTCCCAACAATAAACATAATTGAAAATGAATTAACCCTAAATCTAAGTAATCATGGTAATGTAAGTCTACTTTAGCCTAGAGTCATAAGCATTTGGTCTTGGCTTACTGATGGGATGCGATATCACATGGCCCACGATATCACGTACGCGATATCGCGTCTACTGCGATATCGCGTACACNGGATGCGATATCACATGGGCCACGATATCACGTACGCGATATCGCGTCTACTGCGATATCGCGTACATGATATCCCAGCGTGCCGCCAAATCTATAAATAAGAGGTGGCTCTCCCTTGTTTCTCAATCTAAATCTAGACCTTAGTGAGACTCTAACAGTTTTACCTCTCCAGAGATAGAATAATTTCCATGTGCCCGCAATAGGAGTCCCAAAGTGAACGGATCTTTATTCAAGCAAATATTGTACCTGAGCACAAGTTTGTGTACAGAAATAAAGACGAACTTTTGGATAAACCTTGCAATGCATGGACTAAGCTAAATAGGACTTTAATTATTGTTATTTATTGTTCATTATTTAAATGCTTTATTAGTTAATTAAATCTCTCTCAACCCTTAACTCCTAGTTAAGTGCATTCAGTACAATCACTTCAAGCACATGCGTTACGCTTGGTAATCCCAATAACGAATAGCATTTGGTAATCCCAGAAGGTTGCATTGGTTCAAGGTGTGAATGGAAAGTGGGAACGAATACTGATGCTAGGTTAATTAAGACTTAGTTAGTTAAAGTTAGTTAATTAATCTCTTCACCTTTTCCCTCCTAGCATAGGTGATAAAACATAAAAGATATAAAAATCACATACCTCAGACTTACTTAACCATACAACCGTGACAAATACAAGTAAGTTTGGGAAGACAACGAATGATTAACCTTAAGTGTTCCATAAGGCGTGTAGGCACTTAGTCTGCGGAGTTCGAGTGGATCGTGCGTGTAATGCTCGTATTCGTATGGTTGAGTGTAGGGGCACCTCACCACTCATCACTTACCAAACATGTCTTGGGCTCATGTAACCATTACTGGATTACCAAGCATTATGCTACTGGGTGAACCAAGCAATAACACTACTAGGATTACCAAATGATTACAGTTAAATGCTCAAAACCAGTCGTACTCGTTGCATTTTACTAATGAAAAAGAAAGTAAAGTACTTGGAAATATAAATGATTAAGCTAAGAAAATAGTAAAAACTATGCTAAGTAAACTAGTAAAACTAAGTGGATGCTACAATGATGAAAAGTAATCTTGATCTTTATTTTCGAACATGAACTATGCCCAAGTACACTTTACTTGAATAAAGATTTCATACAATTGCTCAACACCACACTACAGACATTCACTCTATCACTAAAACTACAAAATGAAACTACAAGAATCTACCTAAGGATGGGATGAAAGTTCTTTGGATCATGCACTAAAGTGTTGTATTTATAGCTAGGCATGCATCTTGTAATATTGTTTATATGATAACGTATCATGAGATATGATATTGAATCTACAACATTGTAGATATGATATCATTGTTACAATATCATTGGTGGACAACAATTGGCATTTTATCAAACAGATGAGAAATAGCATCAACAATATCATAGATGTGATATAGCATCAATGATATTGCAAATGCGACATAGCATCAGTGATATCCCAATGATCTAATGATTCATCATACTTCCACAATTGACCAAAAACTCATCCTTGAGTGAACAAAAGGAGGAACAAGTTCCTTACAAAATATTAAAAAGGTATGGGATTATTGACTAACTCTAACTACTAACTAATTCTAAGTGACACAATGGTGTTTGCAAAAAATGACACAGTTACATGACAAAACAAAAAAAAAAAAATTGAAGTGGCTTGGTGTAGTTCATATTTGAAGTGGTGGTGGCTCTTCCATTGTCTTCTTCCCTTTATCGTTAGGCTTTTGAAAAGTTTCTTCTCTTCTGTCCCTATCTTCTTTTTCCATATGTCCTTTCTACTGAGTATGGCATAGAGACTGCTTCAAGTTTCACCATAGCATTGACCTATTTGTTCTGCCAAAATGGGTAGGTTTTTCCTAAGTTTTATTCACTATTATTGGTTAGTGTGGGCCATAATGGAGACACTTGGAGTTGCATCTTCACTACTTCTAGAGAAAATTCCATAAAGGGACCAAAATTCAATTCCACAATGATCGTGAACATGATCGATCTTCTTGGATGGCCTAGAGGCAATCTAGTGATAGCATGAGTCACTACCCTTGTTTAGGTTCTTGTGGAATTTTTGCCTCTCCTTAGGCTGAGTGCTCTATAGTAGGAGGTTCTTGATGAATGCTATATGATTGAGCCTCCTTCTCTACGTGTTCTACTTATAAGGTTTGTTCTCCTACTTAACCTCTCTCACGACCTCTTGCTCTTTTGCTCCCATGTTGTGAAGGTTCTCCTTCTGGTGGTCTCTTTGGGACCATCTACAATCAACAAGTGTTTCAAATTATTAGAGTATTCTTATCAATTCTTAGTACTTTTCTACCTTGTTCATACCCTTAGTTAGATCAAGTTCTTATCATATTATGATTGCAGAGTTAGAAAAATTTGCAAAAAAGGAACCCCTTAGGCATTATATCTTTTAGTTACTTATGACCTTTGATCGTTTTCTTTGCTTATTATGACCTAAAATATTTGATATGGTCTATTAGGAACATTATCTAAATCTTTTTGGCCTTAGGTTGATTAATTAACTTTAAAGTTCGTATTATCTCCTTGTACTTACCCTTTATAGTATCTTCTAGGAGTGAGGAATTTGTGGCTCAAATTTTTAAATTTTTGTTTGAATTGTTAAATTTTTGTTCACTTATACTATGCACCTTCGGGATTAATAGGATTGAAGAATTTTAGAAATCAGAGCTATGAGGGCAAAGTTATGGCCTTTGGAAGCTAATGTGCAAGAGAGCTTAGGAAAAAAAACTACAAAAACTTATCTTGCTACAAATGAGAGAAATAAAAAATTTCACTAACTCCCACATGTGTATATCCTATTTTTATATGTGCAGCATTGTAGATCATACATCATAGATACAACATTGTAGGTGCCTATGACATCATGACTACAATGTCACCATTAAAAAATTCAAAATTTTCATTGATTTTTCTTGGAAAAAATGAGTTAAATAAAATGTTTGAAATATATAAAGCTTGTCTAGATGATCATGGGCCATGAGTGATGCATAGTTTTCGACAAGTTAGTGTTCAAGGTTCATGAAGAAGGAATCTTGAGCAACAAAAGTTTATGTATGGATAAGAAATGGATAATGAATTTCTTATGTATGGATAGCTTATTAGATGATTAGAAATTTATTACATGTTTTGGAAGGCATGAGATGATGTGGAACTACTTAGCAAGTATGAAATACAAGAGTTATACAAGTGGGTCCTCCCCAAAGCAGGCTCTAGTCCTTAATGCTTGTATATAACCACGCTTAAAAGTGTCCTTAGACACTTAAGGAGTTGAATGTAAGACATACCTATTTAGCAAAACACACATGTTAGTATCACTAGATTGGAAAAATAATGCTATATTACATAAAACCACAAGTCATGATTACATATATACAATGAGATGAAATGGACTATAGAAGGGATTGCTGAACTTGGGGCATGAGGTGTCTTGCCATAGGCACAATGAATTCTTGTATGTTATTAATGATTAAAGTGATCATTAGTCCTTCTATCTAAGATTTAAAACAAGTCCGAACCACTTTCGGTGACAGCGCATTGTTTCATCTCTTAGATTTACAACCATAAAACTACCACTATTATAAAGAGTATTACCACTTGGCGTACTGCCCAAGGGAGGAGTTTATTCTTTGCACATTTTATTTTTTAGATTCCTAAGAAGCCATCTACCTTTAGGCTTAGGTAACATGTCTTTCTAGTGGGACCCCCAGAAATTTATTCTGTGCATGAGTTTTATTTTTATTTGTGTCAACCTTACCATAAGGCTACCTTTAGGCATCGATAACATGTCTTTCTAGTGACATGGTAAGGTAGCACTTAGTGTACTCTTACTTCCATTTTTTGTTAGATTTACAAGAATAAAATACAACCTAAGCAACAGGATAGAACTCACAGTAGTAATCCAAGAGAATCCACAAATCCCCTTGATGTCACACCCTTTACATTCCCACTTAGTTCTTCACTTTTCTATCTAGGCATAATGATCACAAGTTTATTCTTAGTTTGATGGTGGAAAGAATATCATTATGGCCATGGTAAGGACCTCTTATTAATGAAATGGGTGGATGGATGGTGTGGTCTCATTGTATAGATAATCAATTTCTTATGATTGATAATATAGAGAAATCTTCATCTTATTGGACTACATCTTGCCTTATTCTTGGTGCATTTTATTAGCAATCAAAAATATTTACAAAGAAAATGAAAAAAAAGTATGAAAAAGATAGTAAAAATGGAAAAAGATAAAAAGAATGAAAAATGTGAAAGAATTAAAAAGTTATTAAGAAATTGAAAAGTATAAAAGAATGGAAAAAATGTATTAAGAAATGTAAAAAGGTACATCAAGAAATTAGAAATTAAAAAGAATTGTAAGATAGAAATTTAAAAAAAACACTTATTAATTCTTGAATCAAGATAAGGCATCTCCCCTACGATTGAACTCATGGGCAAAGTGTTCAGAAAATGCACCTTAGTTCCCCTAAATCATAAACTTGAGATTTCATACTTACCATCCTTAGTGATTTAGTTTTTCTATTATCATCCCATATAATTGTAATGGTAATTGAATTTTTATCATCTAAGTCCTTAGTTCCTCTTTCTATTGGTGTATGATAGTGGTTTAGTATTTCCATTTGTAAGTTCTTAGTTGGGATCATTTTCTTAGAATGGGAATTAATAAGTGGTTCAAATGTTTCCATGCATGTTTTAGATGATTTTAGGTTCTTAGTTAATGGCTAGAGGATATCTTTTGTTTTTGTGGCTCCCGCTCTTGCTTGTGCACACTCTTGTTGTTCAAATTTGTTGTGGACTGATGAACTAATTATGTTGACATTCTGAATGGTTGATCCACCACTGCATCCTTCTTGGTTATTAGTAATGCATGGACTTGCCTATCTCTCCACAGTGATAGGTTCATTTGTTATGTTTAGTACTAGAGTGATAATGGGTGTTGGCTGTTACATAGGATTTGGTGATAAAGTTTTGGTGAGGAAGGGTGTTGCACTAGGTTGGCCTTGTGCTAGTTTTAATGAGCCAGTAGGTCTACACATTTTGTGCTCATGTGTGGAAATTTTCCTAAAGAAAGGATGTTTTCGAGACTATGGTTAAGATCAACTAGCATTATCATTTTCATAAATGTTTGTGGCACAAGTGGCATTTTTCAATTGATGTTGAGTTGTCAATCCTTCCTGTGTTATTGGTGGTGACATATGGTGGAGGAAAGTATGAGAATATTAAGGATGTCATGGAGGATAAGAGGTTTGAGATGGTGATCCCATAGGAGACATTGTGGGTTGATGATATTCAAGAGAGTAATAGTAGTGATTCGAGGTAAAGGAAACAGAACCATTTGGAGAAATAGGTTGTTGAACATAGTAGTCATATAGGTTCGATTAGCAATAAGGGTATTGTTGGTTTGTTGATGGCATCCCCCATGACTATGGGCTTTGCCACTATGGTTGATAGTAGTTTTGAGGCTGGTAAGAAGTCTCATTATGATAGTATGGTTGGTTGTAGGACTATCTATAATTACCTTGTGAATAAGGTAATTTCTTAGACATTTGCTTTTGTATGAACTTGGGATTCAAAGCAAAAGCCAAATACTCATGTAGATGTAACATGATTGGGCACTAGCCCTTTGGATGGTCATATTGGTAGATGTCACATCCATCATCCTCTTATGTGGTTGGGTCTATGGCCTCTTCTCCTATAGCTATTTTCCCTTTTTGCTGGTAAGTGTTCCTACCTACTTCTTTGTTCTTTTCCTCTTCTTGCTTTGATCACTCAATTTGTTTTGCACCACCTTCTTCTCTATGATTTTCATGTAGGTTGTGACTTTTTCATTCATTAACTTTCACATATTATCTATCCTTACTTCAATCTCAGAGATAGACTTGTTTATGGACAAGTTTTGTTGTGAAATCATATCATGAAGATCTACCTCTTTTTCCTCATCATTGATATGGATCCTCTTCTTTTGAAGAGTTGGGTCCCAGTTATATTTGTCTACATTCTCTCATTTACATAGCTTTCCTTCTTCTTTTGCCACATGTTTGATTAGTCTTTGTATCTGAGGGGCTTTTAATTTAGAAAATAAACCTTGGGCATAAATCCCAAGGTTCTTCCTCGTTTGATTATGAAGTCCATCTATGATGTGGAAAAGTTGCTATTTTTGAGAGAAATCATGGCCTGGACATATATGTAGTAGCGAATAGTATCTATCCAAGGCCACATCCAAGGATTCATGTTTTTCTTGCCTCCATCCTTGGATTTTCTTTCTCAAATTAGACACTCTCACATAGGTTTGGTATTTCTCATTAAAGAGTTCCAGCATTGTGGATCATCAATGGATTGAATTTGGTTCCAACAATCTATACTGACTTTTAGCTTCATGAACTAGTATCCTAGGAAAGAACTTAAGTTTTTGCCACTCACTCTCGATGTTTTGCAAGGCATAGGCATCATGAAAGGCTTGTAAGTGAAGTTATGGATTAGATCTATAGCCTCCTGCAAATTTAGGGATGTTACTCATATCAAGTCTCTTGATGCAACTTTTCCTTTGATGCCTATGGGGTATTCTAACTACCTCCATTATCTACATCATGCTCTTAGTAGCTAACAAGGGTTCACCATCATCAAACATGTTGTGGTGATAATTTCTATTTCTATTTGTCTAATTATGATGATATCATCTATGCTCACTTTGATTCTCTTGTCTGTTTCTATTTTTATCTTTGTCTTGACCCCTTAGTATATCTCTATTTCTATACCTATGCTCATCTTCATCAGAACTAGATGTGGAAGAGGAAGAGGAAGATGGGGGATTGGGAGAATCACCATGGTTGCTATATCTCCCCCTATGGTCTATTGATTTATCTCTTCTAGGTTTGGAGGAGATCCTAGGCCTTGAGGTCCTCCTTGTTCTAAGACATACTCCATCTCCTCTAGGATTTTTTGCATTAGTTGAACATAGTCTTTAAGTGTAGTAAGAGTCTAATTTAGTATATGAAACCCTTGCTTGTGGTTGTCTACTCAAGTTTTCCTTAGTATAGGTCCTATCATTTCTCCTACTAGTTTTTTCATCATTTGATGCATTATTGGTCCTATGTAAATAAGACATGGTTTTATTTGATATGTGTATGACTTAAAAATATTAATATTTTCTAAAAGATAAATCGTTAACACTTTTACAACGATTTTTTATAACATAACTAATCTAGATAACTAGCACCATCCTTGAAAATGGCACCAATGATGAGCAACAAGTACCCCTATGCCCAACCATACGAATCACAAGCATTCACACACAATCCAGTCAATTCCATGGATGGGACTAGTTGTGGTATCTAGATTGTTAAGCATTGATTGTAGGACGTTGTCTTCCTACTCGAACTAGTGGTAGCTTTATCATGTATGGTTTAGTACAAAGTGAGGCATATGATAATTGATGTTGTTAGGCCCTGATTACTCCTAGTAATAAACATAGTTGAGAATGAATTAACCCTAAATCTAAGTAATCATGGTAATGTAGATCTACTCTAGCCAAGAGCAATGAGCATCTAGTCCTAGCTTACTGTACACGTCTTGGGCTCATGTAACCATTACTGGATTACCAAGCACTATGCTACTAGGAAAACCAAGCAATAACACTACTAAGATTACCAAATGATTAAACTTAAATGCTCAAAACCAATCATACTCATTCCACTTTACTAATAAATAAGAAAGTAAAGTTCTAGGAAATGTAAATGACTAAACTAGTAAAACAGTAAAAACTATGCTAAGTAAAATAGTAAAACTAAGTGGATGCTACAATGACTATTTCTTATATGATCCCTAGGTGGTGAAGTGCTTTTTTTCGAAGAAGAAGACATTGTTATTTTATTCAGTGTGCTAATTAACTGTTATATAATTTTTTGTTTATTAACCCTAAGGGTTCGTTTAAGCTCCCAACGATGTGGATAATTTTCTATGTTCTACTTAGCACACAAACACTTAGTCCCTAGCAATGACACCTATGATGAGTGGCAAGGTACCCCTACACTCAACCATACAAATACGAGCATGGCANCACTTACCGTTCACACCCTGAACCAATGCAACCTTGGTTACCAAATGCTAGTCGATGCTGGGATCACCAAGCGTAACGCACGTGCTCGAAGTGGTCGTACTAAATGCACTTAACTAGGAGAGAAGAGTTGAGAGAGATTTAATTACTAATAAAGCATTTAAACGATAAACAATAAATAACAATAAATAAAATCCTATTTAGCTTAATCCATGCATTGTAAGGTTTATCCAATAAGTTTGTCTTTATTTCCGTACACAAACTTGTGTTCAGGTACAATATTTGCTCGAATAAAGATCTATTGACTTTGGAGCTCCTACTGTGGGCACATGGAAATTATTCTATCTCTAGAGAGGTAAAACTGCTAGAGTTTCACTATTGTCTAGGCTTAGATTCAAAAACAAGGAAGAGTCTCCTCTTATTTATAGATTTGATGGTGCATTGCGATATCGCGTACGCAATATCGTGGGGGATGTGATATCGTGGTGGATGTGATATCGCGTACAGGATATTGCATATGCGATATCGCAGCCCATGCAATATCGCATCCCATCATACCCCCATGACTAAATAAAAACTCATCCTCGAGTTCCTTATAAAACATTGGGACAGTATGGGATTATTGACTCAAACGAAACTAATGGTGAATGGGATGACATGTGAACGGATCATCATTAGAAGACAAGAAAAAACTAGTGTTCACGACAACAAGAATGAACACTTTATACATTTGACATCAGGCCTCATTTGGTAGTTGAGAAAGAGAGAGAGAAAGAAATTTTGTTGCTGCCAACGCCAAGATTGCACCTTTTGTTGTCCATCCATAAGCGCGCCATCCATCTCATTCCTTCCATAGTTGTTTTAGCACTACTCCATTCTAGGTGTTCCCTCCAAATCCAATCCATTGTTGCATGACTACCATCTGCACACACAACATAGTCGTATATTAACAAGGGTAAATGAATCAAATTGCAATTTATACCTTTCTTCGATGAAGTGTCCATTGGCTGAGTTGTGGTATGGCTGATACGGGTCTAGAGATATCATAGTGGTGACTACTGAAGGTATAGGGGTTAGGAGAAAATCAAAAAAATTGGACTAGGACCCCCATGACTAAGAGTAAACCTCCGATAGCGATAGAATGGAGAAAGAAAAAGAACAAGAAATATGGAGAAAAAGAGATAACTAGAACGTCGATGAAATGGATGTCAAGATGGAAATGAACAAAATAAAGTGGATTGCAAAAATGTTAAGGGAAAGAATTGAACTAGTGCACTAAATAGGAATGTTAGTGGGTCCTCCCCAAAGAAGGCTTATGTCCTTAATGCCCTGACAAACCCACATTCAAAGAGTTCGTAGGCTCTAGGAATGTCATTTGGAAACAAGAGTTAAAGTCTTAACCACAAGAGTTTACCAAAAAGAAAATAATGCATCAACCAAAATATACACTAATGATACAACCGACAATGAGGTGAACAATGGAGAGAAGGATGGAGAGAAGATAATGGAATGGAATCCCAAGAACAAGGTGGTGTACAGCCCCTTGTGTATTTCCTGGTTAATGTGACTTAGCATATCCCATTCCAAGTTTGACCTCAAGCAAACCACATCCAGTGACTTCGCATTAATGCATTCAGCCAATCCATCCTCTTGAAGTAACAAGAATGCCTTCACCCAAGAGCCACCACCATTCTGACAAAATGAAGGAGAAGAGAATGGGAAGTAAGAAGGGTCTTAGTTAGAGGGAACATTTTTTATTTTAGTTCCATAACCAGTGCTTGTAGCCTAAATGATTATTTCGTCTAAGGGGTGTGCTTTGAATTCTCACAGTTTTTTTTATGTGGTTATGCGTGAGAACCACACCATGCAAAGACTTTGTTATTTTTATTTGCTCAACTTCCCGATAATTGAGTAACATCAAAACGGTAAGAAAACTCAAGAAGAAAACATCCAAGCACCCAAGAGAATGGCCAACACAAATGCATCAAGTTTCCTTGAAGTCACACCCTTCTCAATCCTTGAGTCCTTAGTTTGAAAAATGCCCAATCACCGATTTGTTAGAGTTCCTATTTAGAAAGGGACTATACATTTCCAAGCCAAGAGAGACCATAGAAATTTGTGGATGAATGGATGAAGTGGACTCATTGCCTACTATATCAAAAGAACCATACCTTAGTATCAACATCATGACTTAAAGGTAAAAACCAAACATTAGCAATCAATAGGAAAATAGTTCATACCATCATTAAAAACACTTATTAAATGACAAACTTACAAGATGGATAACACACACACACACACACACACACACACACACACACAAAATGAAAAAGTATAATGATGTTGTAAAAAAAAAACAAGAAAAGTTAGAGAAATTTGTAAAATAAAAATGTGTAAAAAAAATGTGTAAAACAAGAATGTGTAAAACAAAAATGTGTAAAACAAAAAAAAAACTAAAAAGAACTGAGGGCCTCAAATGATTAGCATAGGTGGCCATCTCCCCCATGATTGAATGGAAAGGGAGAGATCCAAAATAATGAGCACCTATTTGAATTTCTTAAAAGTGTCCAACTTCTCCTGATTGATGTTCTGAGATTAAGGGGTGGAAGTCGACGATGCTCATATTCCAATGTATCTATGCCTTCATTGTGGGCGTGAGTTATTCCCCCAGTTCATTCCATGCATGTTGGTTAGTTGCTCTTCCATTTAGCTGTTAACCACGAGGTGTCTACTTGTTGTGTGGTTGCTACATATAGGCACCTTTGTCTCAGAGTTTTTTGGGCACACCAGTTGCATGTAGGAGATGCTGAGCATTCCGCCATGTCATCACTCGATGAGTCACTATATGCAATGCATGGAACTTTCTTCTTCTCGATCTTTCCATAAATGTTTACCTTAGATATTTCCAAGGAAATATTGTGAATCCCTAGGCATGCATCTATTGTACTTAGCCATGCCCTTCCCATTATAATTGGGAAGTTCTCATTATTACTATTGACTTCTATCACTAGGAAATCAGCTGGGTATGATCAACCATACATAGTGGTAACAATGTCCTCCACCAATCCTAAGGAAACGGTGATGGACTGGTCAGCCAGCTCTAGTTGAATATTGCTCTTCTTGAGTGGAGGTAGGTTCCAAGCTTGATACATTTCTCATGATATTAAGTTGACTCCAGAACCTAAGTCAAGAAGAGCCTTATGAGGTTCATTCTCAGAGACTTGGAGGTAGATTAAGGGACTTCCAGGATCAAGGAGTTTCCTAGGAAGGTGGCCTACCTTAATCTAGTCGGTTACGGTATGTGTTAACATAACTGTGTGCATTGAGCTCTATTGTTGGTTTGAAGGGAGTTCTGAAGCCTTATGTACTGGAGGAGCGTACACAGACTCAACCGCTTGTGGTTGTGAGAGCTTGTCTGGGCTTTTGGTTATGAAGAAAGGTCTTCTCTTCTTGCGGTTGTTAAAACCAGCAACGGGTTGAAGGTTTACAACTCTCGTAGCATTATGTTGTTGCGATTGAGTGGGGAGTTGCCCTTGCATTATTGGAGTGGGTGGTATTGGAACTAACAATGCGAGAGTGGCAGATGGATTCGGAGGATGGTACGCTTGTGGAGTGTCTCCTAGAGGAGAAGGAGTCCTTCTAAAGTACTCCCGAACTTGGTAGTGACGTTGTGGGGTTGTGTGACCCATAGAGTCACTTGGAAAAACTGACTGCTGCACGTAGTAGCCATATGGGTCTGGTTGCCAGTAAGGGTATTGTTGTCTAAGCGGTGGCATCCCCCATTACTATGGGTGTTGCCACTACTGATGTTGCCTAATAGGTTGTAACGGAGTTTCACTTGGATAGTACATTAATGGTTGGTGGAACTGCCTTGGGTTACCTTAGGGATAAGGTAACCTTCAAAGTGTCTGCCATTTGTTAGGTCTTGGGTTGAGTGCATACATCCCAGACTCTTGTAGATGTGAGATGATTGGGCAACATTCCTTAGGATGGTCATATTGGAAAATCTCACATCCATCGTCATTGTTTGTGTCTGAATCCACAACCTCATTGGCAATATTCATTTTTTCCTTGCCCTTGTCACGTGCATTGCTTAAATCTCTCTGCTTTTTATTGTCCTTGTCACTACTTCATTCCTCCTTAGACTTTTCTACAATCTTTAGGATAGTTTCAATTTTACTATCTAAGGAGCTCCATATTTCATCTACCTTAGCCGATACTTCCATTAGTTTCTGAAGCGGCAAGGTTTTTCTATTCACCAACTCTTTGAGTGGTGACTCATCCTCTTCATCACAAAATCTCACTCCCCTCTTCCGAAGGAAAGGATTACTGTTATATTCTTCCGTGCTTTCTCTTTTTCGTAGCTCCCCTTCTTCTTTAGCTACTTGCTCCAACAATCGATGAACTTCATGGGATCTAAGTTCAGATAGTCTCCCTTGGGCATATGTCCCAAGGGTTCTCCTAGTTTCATACCTTAGCCCATCTACGAGGTGGCATAGTTGATCCCGTTGTGCGTAACCATGGCCTGGGCAACGATGTAACAATGCGTAGTAGCGGCCCATGGCAGCATCCAAGGGTTCGTGATTACCTTGTTTCCATCCTTGGATTTTCTTACGCAAGTTGGACACTTTGGAGTACATTTGGTATTTATTGTTGAACAACTCTAACATCGTACTCCATCTCTTAATGATTTCTGGCTCTAAAGACCAGTACCAACTCTCTACTTCCTTTATGAGTGTCCTAGGAAACAACTTTAGTTTCTACCACTTGTTTTCTATGTTTGGCAAGGCACAGGCATCGTGGAATACCTATAAATGATTTTGTGGATCAGCGTTATATCCCCCTTCGAAGCGTGGGATGTTGTTCATATCTAGTCTCTTAATCCGATTATCTTTTTGATGCCTTGTTGGTATTCTCACAGCCTCCATTATATCTAGCATACTCCGGGTTGCAAGTAGGGGTTCGTCATGATCATCTCTTTCATGACATCTATGATGCCTACATTGTTCCCTACTTTCCCTTCTTTCATGCCTAGACTCTCTAGACTGCCCTCGTCCTCTCTCTCGACTCTCTCGTCGAGGTCTCTCATTT
>MNCI01002041.1:778367-821302 GCA_015680685.1 Gnetum montanum | reverse complement strand
CTCCTGCCGCGACTCCCTTAGACATTGTGCTATTGTGGGATGGTAATCCCTTATGTCATAATCTTCCGCAACGTATTTAGCATATAATTTTGTCATGCCTATCTGTGCTAGAGCACGGAGGAGCATGTTGGGGACTGCATGATCTGGAGGTAACACTATGTTACCTTGCAAATCTCTCCAGCGCAGTTGTTCATCCTGATGGAGGATAAAAGTAAAATTGGGTATATACTCATCATGATGAGTATATACTACTCGATACTGTTGAGGAACTGGTGGATTTTGGTTATGTGTTTTAGACTACCGACTATTTCTTGTATGATCCCTAGGTGGTGAAGTGCTTTTTTTCGAAGAAGAAGACATTGTTATTTTATTCGGTGTGCTGATTAACCATTATATAATTTTTTGTTGATTAATCCTAAGGGTTCGTTTAAGCTCCCAATGATGTGGATAATTTTCTATGTTCTACTTAGTGCACAAACACTTAGTCCCTGGCAACAATGCCTATGATGAGTGGCGAGGTACCCCTACACTCAACCATATGAATACGAGTGTAGCACGCGCGATCTGGTTGAACTCCACAGACTAAGTGCCTACATGCCTTATGGAACACTTAAGGTTAATCATTTGTTGTCTTCCCAAACTTACTTGTAGTTTTCATGATTGTATGATTAAGTAAGTTGGGGGTATGTGATTTTTATAGTTTTTTATGTTTTATCTCCTATGCTGATGAGGTGAAGGGTGAAGAGACTAATTAACTAACTTTAACTAACTAATTAAGCCTTAATTAACCTAGCATCAATACCCGTTCCCACTTACCGTTCACACCCTGAACCAATGCAACCTTGGTTACCAAACGCTAGTCGATGCTGGGATCACCAAGCGTAACGCACGTGCTCGAAGTGGTTGTACTGAATGCACTTCACTGGGAGAGAAGGGTTGAGAGAGATTTAATTACTAATAAAGCATTTAAACAATAAACAATAAATAATAATAAATAAAATCCTATTTAGCTTAATCCATGCACTGCAAGGTTTATCCAAGAAGTTCATCTTTATTGTCGCACACAAACTTGTGTTCAGGTACAATATTTGCTCGAATAAAGATCTATTGACTTTGGAGCTCCTACTGTGGGCACATGGAAATTATTCTATCTCTGGAGAGGTAAAACTGCCAGAGTTTCACTACGGTCTAGGCCTAGATTCAGAAACAAGGGAGAGCTGCCTCTTATTTATAGATTTGATGGCGCACTGCGATATCACAAGGGAAGACACGATATTACGTCCCATCACTTGGTAATCCCAATAGTGGATACTTGAGTTCAAGATGTGTATGACAAGCTGAGAACAAATACTCATCACCTGTAGGCTAGTTTAGCATTTATCTTTCTATTGTTAATTAGATTAAATAATTGATTTTTCTATTATTATTAGGAGTAGCATAAAGCTGAAACAACATTAATAATCATATGCCTCACTCTAGGCTAAACCATATGTGACAAAGCTACCGCTAGTCCAAGTGGAAAGACAGCGTCTTGCGATTAATGCTTAACAATCTAGATGCAAAACTAGTCCTATCTATAGAATTTGATCAGGTTGCACGTGAACACTTATAATTTGTATGGTTGGGCATAGGGGGTACCCACTACTCATCACTTTTCTTACCCTCTAGAGTAGGTTTTAAAAGATTAGTTATAAGGATGAAAACCTAAAAAGGCATCTCCAAAAATATTGGGTCATCCCTTTTACTTAAGAGGGTAATGTATGATCATTTTCATACCTTAGAGGGGAGGATTTTCATGATTGGTTGTAAGGATGAAAACTTGAAAAGATATTTCGAAAACTATTGGGCTATTCCTTTTATATTATGCTAGAGTTTTCTCTCTTTTTTGCTTTTATATTGTGTTATAGTTTCACCTCTCTTTGGTGATTCTCTACAACTATACTTTGAATTTTTTTATAATACATATTATTTTTGGGTTGCAAGATCCCTAATTGGTGATAAAGGGATTATTTGAAGAGTTTTTATTTTTATTCTTTTTCTTGATGACTTTTAAATCTTGATTTTTTTTGAAAATTTTTTTTCTTTCAATCAAGTTGTATGGATGAAAAAGAAATATAATAGTACCACTCAAACTAGCAACCACTTGCTTAAAAAGATAATGAGCTAACCACTTAAGCCACCTATCACTAACTTAAAGCTACATATGTTGTTTTGTTGAGTTATTTAATATTCCATTGATTTTATAGAAAGTTGAGCAAGAGATTGTTAGTCTTCTTGGTCCCACTAAATATATGGAATCTATTTTCACACCATTTGGTTCTTGTAGATGTTTTTTTTTTTATTGAAATCAATATTCCTAACTATAAAAAGGAGTTGGTATTATAAGCAGACAAGAATACATATATTTAGCTAATAATATATTATAATCTTTCTAATTCTTTCAACTTTTATCATTATGAAGGACATTGATTTAATGCTTCTCCTCTTTTGCTCAATAATAAAGATGACAACAAAAAGGTGTTCATTTGAGGAAAAGAAAAAATGTATTGAAGTTGAGGATAGTAAAAAACAATTTGAAATTGAATAGATGAAAAATCAAGATAATGTCAATGATAAGAATGATGAAATGGCAACAAGGAAACCAAAGAAGATAAATACTTTTCTATTTATTACATAAAGCATTAATCAATTAGGATAGTTAAAGCAAAAGGTATGTAAGAAGACTATTGTTTGCCCAAATAAGACATCTTTTATTGATAGGCAAACTTTGAAAGATTACAAAGAGACTTGACTTAAGGTGAGTTGTGATGGATATTATGTGCCAGCATTTACTTTTGTACTTTCCTCTCTTACAAAAGATGGTATTTTGCCAAAGCTTTCTACTAGTACATTGAATCCTTTTGCTAAGATTGGGACCATCCTCTATATTGATTGTTAAGTTTTCTCTCTAGTTTTCCCGAAGCATTTGTTGTAAGACTATTCTAGAGCAAGCATTTCTAAAATTAGAAAATGATTCATTTCTATGTTGCTTTTAGATCTTTCTACTCAATAATTAAGCATGTGATGTACTCTAAAATTTTTTTTATAAATATTTTTTTGAGGTCCAACCCATAGGCAACTTCTTAAGTGCAAATCCTTGTAGAAGAGAATAAGGGATTTGGAGGTCTAATAGGAGGATAAGGTACTTGGTCCACCTGTCATGAGTGGAAGGTTTAATTTTTATATGTTTTATTGATAAACAAGGTGGAGACAACTATACGTTCCAAACCGTGAATGCTTTAAAGTTTAGCTTTTTATTTTTATTCAAGATATTTTATTCCAGGTAATGAATTGGCTGTTGGGGGTTTTCCTAAGTAGCTTCAAAGACATTCCCAAAAATCATTGTTCGTAAGGTGTCTGAAGGCGTGGAGGCAGTGAGAATATGGTATCTTCCTTCAAGTTGCTATATTGTTGACCAAATTATATTTGACATGCACATGGGAAATCAAACGCCTGATTCATTATTTGGCAAGCCATCCTGCAATAACGAAATAAGTTTTCTCCAAAGCCCTTCTTGTGCATGTATGTTCTACAACCTTCACTGCTGTCCTGTGTGTTGGGTCGAGGTATAATACTGAATCGAAGATGGGAAAGAAAGAGGAGGAGGTCAAGAATGGAAAGAGAAAGAAGCATCATCAAACGCATAGCAGCAGCAACAGCAACGAGAAGAAGAAGAAGCAGCAGCAGCAGCAGGAGGCTAGCATAGATCCTAAGAAACAGGTATTGGATGATAATGCTCAGGCCTTTGGTTCTGATTTATCAGACGATGAAAGTGCCAGTTTCACTTCGTCCTCGGATTCTGATGTTGACTCACAAAATGGTTCTGAGCAGGTTAGTTTTATGACTTTTTATCTTTTATCACTCAGGTCTGTCTATTGAATCCTGGCAGCATTTTTTCTTAAATGATTGCAGTTTACATTTTTCTGAGCATTTTCGAATTGTAGTTTATGGGTCGAAAACTCGAAATCTTATCCTATTTTATTTTAAATAGCTGCTTTGGTTGAAAATGTTTAATTAACTGAATCGCATGGTTCCTGTTATGTCTATTTCTTTTTATAAAAACTTTATTTGTCGTAAAATACATGCTGCTATTTAAACGTCAAATAAACTCCCAATCGCATGCTGATGTCATTCAAGAGTGAAACGAGAGTTAGTACTCTCATCATCAGCCAAACGCTTGTGAATATACACAGAGCCATTGAAGTAACATTGCAGTTCATCATAGTTGACTGTTCTTTAACATCAGCATTACCTTTTCAACTTAAACCCATAATATAGAAAGCCAGTAAGAAGTCTTTATTTGGAATTTGGAAGACTGCTCTGAAACTGAATGTATTTACCTATGTCCATTGAGACCATCTTGGATCTGTTGGACCACACCATTTTTGGAATTCATTTTATGAAGTTTTTTTTATCAATAACTCAGTCGTGCCTACTAGAATATGGAAGACTAGCAACACAAATGATCAAGTAAGAGATTATCTCTGGTTAAATCCTTTCTAACTTATTATCGCATACAATCCTTTTGGTATGAATACGAGACTTTCCCATTTCATCATCATCACCCTGGACTTTTCCATTTGTCAAGCATATTTTAATTTTTTGATTAACGTGTTTTAGCATCTATGTTCTCTGTTTGATTCACCATTGGAGTACCATCATCTAGGATACTTAAGTTGGTTTTATGAATTTTCTTTCACAGAATTTAGCTTGTCTGGTGAGACCTAGTTACCCAATCACATCAGGCCATGTATTTTTCTTTATTTATTCCATTTGATATTTGAGCAGAACAACATCTTTCATAATCATGATTCGAACAGCACTTAGGGTTGACTGATATAGTTTTGCAGTTGTGATAGAAGTTGTAGTTCTTGCATTATTGATTATACCCTGGCTATATTTATCCTGCAAATCTGAAGGTACACGTATTCTGTTGCATATCTGGAACAATTTGAAGAGGAAGGTCAACAGCATAACTTATGACATTTTCGTGAGAATATGAATGTTTCTTTTTAGTTAATATTTTTTAGTCTTATTTTCAAAAAAAAAAAAAAAGAAGAGCTCTGTATTCTTATGTTGTTTGGCCACATAGTACATTTTATCTGATTTTTGATCTCATTCTACAGGAAGAAATCACGGCAGATTTTGAATTTTTTGATCCTAAAAGAGATGACTTCCACGGTGTAAAAAATTTGGTTTCTACATTTTGTGATGGGAAGTGCTGGGACATAAATGGTTTTGTTGAGATTATTTTGGCTCAGACATCAGTTGGAACTGTTATCAAAACAGATGAAGATTGCATTTTTGGTCTAATCACAGTGCTAAACTGTGCAAGATATGAGGTTTGCATGTTTCAAATCTGGTTTCTATTTTTATGACTTTTTTAGAATTTGTAATGCTTCTCATGTATTGTCAGAATCCATCATCTTACTGCTGACTGAGCTGACTTATTTTTATGTTGCCTGGCTTCATCTTTAATGTTCTGAAAATTATGAAAATTTTGCACAGAGTGTATGTAACATGTCTGGTAAGACACATCAGGTGTTCTGTAGGAAGCTTATTATGATAAATGAAGTAATTTGTTATGGAGTAAACCAGAAACAACAAATAAAACAGAAGATAAAACAAAAAGGATCACACAAAAAAAGCACAAAGATTTAGAAAGGTTTTCTCCTATCTAGCCTAGGGCTTTGTAAAAGAGTGAAATTCTTATTATGCTTAGTCTACAGGCTAGCTGCTACTTTCCAAGTATGCACATTGCCTATCCATAGCACATATATGATTAAAGGGTATTAAAAGACCAAAGCCTTAACTATGTCTTAACTATGCGATGGAATGATATTTAAAGAGCTTAGTCTTAATTATGTATTTGGCCTTTTGAAGATCAAAGTATGGGTCAAGCATATCATCTTCTCTTCTACTTTTGCCAATGTGTCAAAATTTGATTAAGCAGCAGATGACTTACAAGTACAGAACTTGCATGCAAGCTGAACAAGAGAAATCCCAAATTTTATTATTGTTACCTTGTTTGATTTGTCTTAAAAGGGAAAAAAACTCATTTAACTACATGGGATCAAAGCAGAATTTTAAAAATTCCAAACATGCACCACTTGACTGCCAGTCAATAAAGAAACAACAAATGCTTCTGCCAAAATAAAATACCCATGTTTTAAAAGACCAACCTACATATTTCACATAGTCGTGGCCATACTAAAACATCAGATTGAAGCTGTTACGTACAACTAATTATTCCAACAATTTTAACTGTGTAGACATAGCCCTATTGCATTTTCTGGTATTTTTATAACCAGTAGTGTGGTTGGTAACTTTTGTTTTTCTACTGTAGCATTAATTTGCTGGTAGGAAGAGCTAACATCCAATCTCTATTACTATTATTCCTATCAGGACTAACAACAAATTAGTAATTTTTTTCTTGAACAAGTAAAAAGAAAATTTAGTAGTGCTTTAGCGCATGATGAAAGTTCTTCTTCCAGACCCATTAAGAGATATTTACATTTTTATTTGTGTGGAGTTGTATTATTATAATTAGTGTCTGATTTCATTTCTTATAATGTTTTGCAGAATCACCAATGCATAAAGGATGTACACAAATTCCTTTTAGAAAATTGTTTTGGAGAGCCTAAGAGGACAGAACTTCAAGCGTTGTGGCATAATAATAAGCAGAATGTTGGACTCTTGGTTTGTGAGCGTGTTATCAACCTTCCATTTGAACTTGTACCACCCCTTTATGATGCCCTTTTCAATGAGGTTTCCTGGGCCACTGAAGATGAGGTGGGCTTGCATTCAAGTTATTAAAGTATTTTTTAAAAAGAGCACTAAGTTTTTTTTTTTTTTAATTTCTTGAAAATTTTGTTCACTTTTCACTTCCCACATTATTCTTGGAATATCAATGATCAGTAAATGATATTTGTTTTCTTAACTTTGTATTTTGTCAAGACTTTTTGCCAACTTCAAATGCTTAAATCTTTTTTCTCAACTCACATACGAAGACGGAGAATGCATTCAATATATTTTAGCTTATCATTTGTGTAAATTAATCTAGAAAACGAACTGTTATGAGAGAACAAAGTGGGACTTCTTTAAGTTCTATTTAATGCAACAGGTTAAAAGAGTAATGCTGAAAAAAGAAAACATGCAGAAGGACAAGGATATAATAACATGTGGTCAAGATCAAAGATATGTGGCGTTGGAAACTTAACTAAATATCATTATAGGAGATGCAAATGTGCAGCTTTCTTACCCTCAGTATTCAATGCATGTAGCTGTCTTTTTCTCTATGGAATTGGTTTGTCTCAAAAAGAACAAGTTTTACAATAAATATTTTGCTTTCTCTGACTGAATACCCTGACTTTCCATTTTCATAGAACATGTCAAGTTTCTTGCTAGGAACCATCATTTGGAGTCATTTCTCAAGTTGAAGACCTAGGTTTAAGCCTGGGTGCAGTCACTCAAAGAGGTTAGGCTAGGCTTTCGATTATCCATTGACCCTCTTGGGACCTTGCTTAGCAGGATGAGCATTGTGGCTCTGGGTGATGATCCTTTTATGCCAAGTTTCCTGCTACGGAGTTACATATTCTTATATGAATTTTTGGCCCTTTGTACTTTAGAATTTGAGAGGATCATTGAGGAACAATTTTTACAACAAATATCTTGCTTTTCTCTGTCTAAATACCCTGACTTTCCATTTTCATGGAACACATCAAGTCACTTGCTACTGAGTTTACATATTCATATATGAGCCTACAGATTCTTCCATTTAGAATTTAATGGGATCATTGAGAAACTAATTTTACAACAAATATATTGCTTTTCTCTGATCAAATACCCTGATTTTCCATTTTCATTGAACACATCAAGTTCTTTGCTACTGAGTTACATATTCATATATAAGTTTACAGCTTCTTTACTTTAGAATTTGATGAAATCCTTGAGTGGAAGGGCCAGTAATATGTGCTAAAAGAGCTGATGGAGCAAAGTAGAGAAAAAGATTAAGAGATTGTCAACATATTTTTATGTCCATCTTTTGAGATATGAATCACAATGTTGATTGTAATTTTTAGATGGAACCAGCAAGTATAATTAGCATATGCCAAGTATTCTAAATTTGGCCACTATTAAACATGCTTCGGCGGCTGCTGTAGGACCTAAAATAAACATATTTTTCTACAATTTTAATGGTTGTATCTTTCCTAAAAGGAAATAATATTATAAAACAACTATAAACTATAATACTTGCATGACATGGTGACTCTAGCCTAGGTTAGATAGGACATATGGTCCTAATAGAGTTAACTTTGTTGTATGTAATTCAGCATTTGTGTTTTTATCATTTTTCATTTCATTAGCTTCTTTCTTTATTTGCTATGTTGTTTATGGTTGCCTTACTGGATCATAGTTGTCAGCAAATCTCTACGGATGATGAATTGAATTAAGGCCAAGAGATGATTATGTGCTGCATTAAGGCACTACCTATCAAATGCATTGGACATCATGTGATTGGCTTATAGTTTGAAGTAGCTGGAGATTGCCAGCCTTTTCCCACATACAATTTACAAACTGGAATGCAGCTTGTGATGGAACTCTCATGCTTGGTTACAATGGCAGTTTCAGTAATCCTTTTTGTTCTGATCATATGGCAAGTTGTTGAGCAAGCTGAAATTGTTGGAATAGATAGCAATGCCAACAATATTAGCCACTAGACTTTTCTAGAAGTGTCTAGGTGATTGGAGAATATGTCTAGGTTCCATGAAGTTTAAGTTAGCTTGAAAACAACCACATGTATAATTAAGATGAAGGGTAATGAAATTGATTGTTGGAGCATTTAAGCATTTGTCTTGGTTTGGTAGGGGCTTAGGACCTACTTTCAGTTTCTCACTTTTTATTATGGCTTCGGACATGTGGTTGGTTTTTCTTCCATTGGGCTAATCCATTGTGCTAAATTTTGTTTCCAATCATAGAATTTGTGATTGTTGACAGGCTCTAATAGTGGTATTAGAGCCTGTAGAATCAAATTCAAGTTAGATGCAACTTCGTAGTGGTATTAGAGCTTATGTGACTCAACATCATTGATGAGGGTATGGATATCATTGCCAAGTAGAAGTAATACTAGTTGTAGATTTGGCAACTAATTCATCAGATTTGAGTTGGTATAGGGTGCTCACATATGAAAGACAACTTTGTTGATGGTTTGTGGGAGTTTGTTATAGATGAAAGCTTCACATCTATAAATAGGAAGCTTGTGTATAGTGATGAGGTGAGATAATGATTGTGATGAGCATGTTAGACATGGTAGCAATATTAACAAGATGCATGGTCTTTGGGTTTGGTGAGGAAGGGTTTTAGAAAGCAATACAATTCAACAATATTGGCAACACAATTTCGATGGTTTTGGTAGTATCAAATGTGAAACTATGTTGTGGCTAGCAGCTAATAGGGTTGTTGTTGTAGTAGGATTTGCCACAACTTGGTCATTGACAACAATGGCACAACAGAAGATAGAGGAGTGAAACATGATGGTGAAGTTAGTGGTGATGCGAACATATGTAGTGTGGCCATAGTTGTACTAGTTGACAACAGTGACAATAGCATAGACAGTATAGGAGAATAATGTACTTTGATGTTGAGGGCAGTAAACAATACTCGTGGCTTTAGTTGGTTGTGATGGCTTTGTAGCCAAGTGTGGCTAGAAGCCATGTTAAGGGTTGTTACTCTTGATTGCATATCAGATTGATCTGTGTAGGATCATTCAGGTCCATGGTTTTGTTAGGTTTGTTGTTATTTTTCAAGACAAATTGTTCTTGCAGGACTCATTACTGTTTTTGCAAGACTAGTTTCTCTGATAGATTTGTTGCTGTTTTGTAGGATATATTTTCTTGCAAAGTTCATTGCTATGTTTCCAAGATGAGTTATTCTTGCAGGTTTGTTGCTGTTTATAAGATGGGTTAATCTTGCAAATAATTTGCTGCTTTTGCAAAACAGATTGTTCTTGCAGGTTTGTTGCTGTGTTTATAAGATGGGTTAATCTTGCAAATAATTTGCTACTTTTGCAAAACAGATTGTTCTTGTAGGTTTGTTGCTGGTCTTACAGAATGAGTTGTTCTTATAGGTACATTGTGGTTTCACAGAGACAATTGTTTGTATGGGTTCATTGCATTTTTGCAAGATGGATTGCCCTTGCAAATTCGTTGCCCAAATGTATTGCTGTTATGTATATATGAAATGTGGTATGAAATTGAATAGTGCTCATTTTGGGATGGAATTTGAGTTAAGGAAGTGTATTCTCAAGTTTGTTCCTCATGTTAGCGTTGAGGGTGTGATTATTTGAATAGATAACAATGTTAACAAATATTAGCCATGACTTTTCTAGAAGACTCTAGGTGATTGGCGAATATGTTTAGGTTCAATAAACCTTAGGTTAGCTTGAAAGCAACCACCTGTATAAATTGAGATGAAGGGTATTAGAATTGATTGCTTGCCCCATTTTGTAAGGGCTTGGGACTTGCGTTCAATTTCTTGCCTTCCATTATGGCTTTGGATGTGTGGTTTGTTTTATTTTCCATTGTGCTAATTCATCGTGTTGACTTTTGTTTCCAATCAGAGAATCTATTATGGTTGATGTGCCCTATAGAAATAAGTTATTACTAGTAATGACACAAGTTATTAGAACATTAGTTTTACACTTGTAAAAACTAATGATAATAATAGTTTTGCATGACGGAGTTGAATTTTATAGAAGGCATGATTCCAAATAAGGAGATACAATGTAATACCAACTATACTAGTTCTTAGGTTATTCGTCCAATATGTATTAAATACATATATCTTTATCATTATTTTTATTGAATATATTTTTGGTAAATAACGTGAGAATTGCAAATTACGTTTCAACATTCAGGTCCAAACATGTAGCATTGGTTTCCAATATTCTAACGAGAGAAGATTGCCAACACTCTGGTCTTAATGCCTAGTTCTGATAAGTCAAATTAATTTTAACTGCAAGAACCTTTTTATTGGTTCTAGATAACTTGGCATAATTCTTGGTTAGCCTGGACTGCACATTTGAAAGTCAGTCTACCAGTCTACATATTTTTATGTTAGATGAAGCTCAAAGTTGGGCTGTTTAAATTAGTCAGTGAACTCTTGATGATGATCTTTGGTTGGTCTCTAGGATCCCAAAGTAACTTCTAGTTGTCTCCAAAATTTTGTTATTAGTAAATTTCTTTTAAAACGAAACTTGTTTAAAAAAGTGTCAGATTTTTCTTTTTCATATTTATTTGTGCATCGTTTTCATTAGATAAATTGATTCAATTGTTTTTTTTTTTTTTTGCAACTTTTGATGTAAGCAGGCAACTCAAGAATTGCGAGAATCCTTTCAATTAAAACAATATTTGATTCTTACTAGAATATATCAAAGTATACCACAAGGGGGCAGCTCAACAAAGAAAAAGAAGAAGAAGGTAATTATACTTTGTTCTTGTTGCATAATTTTACTCGATTCTTCTAAATATATGGTTTGAAAGGTTGAAAATGAATATGCTTCAAGATATGGATAGTGAATGTAATCCTGGTACCTAGTGATGAGTAGTGTTATATATTTGTGATAAATTTATTGAAATTATATATATATTATGTAGAAGGTGGTCGGTGCACAAAATGCTGGTAGGAAAGCTGAAGAAGAGCAATATATATATATAAAGCCAGAAGATGAAATCTTCCAGCAGGTATATTTTGGCACAAGAAATAAAGTACCTACTTATCTATGCAAGTTGATTATAAGCTTAATTATGTTTCTCACTTTATCTTTACCATTGTCCAACTGTAGTTATGTTCTTGGTCATATACCTTTCCAGTTGAAGGGGAACATCTTGCAGCACATGAGGTATTAAATCTGTTGTTTAAGTAGTTATTTTGAACCTTGCTTCTGTTGTTTAAGCAGTTATTGGAAGTTTAAACCATTTCTTTTTGTGCAATTTCCTTATACCTTAATATAACCCACTGGGATGAAACTTATGGCTTGTAAGAAGCAAGCTGTAAGCATTACATGCAATATTTGTTTGGTTATAGTCTTTACTTTGAAGCAAACCGATGAGAAGATGTTCGAGATTATTAAATTCTTATGGCAATTATGTTCCTGTGACTATATTTGCTAATAGACATATTTTCACCGGTCACTTCTAGGAGCATATAGTGTTTCAAGTAGCTATATTTGATATGCAGGTGGAACCCTTAGGAAATAATAATGATTAGTTGGCAAATAATTGGTGAATTAGATAACGAAGAGCGAGAAGCTTCAAATGATGTTTTAAAAAAATTTCTCACAAATACTGATAACGTTGAGTATGAAATTGCATGCTGATCTTAAAATAAAATAAAAAACAAAGAAGAATTTATTATTATTGCAAGCAACAGACTTGGGGAATCGATTTGGCAGAGGGATTGTAGAATGCAAGAATTTTGAACCGTTTCTTGGCTCAGGGCTGAAGGAGGTTATAAAAATATACAGGGCTTGTCTGCAACTATCATTCATTTTATTTGGAATCATCATCATCATTATCATCCTAGCCTTATCCTAATAAAATAGGGTCTGTTATATGAGTTCCTTTTTGCCATTCACATTTATAAAGAGCTAGATCTTTGTTTATTTGCAATTTCATTCATTTTATTTGGAATGCTTCTATAAAAGGAATTTCAAATAATAATATTCATTTCTTTAATTTTGTTTAAAATGTAAAATATCTTTTCATTTCTTGTACTATTGATAACATGATAGCATTTGCTGTTTAAGGCTTCATGAAATGATTAACAGACACATGCTTCTTCTGATGTGCATTAGTGTTTCATTAAAGTGAAGAAATGACACTGGTTCTAATTATAAAAAAATAAAAATTGAAACCAATTATCTGATGATAAGTTGTGCCTTATGTAGATGGATGGATTAAAGCCTATGCGTTTGGTAATGGCAATCGGAGCAGAAAAAATCGAGTCCTTTCGAGTGCAGCTGAAAGCTTTGCAAGAAGAGTAGTGTATAATTCTAAGGAATTTCCGGTCTTTGATGACATGTACCAGGGATAAAAAACATTATGGTTCGAAATCATTCTCATTTGTTGAGTTATTCAATTTTGAAGTCAGGAAATTTAGGAATGCTTTTCAGCAGTCTAGGTTGTGTCATGTACGATCAATGCATATATGTAATTCTATTCATTTCCACCCAAATTTACAACACTGCTTTTCGGAGTTTCATCTTATGTTCTTCTAAAGTTGATTCTGACATCTCATTCCATATACTTGGGATAAACGTTCCGGATGAAAAGTTCTTTGCCATGAGGGACTGCGTGGTTAAAGGGTCAGAAATTAATATATTGTAAACTTATCACATGATCACTGGTCATACAGCTATCTATCTAGCTTATCAATTTTTCTTGGTGCTTGTGGCCTGGAAGACATTTTTTCTTTTTTTCTTTTTTCTTTTGAGAAGTTTTTACGGCAGTGGATATTTACTGTTGAGATTTTAAGATGTATATATGGCTTTGATTTTCTAAATCACAATTGAGGAAAAAGAACTTAAAAGACAATCAATTCCATTCCATATAAATGTATTGGATAGAAATTTTTCCAAGTTGTGAAAAAGAAAAAAAAAAAGAGGAGATTTGGTTCACATCTTCAGAAACTAGGTGGAGATGATTAATAACGAAGGTTTCTCAAGAAGCAAGGAATCCAAAGAAATGCTAACATTTAAAAAGCAAGCTTGAATGGATGGTGTAAATTTTTTCTTTTTAAATCATAAGATAATGCTTACAGCCCAATCTTGCTGATATCATTTTTGAATGCTTTTTAAATCCTTTCATGTCAACATTTTCCTGTTTAAGGCAATGAAAAGAAAATTTTATTGAAGATGGAAATTTGGGTTGGAGTCCATTCAGTTGCGCAGTATTTTGATTTCTTGTATGCGTTGAGTTAGCTCTCATGGACCCTTAGAACATCATTTCTGGATGTGTATTGGAATCAATTTGCTGTTGATTACAATGAATAATTATAAATTTAAGAGGTCACGCTGATGAGGCGTAGCTTGAATTCTGGGAAAATTGAAATGTTATTGAAATTAATTATATTTGTTTATTATATGGAATTAGTTTTAGATTCAATGAAGAGGGAATGCGACTTAGGTTCCTAGCGCACAGGCTATAAACGTTTGGTCTTTTGGTTGGGGTTCTTGTGTGTTGTTTCAAATATCAAAGTTTGATTTCAAGGGAGTTCAGAAACATATCCCAATTTCTCACAATATTTTGCTTTTTACTTGACATTCATCTTCCATACGGTATGTGACTTCAATGTTACAAGCGGGTGGAAAGAAATTTTAAAAGTAGATGAATCTTGATCGATGATTCAAATTCCTGCTGCTGTGATATCTATATTGATCCTTGTATTTATTGGGAAACTTAATCACACCTTCGCACTCATTGTGATTTATAACAATTAGTTTTCAATGTTCAAATTTATAACAATTAGTTTTCAATGTTCAAATCCATTTTCAATGTTCAAATCCACATTCATAGGGAGGAATGGCATGTGTTATGTAAGCCAAATAACTAGCTTTAAAAGTCATTAGTTTTCAATGTTCAAATCCACATTCATAAGGAGGAATGGAATATGTTGAGTAAGCCAAATAATTAGCTTTAAAAGTCATGGTTAGATTGTATATTTATTCCTAAAAAGTCACTTGTACTTAAGTTGAATTAGACATTTCTTTAATAGAAATTTAGTATGAGTAACAACGATATTGTAATTGTCAGCATCTTTTTATGATATAATAAATTGCATTAAAAGGATATTGTAAGTGTTTTGTTGGTAAATAAACACTTTAATTTTTGGACCTAAGGATATAAAATGTTAGTGACAAAAATATATATAAGGGATTCTATAATTTCAAACATAAGAAATAAATGAAAAAAAGTAGATAACTAGTAAAAGGTGATTAAGTGTGGTAGGCATATCACTTCCTCATCTCATTCATCCATTCTCCAAGGACCCTTTTTCCTTGGAAGGCATATGTATAGTGGTTGATAATGTCATAATTTTGGGCAATGCTCAAACTTTGTCTTGTCATTCCACCCTTTCATTATCATTTAGATGTTTGTGCTTTTATGTTTTGAAGTTATATACCAAAGAAGGCTAGAAAGTTAAAGAAATGTAGCTAGAGTAGATAAGAAAAGCAAAGAAAAGGCATGGTAGGAGGAAATATCTTAAAAGACAAAGAAGGGATTAATAGAGAAATCATGGGGAGCATGCCAAAACTAGCAAAGTTCTTCCTTCTTAGGCTATGAATTAAGGCCATGGGCCTCACTTGTAACACAATGGAACATAGAGCAATGCCAAGATGAATAGAGTGAAGCTTTTCTTTATCCTCTCTTGCTCTATTTTATGTCCCTTTCAAAGAGTGATTTAGTTTCTCTCTTTTGTGAGGGTGGCTTTCTAGTGATAGTGGATATTGTTCTATTTACCATTGTTGGGAAGACATAAAAGGAATAAAAATTAGGAAAAAAAGAACAAGCCTTGCTAATTAAGGTAATAAAGTTGGTCGAGACTGAGCTTTATGTCTAGAACTTCCTTACAATGCAATGTGAAACGTTCCCACCTCTAGTGGATTATTCTGATGTCTTAAGGTAATCTTGGATGAGCTTTATAGAACTAGAATTTGTGGTGTTAACTTCTACGACCTTTAGAATCATCTACAACATTTGCTTTGAGGATGTTAATAGAGACATTTTTATTATATGTTGCATACATTGATGCTTACATGCCATTGACTCCTTTTGCATCATAAGCATTTTCTCCAGTTTGTTTCTTTGGCATAATAATTTCTCTTTATCCATTGCCTAATCCCTTTTTGTTGGTGATCAATTATGCATTAGAGTCCACTTATAGTCTCTGTTAGACTACATGATGCCTTCATGGTTTGAAATGATGTGCCAACATCATTGTTAATTTGAGCAACATGTAGGATATACAACTATGATTCAGTATTGGTAGAACATCTTTAAATAGCTAGTCATACTTGTATCTAATTTCTTTACCATTAGGTTAACCTACTAATAGACTAGCCTTACAAATCAGTTTGCATATGAGGACTAAATATATTATAGGATAGCACCCTATTGTTTGCTACATTCTTTTGGATCATTGTGGAATGACATTTCAGCTCATTAAAAATTGTTTGAGGTATGTTGCAGGTAAGTGAATGCCCCGACAAGTTCAAATCCTTGATCAGCACATTTGTGGCATTTGTAAGTTTTATCTTTGCATTCTTCACCTAAAACATGTTATGTTAGATTGTTTGTGACACAAGGAATTTCCATGGAAAATTGATCTATGAATTCATTGTCTTGTCTAGAGATCTCATCCCCTTTCAAAGTTAATAATAGATCAAAGCGCAAGGGTAGACTTTTTGTTGCGCATTTCGATGACATCTACAATATCATTGGCTAAAAGCTTCAACACACCATTAGGGATGGTCATCATCAAATGTTCTTCAAGCTCAATCATTAGAATAACCAAGTTTGCATAAAAATGTGCAACCATCAGAGCAAGACCCTCCATATATACAAGTTGAAATAGCTACTTTGTAGCATTTCTGCAAAATCTTTGAAACACTTTGATTCGAGAACCTTTCACATGGACCACTCTCTAAGAACTTCCACCCCTACAATATTACAATTAATGTGACCCAAGGGTAGAATCCATGAAAGCACAAACCACCATGAGAATATTTACAAAAGGTATTTACAACTTGCCTTCATAACGACTGGGCATGTTGGATAATATTGTGGTCGTGGTTGTTGTCTTTGATGATCGGTTGATGGTATCGTTAGATACATCTACAAAATCTTTACACATTGTGCTACATAGCTTGGTATCCACGACCACACTTCTCTTGCCTTAACATTGTTGATATACACTATTAGGAAAAAAGTACAAAAGTAAGGGCTCATGCTAGTTTATGCAACAAAAAAATTAATAATAGAAAATAGAGGTAGTAATACCTACACAAAGTTCTATATTTATTAAAAGATGAATGGATGAGAAACTCAACAACACTCACCTAACAAGAGAATCCCACAATCATGTTTCACCTAATACTCAAGATCCATCCTACTGAACTGTTTTAAGAGCCATCTTAGGAGTTCAAAATGCACAACAAGGCAAAGCCCCAATAGAAGCATTTACAATAATGATAGAAGTTAGAATCCAAAGCAAAAAAAGAGCTCTAGTTACTTTAATGTTAACAAACAAACCAATTCAGCAAAACTAACGTTCACATTACACAAACTCATCTCAGGGTTTTACTTTCATCTATTATAATATATAACACAACATTGAATCTCATCATGAGGAGAAATATTGATTACCAATATTCCTTATTAAAATTTATGATGATGAAGCTTAATAAGTAATAATGGCTTGGCTTAGGTCATCGTTTTAGAATTTCAAATTTCTAGTAGGCATCAATTGAATGCTTATTAAATTTAATTATAAACACACTCACCAATAATATTATTGCACAAATTATGATTTCAAAATCCATAATCACCTCATAAGAAACAAACATGTCCTCTAAAATTTAATATGTCATCATTGGAGGTTCAATGCTTATTCTTGCTTAGATGAGTGAAAGTTTAACCTCTTTTCAATTGGATGCATTGAGGCTTAAACCTAGGTTTTAAAATCTTAATGAAGGTACACTAAATCCGATGAACCCAACATTAAACTCTTTTCATACTCATGGCTAAGACCTAGGTGTTATATTTGATTTAAATATCGCAATGCTAAAGGGCTTAATTGTCACTCATATAATCTTGTTTCACAACCTAATTAATATCTTTATAATCTATTTCTTAAGTAGCAATAACCATGGAAAGATCCACCAGCAAGAGTCAAAAGCATAATAGAAACCAAATAAATACAAGAAAAGTGCATTGTGCTAAAAAATAAAGACTTTTTATGAGATTGCATCTCCTCTTATGGAAGAGTTATCCTTCTAATTCATGTTTATCTTGTCATCATTATTTTGTACACTATAACCTTTGGTAAGTCAATCCATGGTTGAACTAATAAAGAGATAGATACACAATTGTTGTAGGTTTATTGAAAATCTTCGATGTTTGTTCAATTATTTTTTAAACATTAATCTCTTACAGAAATAATAGCTTAAAAACATCTCGAATAAACATTAAAAGAACAAACTGAACCAAGAGGATGTAACAAAATTGGGAAATGTGTAGAGGAAGATAGGATGGATGAATGATTTCATTTTCATCAATCTTGTTACCTCGTTCAGTAGTCGAGCTTCTAAGAGATAATGTTAATTTATAAGATCCTCTCAACCAATTCATAGAAATATATATATATCTAAGCTAGTGGAGCCATTTCATAGCCTAGAAGAAGAATTGAATTATTTTTCATATAGTTATCCATTATTATCATCAAAGGCATTGTTTAAAAGTTAAGTTATGAAAATATTATTTGAAATATTTCAATAATATCCAAATTGGTAAACCAAGTAATATAAACTGTATAGATGTACTTGTAGAAATACAATTATCTATATTTCATATATGCTGATGTAGGAATAAATTACACAATTACTGCAACAAACATTATAGAGGTGTAGAATAGGAATTGGGAAGAGGAAGGATATAGGGATAAGCTTGAACTCAAGATTCCTAATCTTCTGAATGAGAAAAATGATTTTCCTTTGCAATTCTACTATGAAGATGTTTAGAATTTAAAATCTTTTTGTATCTCTACAAAGAGAATAAAGGATGAATATTCAAAGAGTCAATGTTCTTGACTTTAGATAATGCCACAAAGATTAGACCCATAACTTCTCTTGATCCTATATCAATAGTGGCCTTATCTACTATCATTCAATGAGATTTATAGATAGTCATGACCCATGCCAACTATAATGGTAATTGCATGATGCTCCTCAAACCACAGGTACAATTAGCACATGATGAGGGTTATCATTAGCAAACGAACATTTAATGCAAGAGTCAAAATCGACTACAATGTAAGATGGTAATGCGAGTGGCTATTTCTGAAGATGATACATATTATTGTGAACTATGCCAAGTGCAACATTCAGTAATCCTACTTCTAGCCAAAGGTTAACTATGAGCGTAACCCTTGCACATTCACATATAAGCAAATATCACTCAATATCATCATTGTCATCATATGAGATTTTGAATCCATGGGGATCTCTATCTACTATACACATAACAATGAGTCTCTACATTTTCTACAACATCTTCTTGTTGTGTGATTGGACTTTCTTCTTTGTATCATGCAAATGCATTGAGTATTCAAAACCATCTAATCCATTGGAAGTCGATGGAAGATTCATTCAAGCACCCAAGAATTGACAGTCTTCATCAAGGCTTTTTTCCTCTCTTACACGCATTAATACTCTCCTGAATCTTTGTTGTTTAGGATCATTTCTAGATTAATGATAAACTACATCTAACACAAAAAATGTATTAAAGGATTGCCAAACTCCTACAATATCTAGATTTTTAGATGCACAAGGTACAACATCAAGCACAAGAGAAAGTTGACCCAGGTTTCCTATGAGTATAACTAATTTTTCTCCAAAAAATTCATTATGATGCTTTGGAAATATTTGTTAATCTTTTATCAATGCTTTGTAATAGTCTTCCCCCCACAAAACTCATTTCATCAATGATTATATATCTCACTTGGGAAAGTCTATGTTGTATACTTATTTTAGTAGAGGTAGAAAGTTCTTTGTATGCATCTATTCCAAGGCTCAAACTAGAATAAATGGTGGCTACATTAATGTTATATGTAGCAACTCCTATTTGTGCCATGACAAGTAAAGCACTATGTTTTTCATGACAATACTTTATGAAAGCATTACGAATTGCACCTATGAGAAAAGACTTTTCCGTACTAGTTGTTCCCTGGATAACCATTTGTAATGGGACAACAACTTTATCTGTATAATTGTGAAAATAGCATGTGACATATACTTTTGTTGTAGCATTTATCCTGCTTAGCATCTAGCTTATCAAAATTATAAGCACCATTGTCCTGGTCCATGACAATCATGGATCAAGACAATTTATTACTAGCTATAAAGGCTGTGGTGAACTTTGCAACATCCTCTCTCAAGTACTAAAACATTCTATAATACATCCTATTAACGTCTCATATGCCAATCATCTCTAATTTTGTTCTCTAGAAATGACTTGTTGATAATAGATGACGATTGAGTATTTCAAAATCACACTTCTCATGATCCTACACTTGTGGAGTTACATCTATGAACTACCATTCTTCCTCCAATGCTTGCTGAATTCTTCTTCCATATTATTCTTTGACCCTTCATATTGATGTTGAATAGAAAGCCACTTCATTTCAATATTCTCATCATTACAACCAAGATCTCACTTCACATCTCTAAATAGATAATGTAACAAGAAGATAGTCCAACAGTATTTAATCCATCTTTTTTCCTCTTGGTTTAGTGGAATGAGAAACTTAGAATAAGATCTCACAACAACATTTAGCTTTAGGTGATGCGAATTTCAAATTAGTTCTTCTTGTTCTTCATGTTGTAATTGTACTCTTTAAAAGGCTATAGCAATGATACACTCTCCATTGGTAGCAATCATTTTTTATACACATTAATAATAGTTTTGTAGTTTTCACCTTCATTTGTTTCCTTTGCATTAATAAAAACTTTTTTGTACACCTCTAATGAAACATTAATGGCGCAAAAAACAAGACTGCACTTTACCAAAGGAATTTATACAACATCTAATAAATCCCCATAGCACTAGTGTCTCTATCTATAGTAGCATCCACCATGAGTCTTTTTTAGAAATATAAAGCATCTTCATAAGGATTTCTTGACTCTAAAATTTGTAACAACATGTTATTAAAAGATTGCATTTCTTCTAAGATTTAGCTACATATTTCATAATATATTTTATGACAACATATTACAACATGACAAGCTAAAATTTGTATTTGCCCTTCATGTTTGAAGTGACATTTTATTATGAATATTAAGCCTTAAATCATTTCTTTGATGAACATAGGTAATCTCATTATTACTTTATGGATCTTCGTAAAGACTCAATTCTAGAGATAATGACCAAGGAATATTTTAACTAGAAAGGATAGAAAGGGAAGATAAATATCTATAGAATTTTTATACTAAGATAAAATAAAGTGTAATTGCTAATAGAAAATAGTTGCAACATTTGAATTCTGCAATAACAGATTATGCAATTGACGATGTATGTCTAATAATGTTTTCTTAATTTATTTGAAACAATGAACCTTGAAACTGTAATCTCATTTCTCCATCCTTTTTTGACAATGCAATATAAGGAATGTTATGAAAGATGTTAACCTCATCGGTATTACCAACAATATCTACTGCATACATATCGATCTCGACATCTTGATAGTACAGATCATTTTCCTTCTCAAAAAGAAAGACATTATAAACCTATCTCTTGTTAATAATGAAATTATACTCTGTGTCCATTTAATCTACTCTTTTCAAAACCAAAAAAAGAGATATCTTTAATTCTAAAAGAAAGTCTTTTAATAATCTTTGGACACCCTAAGGGAAGCTAATTGTGTTACCCTTATATCTAAATTGTTCACTTGCATGTGTAACTTGCAATATGAGACTGATTCTTGCAATTAACATTTCTTAAACCTTAATTAAATTAGCTAGGATAGGTGGTTAGGTTCTTGGATCCATGTTATTTTTGGTAGAAAATCATTTGATCTCATGAAAAAATCATTAAAAATATTTTGTCTTTTCTTTTATACACTTATTGCATGTCAAGCCTTTACTTTTCATTGAATCCAATGATATGCTAAGATACATTTTATTATAGACATTTCAAGATCGAGTGTTTGCAAAAGTTATAATTGTAGTATTAAAATTCTGAATCACTTGAATAATTTTTGTAGGTGTCTTTTGCAAGTTTGGAAATAGTAAACCACTTTTAAAGAAGGCACTTCCACTATAGTAGCAACATTTGAAGCTTCATGTATTTGATCATTTGATTCTTCCGTGTGTTGATGTTACCTTGTTTGGCACTTACTCTTGCAATACTATGCTTGTTGATGATCTTGTTATAATTGTTCTTCTTCATTTGCAATTTTTGGCACAGATGTATGTTGAATAGCAAGCACGAATGCATTTTCGATGTGTTTCAAGAGTTAATTATGTTAGGAAATGCAAAAAAATTATTCAATAAAAAGAAATATGAACTTGAGTAGAACTAAACAATGATAACCTACAATTCTTGTTGATTATTTGTATTATTATTATAAATATAGTTGATCATTCCAGAGGATGAATTTCTCATTGGTGAGAGTAGATTAGAAATAGATACAACCTAAAAAATGTTTGTAATGTAAGTACGCAAATAAAACAAGAAGATTTAGCAACATTAAAGTTAGAAATTTAAAATGCAAAAAATTTATTATATTGAAATATTAAAAGTGCATAAATGATTATGCAACATATGAATGAATGAATCATACTCCTAAATCTCATTCAATGTATTGTCATTTTTTTTGGTGTCACATTGATTCTCATTTCTGAAATCATCTTTTATCCTTTGTACTCATTGATCTTGGATTTGTACTCTTTATGATCTATGGTCATGCTCAGCCTTGCCCATGCCCACGCTCACAGACACTACCATGACTTCCATGAATCACATTATTTATTGTAAAAAATAGTTCATGTAGATGATCTTGAATAGACTCTTCTATGGCTTCACTATTGGGAATAGCACAGCAACAAGATTCATGTTGAAAAAAATATTGCAATTGCTTTAGAGAAATGGCAAGAGTAACACAATTATGTCATTTGAATTTATAAATACTTTGACTCAAGAGGTCAAATTTGTTTTCATGATCAAATGTAAATTTTTCAACAATTTGAATCCTCAAGGTGCTAAAATTAGAATTTTCCTACTAATTTTTCTATTATTGAATGTAAACTTTTTAGCAATTTGAACATGGTTGCCAAAATTTGAATTTTCTTGCCTAATTATCTGTGATCCAATGTAAATATTTTGGTAATTTCCTAGTGACATCCCAATAATGATTGTCATGTTCCCATATAATTACAATTTCCCATGATTGAATATAATTTTTTGGTATTTTGGCAATTTTTATCAATTTAAACATAGTTCCCAAAATTGAATTTTCTTGCCTAATTATTCATATTTTTGAAATAAATTTGAGTGTTATTAATTCCAAAAAGAGCTATACATGAGTATAGCTCAGGTCAGGGCTGTTGACCCCATGCCCAACAAACTTCACTACCACAAAACGCAATAAATTCGAGTGTTATTAATTCCAAAAAGAGTTGTACATGAGTATAGCTTAGGTCAGGGGTGCTGACCCCACAACCAATGGACTTCATTACCACAAAACCCTACACCATTCAATTTTATAATAATGCCCCCTCCCAGAGGCAAGCCTAGCATGCACCCCCAAATTGCTTACAAGTCCCCTTTTTGCAAGTTCCTACCCACCAAGTCATCCCTGAGTCCTTGACTAACACAACTCACATCATCCTGTCCTTCCCATTCTATTCTGTATATGGATTTTACCCATGTGTCAATCCCATATACTCCTCTGTGGTATGCAAATGTGGGCTGCTGTCCACCTGGATTCTAGCTTTCGAGGTGAGGTGCCGGTGCTAAGTGTCAAGCATTGTTGGTTTTCTTGAATGAGTTATGCAATGCCAATCATGTGTTCTGAGATAATGCCTTCCATCCATATTAGCATCTGTATCTGCATTCGTGTGGTCTCTTGCTATGCTTCCCATTGCATATTTGGCCATCGCTTCTACCACTAGTCCCTTTCTTCTTACCTAGCTTGTTTAGCTACTCTATTTCATTTTGCGGTGGTGTCCCATCTAGGCCCTTGTAGCGGGTGTCTCTCCTCTTTATTGAGCTCTTGGTTCTGTGTCTCTCTAGTGCATGTTGCCATTGTCCTTGCCTTGCGTTCCCTCCCCTGGGATCCTGTCCCTATTGCCTGTAGCTTACCCCATTGTTTGGAGTAAACAATCATGGGTTGTAGTGACACAATCAGTGTTCCTACACGCTAGAGCACCATGATAACCCCTGGGTGTCTCCTAGGTTTTCGGTGCTACAGAGAATCCTAGAAAAATTGAAGGACATTAATGGGCATCCCATGCCTCATGTGCTTTAGAAATGCAAAGTGGACTCCAACCAATTTGTGGGGATATCCTGGATGAAATACTATTCAACCAAAACAACAACTTTCCTCCACATCCCCCATAACACCAGTCTTTGAATGTGCCTACTGGCTATCCTAGGGATGTCCCCTTGGAAGAATATGGCTGTGTCTAATTGTGCATGTACAATAGGTGCAATAACTATCCCCTTAGCTAGGATATCCAACGTGTCCACCAGCATAGGCACTGTGCCATGGGTAATCCCTATTCCCCTTCTAGGCATTGTAACATGTTATCTTAGCCCATTCGCTAAACCAAAGGCCATAACTCGGTGTGATCCCTGAATTTTGTGACTGAGGGCTCGAAGAGGAGTCACTTCCCCATAGCCACAGAGGCCTCATTCAAGAACCGCTAAATGCCCCTAGCCTAATTATTCATATTAAAATGTAAATATTTTGGAAATTTCCCAATGACATCCATGTAACTTGTATTGTCTTGATTGTCATAGCCATCACATTAACAAAGAGCATGAGCTCTACAAAATTAACTAGCTAATACAAGTGCATCCCCAAATGGTTTCAAATTGCAACAACAACAACAACGATGATGAGTGGCGAGGTACCCCTACACTCAACCATATGAATACGAGCGTTTCATGCACGATCCGGTCAAACTCGAAGGACTAAGTGCTTACGCGCCTTAATGAAACACTCAAGGTTAATCAATCACTGTCTTCCCAAACTTACTTGTATTGTCATGGTTGTATGGTTAAGTAAGCTTGAGGTATATGATTTTTATAGTTTTTATCTTTTTAATGTCTTATGCTAATATGGGAAGGTAAGGAGAACTAAGTGACCAACTTTCATTAACTATTTACTAACTAAGTTCTAATTGTTCCTAACACTGTATTCGTTCCCACTTGTCGTACACATCTCGAACCAATGCAACGCTGCTAGGATTACCAAACACTAATCGTTACTGGGTTACCAAGCGTTACACACATGCTTGAAGCTGTCGTACTGAGTGTACTTAACTAGGAGAGTCAAGGGTTGAGAGAGAGATTAATTAACTAGGAAAGCATTTAAACATTTAACAATAATTAATTACTATTTAGCTTAATTTGTATGCTGCAAGGTTTATCATAAAGTTCGTCTTTATTGCTGTACACAAATGTGTGCTTAGGTACAAATTGCTCGAATAAAGATCCGTTCACTCTATGACTCCTACTACGGGCACACAGGAATTATTCTAACTCTGGAATGGTAAAACTGTAAGAGTTTGGCTAATGGTCTAAGTCTTACCCTCTTGAATAAGGAAAGCCACCTCTTATTTATAGATAATGAGGTAGGATGTGATATCGCGGGGTGGATGCGATATTGCGTACGCAATATCACGTACGTGATATTGCGGCTCATCATACCCCCATGACTGAATGAAAACTCATCCTCGAGTTCCTTACAAAATATTGGGAAGGTATGGGATTATTGACTTGAATGACACTAATGGTGAATGGGGTGACACGTGAATAGATCATCATTACAATACATAGCAATATTAGTGTTCATGACCACAAGAGTGAACACTATACACATTTGACATCCATCCTTATTTGGCAGTTGAGAGAGAAGAGAGAGAAAAGAAGAAGATGTGTTGCTGTCGATGCCAAAATTACGCCTTCTGTTGTCCATCTATAATTGCGCCATCAATCTTGTTCCTTGCCTGACTGTTCTAGCACCAGTCCATCCTAAGTGTTTCCTCCAGCTCCAGTCCATTATTGTAAGATTTTCATCTGCACACACAACACACTCTCATATTATCAAGGATAAATAAATCACAATGCATTTGATACCTTGCCTTGGTTTACGGTCCATTGGCTGAGTTGTGATATGGCTAATATGGAGTCTAGAGATACAACATTGGTGACTACCCAAGGTGTAGGGGTTAGGAGAAAATTGAAAAAATTGGACCAGGAGCCCCATGACTAAGATCAATCCTCCGGTAGCGATAGAATGGAAAAATATAAGGAATAAGAAAGATGGAGAAAAAGAAACAATGACAATGTCGATACAATGGATGTCAAGGGTGGAAATGAACAAAATAAATGTTGATTGCAGCAATGTTTAAGGGGAAGAAGTTAACTGATGCACCAATTAGGAATGCCAGTGGGTCCTCCCCAAAGCAGGCTCATGCCCTTAATGCCATGACAATCCCACATTCAAAGAGTCCATAGGCTTTGGAAATGTCATTTGGTAGTAAGAGTTAAAGTCTTACCACAAGAATTTACCAAAAAGAAAACAATGCATCAACCAACATATAGACTATTGATACAGCCGGCAATGAGGTGGAAAATGGAGAAAGAATGATGAGGAGAAGAGAATGGAATGGAGTCCCAAGAACAAGGTGGTGTACAACCCCTTGTGGATTTATGGTTAATGTGACTTAGTAGATCTCATTCCAAATCCAGCCTCAAACAATCCACATTCAGTGACTTCGCATTAATACACTTGGCCATTATCTTCCTGTGAAGTGTAAGAAGTGTGAGTTTTTCTTGGCCACACTTGTGAAGTGTGTTCCATTATCTGAGATAAGTGCGCGTGGCACACCAAACCTATTTATGATTTGTTGTTGCACAAATTGTGCAGCTGTAGATGATGTGCAGTTTGTAACAGCAGATGCTTCAGCCCATTTTGTTAGATAGTCTATGACAACAATGATGTAAGCTTTTCCATTGGAAATTGGTGTAATGGGCCCCATAAAGTCTATTCCCCAAATTTTGAAGGGTTCTAAAGGTTGAATCCATTGTTGCGGACCCTCCATTCTAGCAGTCATTCCCCCATCATGTTGACAGCACTTGCAAGATTGGAAAAATTAATGGGCGTCCCAAAATAATGTTGGCCAGTAATATCCTGCAAGCAGGATCTTAATAGCCATTCGTCTCCCCGCATAGTGACCCCCACAAGGGCCCTCATGAGCATCTTGGAGAACTCTTAGTTGGTCCACCTCAGGCACACACCATCGAACCAAGCCATCAAGACACACTTTGTAAAGTTGTCCATTGATCTCCATGAAGTACTTGGCTCTGTGAAGAAACTATTGTTTCTTCCTAAAGTCCAGCTTCTGTGGTTTTTGTTGGGTAAGGAGATAGGTGAGAATGCTACTATACCAATTCATCTCCATGGGTTGATTATTTACTACATTGGCAAAGAGGGCTTCATCAGGAAATTGATCGGACATTACATATTCATCCTCCTTGCTATCCCAGTGCAACCAAGATAAATGATCTGCAACTACGTTCTCAATGCCCTTCCGATCAATCATCGTTAGGTCGAACTCCTGTAGGATTACTAGCCATCGTATAATACAAGGGCTAACCATTGACTTGTTCACGAGGAACCAGATTGCACTATGATCCGTATGGATGAACACTTTGTAACCTAACACATAGTGCCTAAACTTATCCAGTGCAAATACTACAGCCATTAATTCCTTTTCTATAGTTGTGTAGTTAAGTTGTGCACTGGCGATACTCCTACTTGCACAGTGGATGTAGTAAGGATGTTTTTTGTCATCTAACTATGTAAGTACAGCTCCTAAAGCATAATTGGATGCGTCAGTCATTATATGGAATGGTTTGGACCAGTCAAGAGCTTGTAGAATGGGAGTTTCTACAAGCTTTTGTTTCAGAGTTTGGAATGCTCATTCGCACTCCCTGGTCCATTTGAATGGTGCATCCTTCTTTGTTAGCTCTACCAATGGTTTGACAGTCTTGGAGAAGTTCTCAATGAATCTCCTATAATAGCCAGTGTGTCCAAGGAATGAACGAATGTCTTTGATAGTTTTCGATTGACGGGTGATTCCTTGGATGATCCTAACTTTATTTGGATCTACCTCTATTCCTAAATATGAAACCTTATGCCCAAGTACTACGCCTTCTTGGGCCATTAAATGGATTTTCTACCAGTTGAGCCTTAAGTTGTTTTCTACGCATCTTTTCAGCACTTGCTCTAATCGGTCCAAGGCTTGATCAAAACTTGTTCCATAAGTGGAGAAGTCATCCATAAAGACTTCCACTCCGTTTCCTGTTTGCTGTTGGAATATGCTTAGAACTAGGCGTTGAAACATGGCAGGGGCATTGCACAAGCCAAACGACATTTGTTTATATGCAAATATTCCCCAAGGACTGGTGAACATTATCTTGGCTTGATCTTCTGGGGCTATCCATATTTGGTTGTATCCACTATAGCCATCCAGAAAACTAAAATAGCGATGCCCTGCTATGGTGTCTAAGACTTGGTCAATGAATGGAAACGCAAAGTGATCCTTAAATGTTGCCATGTTCAACAGCCTAAAATCTATACACACCCTCCATTTGCCTCCCTTTTTAGGCATGATCACTAGAGGGCTAACCCATTCGCTATTAGCAATGGGATATATGAACCCAACCTTAAGAAGCTGTTCTATTTCTTCTTTTACTTTTTGCTTCAATTTTGGGTTCAATCACCTCTGTAGTTGTTTTTGAGGTTTCGTGGAGGGGTCAATGTAAATCCTATGTTGGCATATCCTAGGATCTATTCTAGTTAATTTGGGGTATGACCAGGCAAAGGCTTTTGACCACTTTTTTATCACTTTCAGCAGTCTTTCTTTTTGTTTGGTAATAACTCTTGAGTTGATGATTACCGGTTTTCCATTTTTGAGGGTCATATATTCTAGACTGGTGGGCACTGGTTTCAAATCTAGGGGCTCTTATTTAAATTTTTTAGGAATTTTCAACTTTCCCCAGTTGATGTTTTCAAGGTTAAGACTTGGAAGTTGACAACGGACTTGCTCTAGTGTATCTATGCTTTCAATGTAAGCACTAGTTATTCCCTCAGTTAGTTTCATACATGTTAGTGAGTTGCTCTCTTGATCAACCATCAGCCATTAGGTGTCTTCTTATTGTGTGGCTGCTGCATACAGGCACTTTTGTATATTAACGTCTTGTGCACACTGATTGCATGTAGGCAATGCTAAACTTTGCATAACCCATGATCTCTACACACAATTGCACCCTGTGTCACTGTATGCGATGCATGGAACTTTTTTCTTCTCGATCTTTCCAAAAGTGTTCTTCTTGGATATTTCTAGGGAAAGATTGTGGATTCCTAGGCATGCATCTATAGTACTTAGCCATGCTCTTTCCATTATTATTGGGCAGTCCCCTTTACCATTGTTCACTTGTATCACTAGGAAATCAGCTGGATATGACCACCCACACATAGTGGTAACGATGTCCTCCACCAGTCCCAAGGGGACAGTGATGGATTGGTTGGCCAAATCTAGGCAAATATTACTCTTCCTTAATGGAGGCAGGTCCAGGCTTTGTACATCTCTTGTGATATTAGGTTGACTTCGGAACTTGAGTTCAGAAGAGCCTTACATGGTTCATTCCCAACAACTTGGAGATAGATTAGAGGGCTTCTAGGATTAGAGAATTTCCTAGGAAGGTGGCCCACCTTAATCTAGTTAGTAACATCATGTGTTAACATAACCGTATGCGTTGAGCTTAGTGTTTGGTTTGAAGGGAGCTCTGAAGCCTTATTTGATGGAGAGGTGTTCACAGGTTCAACCGCTTGTGGTTGTGAGGGCTTGGTTGGACTGTTGGTTCTAAAGAAAGGTCTTCTCTTCATACAGTTGTTAGAACCAACAACGAGTTGAGTTTTTGCAACCTTTATGGCATTGCGTTGCTGCGGTTGAGTAGGGAGTTCCCCTTGCATTGCTGGAGCCGGTGGTAATGGAGCTATCAATGTGAGAGTTGTGTATGGATTCGAAGGATGGTATGCTTATGGGTTATCTCCCCTAGGAGAAGGAGTTCTAAAATACTCACGAGCTTGGTAGTAATGTTGTGGTGTAGCGTGACCAAAAATGTCACGAGGAGAGATTGGATGCTGCACGTAGTAGCCATATGGGTCTGGTTGCTGGTAGGGGTATTGTTGCCTTGGTGGTGGCATCCCCCATGACTATGGGTATTGCCATTGTTGATGTTGCTCAATGGGTCGTGGTGGAGTTCCACTTGGGTAATATGTTGAAGGTTGGTGGAACTGCCTTGGGTTACCTTGGGGATAAGGTAACCATCGGGGTGCTTGCCATTTATTAAATCATGGGTTGAGTGCATACACCCCAGACTTTTGTAGATCCCTTAAGATGTTCGTATTGGCATATCTCACATCCACCGTCATTGTCTGTGTCTAAATTCACAACCTCTTCGGTGATGGCCATTTTACCCTTACCCTTGTTATGTGCATTATCTACTTCTCTCCTTTTCTTTTTGTCATGCTCACTACCTCGCTCTCTAGACTCTACAATTTTAAGAACAGTTTGAAACCTACTATCCAAGGAGTCCCACATTTGGTCTACCTTTGTTGATACTTTAGTTGTTAACTTTTAGAGTGGCAAATTTTTCCTATTCACCATCTCTTCGAGTGGTGACTCTTCTTCCTCCTCACAAAATCTCACTCCCCTTTTTTGGAGGAAAGGATCACGGTTGTACTCTTCTGCACTTTCTCTCTTCCATAGCTCACCTTCTTCTTTGGCTACTTGCTCTAGCAATCTATGGATTTGATGAGACCTAAGCTCTGATAACCTTCCTTGGGCATACGTCCCAAGGGTTCTTCTTATCTCATGAATATGTCCATCTATGAGATGGCGTAGTTAATCCAGCTATGAATAACCATGGCTAGGACAACAATGTAACAGTCCGTAATAGTGGCCCATGGCAGCATCCAAGGGTTCATGATTTCCTTGCTTCCATCCTTGGATTTGCTTTCACAAGTTAGACACTCGGGAGTACATTTGGTACTTATCATTAAACAGTTCTAACATTGTACTCCACCTTCGAATGGATTCCGGTTCTAAGGATCGGTACCAGCTTTCAGCTTCTTTCACTAGTGTCCTTGGGAACAACTTCAGTTTTTGCCATTCGTTTTCTATGTTCTGCAAGGCACATGCATCATGGAATTCTTGTAAATGGTTTTGAGGATTAGCATTGTATCCCCCCTCAAACTGTGTGAAGTTATTCATGTCTAACCTCTTGATCCTACTATCTTTTTGGTGCCTTGTGGGAACTCTTATGGCCTCCGTTATGTCTAGCATGCTTCTAGTTGCAAGTAGGGGTTCTTCGTGGTCATCTCGTTCATAGTGTCTATGGTGTCTACGCGGTTCCCTACTCTCCCTTCTTCCATGCCTTGATTCCTTAGAGTGCCCTTGTCCTCGTTATTGACTGTCTCATCGATGTTTTTCACTCTATTTACCTTTATCCTCACGGTTGGTTTCCTTATGACTGCGGCTAGATACTGACGGAGAGGATGAATGTGATGATGAAGGTGAAGAAGAAGGAGAACCATCGCCATGATGGTGTTTTCTACCTTCTCTTTGATGGTCTCGGCCATGATCGTGATCACAATTAGAACATCCACCCTTATTGTGTGGTTGTGTTCCTTCTTTGAACACTTCGTGTTCGTGGGTATCAGAACTAGGGTTGTGAATCGTGGAGTGTAGGTTCTGATACACCACCTCCTGACCATCGTTAGGAGGAGGAACATCATTTGGTGGGGATCCTATTGAAGCAGGTTTACCACCCTCAATTTCGCTCAAGACATGCAGAGCATTATGGGGCCATTTACCCTTTGAGGATGTATGATATCTCTCCTGTTGCAAGTCCCTTTGACATTGCACTTCTGTGGGATGGTAGTTCCTTGTGTCATGATCACATGCAACATATTCACAAAAATGACATGCCTATTCATGAGAGAGCATGAAGGAGCATGTTGGGGACTGATCAGTCTAGAGGCAACACTATGTTACCCTCCAAGTCTCTCCAATGTAGTTGTTCATCTTGATGGAGAATAAAGGTAAAGTCGGGTACATACTCATCGTGATGAGTATATACCACACGAAATTGTTGAGGAACTGGCGGATCTTGGTTACGTGTGTTATGCTGTCGACTGTCTCTTGTGTTAGTCCTAGGCGGTGAAGTGCTCTTATGCAAAGAAGAAGACATTTTCATCTTGTTCGATGTGCGATTTATTGTTGTCTTATCTTTTCTTGATTAACCCTAAGGGTTCGTTCTAGCGTCCCAATGATATGAATGATTTCCTATGTTCTACGTAGCGCACAAACAACTAAGTCCATGGCAACGGCGCCAATGATGAGTGGCGAGGTACCCCTACACTCAACCATACGAATACGAGCGTTTCATGCACAATCCAGTCGAACTCCAAGGACTAAGTGCTTACGTGCCTTAATGAAACACTCAAGGTTAATCAATCGCTGTCTTCCCAAACTTACTTGTATTGTCACGGTTGTATGGTTAAGTAAGCTTGAGGTATATGATTTTTATAGCTTTTATCTTTTTAATGTCTTATGCTAATAGGGGAAGGGAAGGAGAACTAAGTGACCAACTTTCATTAACTATTTACTAACTAAGTTCTAATTGTTCCTAACACCAATGTTCGTTCCCACTTGCCGTACACATCTTGAACCAGTGCAACGCTGCTGGGATTACCAAACGCTAATCGTTATTGGGTTACCAAACGGTACACACATGCTCGAAGCAGTCGTACTGAGTGTACTTAACTAGGAGAGTCAAGGGTTGAGAGAGAGATTAATTAACTAGGAAAGCATTTAAACATTTAACAATAATTAATTACTATTTAGCTTAATTTGTATGCTGCAAGGTTTATCATAAAGTTCGTCTTTATTGCCGTACACAAATGTGTGCTCAGGTACAAATTACTTGAATAAAGATCCGTTCACTCTATGACTCCTACTGCGGGCACACAAGAATTATTCTAACTCTAGAATGGTAAAACTACAAGAGTTTGGCTAATGGTCTAAGTCTTACCCTCTTGAACAAGGGAAGCCACCTCTTATTTATAGATAATGAGGTAGGACACGATATCACGTATGCGATATCACGTTCGCAATATTGCGGCTCATCAAATGATAATGGAGTAATTTGTAACCCAATTCAAGCTTTTCCCCAAGTTTATTTTAATCATTGGTCATACTTCAATGAAATCATCAAAAAAATTGCCATTTGTAAGCCACTAGAGAACTAGACTCTTGTTTTTGTAAAGAAAATAACAAAGTACATTGTAGACCTTGAATCTATTCTACCAAAAAAATGCACAAGTTTTGAAAACATTATTGCAATTGTTAACATTTGGAATAAATGTAACTATTTTTGTAAATGTAATATCTTACTTATGTTTAATGGGTTGAATACTAAAGAAAAAATTGTAGCGTTTATCTTTAACATTATTTATATTACATAATTAGCATATTCATTTTTCACAAAGAATTTTGAGCCATCCCTCTTGCAACTCTCAAATAATTCATGATTTGCTAATTGTGCATCAACAATAAATAAATAGTTTACCCTTGAATTAAGGTCTATAGATTCCCCTAATACTATTTAAACACAAATGTTTCTTTTCCCTTCTATATCCTCCTAAAGCTTTTGAAATACTACCAGTTTCACCAATTTCCCAACTTACCTTCAATATTTATCAAACAAAACAACTCCCTAGTAAGACCATTCTCTATATTCAATTTCCATTATTGGCAAGTATGTATCCAATAAAAAGTCAAAAAGATTCTTTACTTAAAAGTATATAAAAGTTTCAAAATAATCATCATTATTAACTTATTGCATGTTCATGCATCCTACGCTTTGAAACAATCTCATTTGAGCAAGTAAAAACCAAAAAGGTAAAGCCAAAGCACGTCAAAAGCACTTTGAACTTTCTATGCTTCAAATTATTTTTTTATCCTCTATGTTGAATATTAAAATAGTCCCCAATTAATCATAGCTCCTGAGTTGTTTCCGTTGTAGATTGAAAAATGATAACTATTCAATGAGGCAAACCCAAAGTTTTATAAATCTGACTAAATCTTCACTAGACTAAAAATTGGGTTTAAATTCACAAAAATAAATAAAAGAAAAGTTATATCCATTGTATTTTTGTATTTTCTTGGGTATAAAGTTTACCGGGTGGAAATTTAAATATAGCATTTTAATTTTTTAAATAAAATAAAAATTTACAATAAACTAAAAAAATCAATACAAAAAATTATTATTATAGACATGCTTATGTAATCTGTCCAATTTTAAATTAACTTGCTTGTTGACTTGGGATTCACACATTTTGCAAATTGCAAGCTATGACTTTCCCTTTGTCAAAATCATCCACCAGGCATTTGTTAAATTGTTATTCAGATTCCAGATTTCAAAGAAAATGCAAAATAAATAAATAAAAACCAAATCTCACTATTTTGCTATATCAATTTCTAAATTTGATGAATTGCCTGATTTTGCATCAAGTTCAACATTTTCGTTCTCAAATGCTTTGTCACATCCTATTAATTGAATAAGGTCCTAATTAGTGTATTGCATAATCCCATTCCGTTTCTCCATATATGATTCAAGACCAAAGAATTTACGAGTTGCAAAGGTTCATGGTTTAACAACTACAACGATTTTGGGGAAGAGGCTTTTTTGTTAAATTAGGCAGAAAATGAAATCAAATGAAAACTTATAAACTTGTTTTCATATTATACTGAATACCAAAAATAGCTAAAACTAAATCTCACTTTTGTAATAGTAAACTTTTTACTTTTCTAATTTCATATGGAAAATGAATGAATTTAGGAGTAGGAGTAGAACAAAATAAGAGCTCATCATCTTATATCACAACTGCGGCTGTACATTTTGGCGAGGGCTCAATGAAGATGCAGAGAAATTTGAAGAATTTTGTTAGGTAGAGGAAGAAAAGGTAAGAATGGAGGTAGTTACATCCCCTGTTTATTATGGTGGACTATGTGTTTGATGCTTTTTATTATTAATAAAACATGTTTTTCAGGGGCTGATACAGTAATTTGAATTTTGAAATTAGCATAATAAATAAAAATAGAAAGTAAATTAGAATTTGTAGTTTTCCATAACCAAATTAGAAATTTTCATTCCGTATTTGAAATTAGCATAACAAAGAACTAAATTAAAATTTTCTATTCTGGTTGAAATTAACATAACAAAGAAACTAAATTAGAATTTTTCATTCCATAAACAAAGACTAAATCAAAGAATCAAATTAGAATTTTTAGTTCCGTATTTAAAATTAGCATAAGGAAGAAATCAAAGAACAAAGTTTGAATTTTCTATTCTGTATGTGAAATTAGAATAACGATGTAACTAAATTAGAATTTTCCATTCTGTGAACGAAGACTAAATTAAAATTTTCTATTTCATTTTCGGCTTCTACAAAATAGTGTGAACGCTCTCCCCACCAACATCATCCCAGATGACCAAAAAAATAATGGCAGATTATGACCCCTTCAAAAAAACACCTAAATATTAGTTTGTAGTCCCAAAAACAGGGCATTTTAGGAACTCTCCCAAGCAGTAATAACATAAGCAGCACTCTTACCACATTTAACATGTAAGGCGGTCCTAAATTTGTCAAGCAAGATTCCTCATGGATCTTGATATAGAACAAAATAATCTATAACAAAACCAAGCACCAGAAATGCACTTTGAAAATTTATATTCCATCTCTGCCTTTGGGTTACAGTCGTACATACAGCTGCCATGATTTTAAACCAGCATAGCTTACTTTTCACAGTTTCCAGATTAAGCAACCACTCCACAGGAAAGCTACAGGAAAAAACAGAGAGATACCTACAGAGAACCAAAGCTAGTTTTTAGAAAGCCAGATAACATCGAGAACAACAGAGCCCTCAAGAACCAGAAAACTGAAGAAGGCAAATGCTATGGAAACAGTGGCCTTGTCACAGAACCGATGCAGGGGCTTGCACAGATTGGGGAGATCGGCATGTCTGATGCCTGTTCTGTTCAGGTTTGTCACTGCAGCAGCAGATGATCCTGCTGCCATGATTCCATATGCAAAAATCTGCAACGCTAACAAATCTCCATGAGCCGTCAGTAAAGAAAAAGGCTTTCACAGAAACGGAAATGGAAATGGATTTTTACAAACAAGAGGTAAATCGAGAGAAAAAAATGGAAACATGGAGTTTGACCTGATCCCCTGCAAACAGAAGCCATGCATGGTTTCTTGTTGGAATGGTGGGTGTCCTCTTCATCATCTTCATTGCACACAGCAACAACTGCAGGACAGAGTGCACAGCTGCAGCGGCCGATGCTCCCACCAAGAACCTGCAAAACCCACACACAACTCATGTTTCTGTAATCACAATTTCAGGATATCAAAGCTGAAAACAAAAACCTACAAATTTTCATTATCTTCATCATCAGTAAGAAAATAAAAATATTAAAATATCACTTCTCTCCCTCCCGTTAAGCTTGGCCTGGATATCCCCAGTAACAACTTAATATTTAACCTCTCAATAGCTGCTCACACATAACTAATTACAGCATCAATGACACGGAAAACTATGATTGTAAGTTTGAAACAGGCTCATAAAAGTTCATCCTTATTGGTATGCAATGTCATGTTAAGGTGTAGAAATAACACCAAATGCAAACCAAGCATTGCAAATAAGAAATCATCAACTAAAAACACACGAGGTTCATTTTCTCCGCAGTAACATCAAAATATCATGTCTCTCTCACTGCTTAAGCTTCCCAGAAAGATTCCAACAACAAAAACTTGATATCTACCCTGTATATATCAGCAGCAGCAATGACTTACAAAAGCAACATTGAATGTTTGAAACATACAACCCACAAAGCATCATGTTAATTGATGTGGGATTGTTTAAACCAAACGCCATCCCTGTAAAACAACTTTTTTAACACACCAGGAATTTGTCAAGCACAAACATAGAATGTCATGCTCTTAGGAAAACTTCATTTTTTCAAAGCTCTATCCCAGCCAGTAACCCCAAATGTAGTACCTGCCTGAAAAACTTGAAACTTGGATAAACTAAAGAAGCAACAACAGCAAATGCCATGCTGGGAACAACTTTTAAAGCTCATACATACAAAATTAGAAACATATGATTAAAAACCGAAAAACTTGCTTACTCAAAAGCATCAGAGTAAGACCACTTGGAGAAGACAGGGATCTGGAGGCCAAACACAGAGATAGTTGCAGACTGGTGATTGGAAGCCATTGCTGCAAGGGCCACACAGGAGAAAGCAATGCACAGAATCCTAAGCACAGCATTGGCAATGTCGAATCCGAGCTGATTTCTTTTTGCAGAGCAGGGCTTACCGTGGTAGCCTGACCCATTATTATGGGCCACCAGAGGGCCACTCATGGTGCCTGAATCACCGATCATCTTTGCATCAGGGATCTCTATGTGGGTGTGTGAAGAAGAAGAAGAATTCATCCTCCAACAACAACAAAAACTTCAAAAACCTTCAACCTCTCTCTCTCTCTCTCTCTCTGACTCCCCTTCTTTCTTTCTTTCCTCAGACAAAGCTACACGAAGAAACTCTTTTCTGTGCTGCTCTTTCGACCACTCTGCTCTGGTGCATTAATGGAGAACCTCAGAAAACCCAAAATGTCTTAGAATCTTGCCTGGTCCAGTATCAGGTTCTGATCTGCATTTATTTCCTGCATTTGCTGCTCCCGTTTTGGAGTGCTCATAGTAACATTAAGGGGGGCAGTGTTATCGCAGCCGGCAGGGCTTGGGTATTTGTACCTGTTTTTTCTTCTGCTGCTGCTTCTTCTTTGAGGGCCTGTGCAGAAATGAGAAATGAATTGAAGAAGATTTTGAGGGGCATTTTTTTTGTGGGTGGGAGGAATCATGGATAATGAATACCGGTGTGAAGTGTTTTGTTAGTCAAAATGGTGGGGGCCAAGCCCCCCAGCAAATGGAATAGTGAAACAGTTACCTACTACTGCTACTGTGTATTCATTATCATAAATGGGGCAGAGGGGGAGGCAAAGACTATTCTATTTGCTGTGAAACTGGTACAATTTTTTTTCCTGCTGCTGCTAATGCCGATGTGCACACCAAAATGTTGCCCTTTACCTGTTGCTGTGAGGCATAATGGGGTACATTGGGTTGCAGCAGAATGCAAGCCACATAAGAATTGTATGCTGATTTTTCCACTGCTTCATACACAAAATGCTGCCTCATCCTCCTGCTTTTTGGTTTCCTGATCACAGATCAACTGTGAAGCAACTTCCTCTGCCTTCAGGTGCCGTGCCATCTAGGGTTTCCATCACTGGTCTGGCATAGCAGAGGTGAGATGGAAATTGGTTTTGTTTTTTATCCCTCTTTACCCCAAAAGCAGAGCTTTGCATGTTTACCAGGTTTTTTGCCCGTGTAACGGTTAAAATGCAACGTTATAGCAGAAAAATAATTATGGAAGCTCGAACGGGGAATTTCTTGTTGCATCCACGAAGTTACACAAGATTTGTCGGAGCAGGAGTAGGACGGTTACAGAACCTCAACACAAGTTTGAAGATTGTTGAAAACATTATTAATATAATGTTTCAAAGAGAATGCTAATTTGAAAGAAAATAAACATATTTCAATTAATATTATAATTCATTTAAATATAAGTTAAAGATGAGCAAAATAAAAAGGTATGTTCTTTTATCTTCAATGCTTTATTTGTATAGTTTGCATATATACTTTTTTCTCCATAAATTGATCCAAGCTTTCTAAACAAAGAGAATTTGATTCCTTAAATGAATAAGAATAGCTAAGAATAGACACTTTTTTGAATACTAGATAACAAACCTTCTGTCAGAGAATGTAAAGAAAAATGCTTCTTTCCTAACATGTTTGACACGTTCAACTAAAGTTTAGCTAAGACTTTTTCTTTTATAGTCTTGTGAAAGAGCTTCTTGTTTAAAGGAAGATCCTCCATTATAATATTCCATTATTGAAGTCGTAATTTTCCTTGATGAAACCATCCATGTCCTTGTGTAGCATTCATTATCTCCTTAGCATAATTGACTTCCTCTATAAGCAATAAATTGACAAAGGGGTTTAACATCAAGAAGCAAGATATCAAAAGAAGTTTACATTTTTACTTGAAATTCACATTCAAGAAATTGTTTTTGAACATGATCTAAGTTTTTCCAATTATGTATGGAAAGAAAATGTACCCATGCAACATACTCGTATAATAATACAGGTTAGACAAGACTATGAAAAAATTTTCTTCTAATCTCCCTTGTCAAAATTTGTTTCTTTTCATAATTATTTCTTAGAGCAAATAGAGCTTGCATGCCACTTGAAACCCTTTGACCAATAAGGGTATTCCAACTATAATTACTAGTAAATTCAACTCCCAAATATTTATAAGATTTACAAGTATCAAGCTTTTTTTCTACAAGAAAAAAAATTGTAATTTCTATTTTTAGTACCACAAACCAGAATTTTAGTCTTATCAACATTAACTTACATACCAAAATGGTTGTAGTAGTCATTGAGGATTTGAAGCATGTAATTTAATCTTGCAATTGATTTTGCAATCAAGGCAACCTCATCTAAAAAAGGAAGCATGTTCAAAAATGATGAGTGGCGAGGTACCCCTACACTCAACCATACGAATACGAGCGTTCTCATGTGCGATCCGGTTGAACTTCGCAGACGGACTAGTTGTGGCACCTAGACAGTTATCCTTAGGTCGCAGTTCGCTGTCTTCCCACCTGGACTAGTATTATATTTGTCATGTATGGTTTAGTCTAGGGTGAGGTGTATGATGTGTTCCTAATCTAATGCTACTCTTGAAGGCAATAGAAAGTAATATTAACTAAACTAAGAGAGAAAGGGTAAGAGAATCTAATCTAGCCTAAGTGTGATGAGCATTCGTTCCTTGACCATCCGTACACATCTTGGACTTCATGCACGGCTACCACTGGGATTACCAAGCACAGATCCTAGGTACGCCACTGGGTTACCAAGTAGTCACACTTAAATGCTCGTAATCAAGTCGTACTCATTCCGCGTCTAATGTGAGTTTAAGGGTGAGAGAGACTAATTAGGAAAGTAGTAAATAATAATTAATTAAATAAATAAATAACAAAGTGAATGCTGCAATGATGAAGTAATCTCGATCTTTATTGCCGATCATGTGCATGTCCAAGTACGTCACACTTGAATAAAGGATGTCGTACAATTACATTCACCACACTGCGGGCAGACATTGGAAAATAATCTATCTCTGGAGGGATCAAACTGACAGAGTTTCGCTACAATCTAACCTATTGATGTCAAACAAGGGAGAGTTGCCTCTTATTTATAGACATTGCGGTGGACTGTGATATTTGGCTAAACGGCTCATGTCTCGGTTGACCTAGATGAATTATTCTCGTAATTGATGAACATGTTCATTGAGAACGTTCTTTTGCTTTTCTACAGTGGTCAACCGAAGATTGTCTGCAACCAACTGCTTGTTTTCTTCTTGTAAGGCCTTGAGTGCCTTAAGATGCGCATGGATTTACGCTTGTGCTGCGGAGACATCCCAAACAACCTTCTCCTTTTCTTCCACCACCTTCTTATTTTCTGCGATTAATTTTGTTAGTTGCTCGGTTCTAAAGTTTTCTAGTTGATCTGTGGGAACAAATTGTAGAGGGTCCCGCTGTGTTGCTTGTAAGGCCACGAGCTGCTCTTGTAATTTCTACACTTCAACTTCAGCATGCTCGGCCCTTACTTCTATTAAGACTAGCTTCCCCTTTGTGGAAATGAGGTCTGATTGAATTGTTGTTACATCTTGAGGGATGTCAAATAGGGACATCCTTACTTGCCCTGTTTGAAGCAATCTATCAAGTGCATCTTCATGTTCCGCAGGAGTCATTGAGGTTCCGGTCAAAGTTTGAGCATCCTATGCTCCTGAGAGATTTGCCAATGGCACAACAAGTACATTGAAGGATTCTTTGATGTGGTCTGCAACCACTTTTGTAGCTCCCGCGACATTCTGGTATTGCATGACCACCACTGTGGCCCCTTCATTGATTTCTAACTACACCTGGAAAGATGCCGCGTTTCCTGAGATCTGTTGTGACCATCTACTTTTCCCTCCTCCTATTTGAATAGACACTTCCCCCTTTGTGTGATCTAATGAAATAGTAGGCTGCCTGGTATCATTGATGACGCAGAAGAGGTTTGTGTCATCATGACTTCCACAACTGACCATCTCAGCGATGGCCCTAAGATGGCTCATCGACGGTCTGTAGTCTTGCAACAGTGGTGGCAGATCCTGACCTGTGCTAGGCCCTGCTTCTTGTTGTTGGCTGGGACTTGTGGCTGGAGGTTGACTGGGTCCAACCATATGTTCTTCTTCTTATTCAGGTCCTAGCTCCTCACTAGTACTTTTTCTTGGAGCTGGCACCTTTAGTAATTTAGCATATGAAGCAGTCTGGGCTTTTCGGAGAACGTCATTGGTGTACCCCTGAATACCAGCACGTCAGCAAAGCTTTCTGATGAGACAAGGAAAAGGCAACGCCATCTTCCCTGTCTTTCATTCCTTAAACTGCCTCAGGATCTCCATCAAATATAGATGGGGTAGGTTAGCGTTAACCTTTCCCATCAACATTGCACATCCTCTAGCCGCATACGTCGATATCCTTTTTANGGGGTCTGAACGGGTAGATAACAGAGCAACCTGGGGCCCTGTATTCGGAAGGTTTAACACTTTCGAAATGGCCTGCATAGAGAAGTCAACTGTCACACCACAAATATTGACAGTGGTGCCTTGCTCCCTATTGTACCAAAATTGGTACATCTCTCCTAGGTACCAGGCACTACTTTCAGAGAGGATAGGCCATAAGGGAGACCCTTTGAGGTGATCCCTAACAACCTTAGGAGCGAACTCTGTGAATGATTCAAAATTCAACTCCACAATCACCGCAGCAAATGTGGACTTCTCATGGATCGCCTGAACACAATCTTGGGGCAACATGAGTTGTTATCCCGGTTCAGGCGCTGTAGTAGCTCCTCCTTCTACTTGCCTGGACCGTCCGGTAGGAGGTTCGTCTTGATGAATATTGAATTATTGCTCCTCCTGTTCTGCATGTTGTCCGGAAGGACCTTGTCTTCCACCTCTCCGAGCTCGTTTGCTTCCACCTTGGGTAGGACCTTCCTGCTGTCCACATTTCAGGGCCATCTGCAATCACATGGGGTTAAGCGTTAGTAAGGTTATTTTTAAAGTTAAGTTATACCTTACTGCTTGCCGTAATTAATGATCTTATTTTATCACGTGTGATAGTGCCTGAAAGAGTGTAATAATGAGTCCTGTGACTTAGGTGGTTTCCTTTTTAGTTTCCTGGTATACCTAGGGATTAAATGATTCTTAGGCACAATTATTCTAAGTGTTATAGTTAATTACCCTAATTGATGTCCTTTGGGAGATGATAAATTTCAAAAAATCTAGGCACTTTTTGGTAGGTGTCCCTCCCCCACGACTAAGCTGAACACTTTGGGTTTAAGCAGGTTCAAATGGAATGAAAATCGGAGTAGCAGCAAGCGAGATATGAGGAAAAAAGCAAGGGTCACTCAATCGCAAGTTGCAGAGAAAAATTTTAAAAACTCCCCCCATGTGAGTGACAAAATGATGCTAAGTGTTGCGCGCGCGCGGGGTGGGGGGGGGGGGTTGACCTATTTATAGGTGGCAGGGATGCAATATCGCGTA
>MNCI01002041.1:728137-775491 GCA_015680685.1 Gnetum montanum | reverse complement strand
ACTCTCTTTACGATGCCTACATGAGATTCAAACAGCTTCTTGTAATTGCATTAAGCTTATAGTGGCCAGTAGGGGTTCATCGTCATCGGGTAAGTTATGCTTTCGTGCGTTGTGATGACGTTGCTTCTATTCATGTTTATAAGAAACCCCCACTTCAAGTTGTATACTCCAATCTTCATCATCATATAGTTCGTTGGTTCTCCAATGAACTTCCTGACTAAGTGTGGCATTGTTATAGTAGTCTTGTAGGAGAGGCATTGTTTAAAGTTGTGTGTGAATTTGGATGTGACTTTTTATAATTACTTCTTTCTTAAGAGATATATCGTTAAGTCCTATACAGCGACCTTGTATGATATAACTAATCTAGATAACTAGCACCGTCCCCAACAACGGCGGCTATGATGAGTGGCGAGGTACCCCTACACTCAAGCATATGAATACGAGCGTTCTCATGCGCAATCTTGTTGAACTCCGCAGATGGACTAGTTGTGGCACCTAGACAGTTATCCTTAGGTCACAGTTCGCTGTCTTCCCACCTAGAATAGTATTATATTTGTCACATATGGTTTAGTCCAGGGTGAGGTGTATGATGTGTTCCTAATCTAATGCTACTCTTGAAGGCAATGGAAAGTAATATTAACTAAACTAAGAGAGAAAGGATAAGAGAATCTAATCTAGCCTAAGTGTGATAAGCATTCGTTCCTTGACCATCTGTACACATCTTGGACTTCGTGCACGACTACCATTAGGATTACCAAGCACAGATCCTAGGTACGCCACTGGGTTACCAAGTAGTCACACTTAAATGCTCGTAATCAAGTCATACTCATTTCACGTCTAACGTGAGTTTAAGGGTGAGAGAGACTAATTAGGAAAGCAGTAAATAATAATTAATTAAATAAATAAATAACAAAGTGAATGCTGCAATGATGAAGGAATCTCGATCTTTATTGCTGGTCATGTGCGTGTCCAAGTACGTCACACTTGAATAAAGGATGCCGTACAATTACATTCACCACACTGCGGGCAGACATTGGAAAATAATCTATCTTTGGAGGGATCAAACTGATAGAGTTTCGCTACAATATAACCTATTGATGTCAAACAAGGGAGAGCCGCCCCTTATTTATAGACATTGTGGTGGACTATGATATCGTGTACGTGATATTGCAGGGAAAAACGCGATATCATGGGGGATGCGATATCGCGTCCCATCAAAAAATAATTCATTCACTGACACAACTTGATTAGAGGCATTATGTATCCATTCCTCTAATTCATCTATAAATATACCAAAAAGGGTAGTGAATATTGGACAACCTTGTTTAATTCCTATTAAATTGTAGATAATTCCTCCTTCTCTAATAATATTATTTTAAATAAGAATGTTAATTATCTCATAGATTCATTTAGTAGTAAAAAGAAGATCTTGTGGAATGTTAATGTTATATAATCTCTTCCAAAGTTTATCTCTAGCAATAGAATCATAAGCCTTGGAAAAACCAACAAAACATATAAAAGTCTTGTGGGTTTTGCTTTCTCTACATAATAATGTGAAGTTATTAGATGGTTTACAGTAAAATGATTCCTCCCAAAGCTTACTTGTAATTGAGCATGAAGACCCTCCATTTTTGCCCACAAACTAATTTATTCTCCAGAATAGTGCCATGCAACTTAATGAATATTGAATTGATTGCAATCGATTGGTAATTATTAAGATTTATCATATCTCCATTTTTAAAAAGCAAAACTACTTGACTAGAACACCAAGAGCGATCCAAACCATAAGGAATCCATTTATTAAGAAGGTTGTAAGCTACTTTTCACACCAATGGATAATACCATTAAAGAAGCTTTGCATATAATCGATTAACAGAAGCACCTTTTCCAAAAGATAATCTTTGAATTCCTACAGAAATATTATCAAAATATAACTCAATAATACTAGAGTTACCTTGCATGTAGGGGGAGCCTCTTGATTAAAATGTTATTGAAAAATGTTTGAATAGTAAATAAGAAAAAATCCCAATCATTTTGTTGTTTGTCTCAGAAGAAATTTTAAAAGTTTTTGGGTTAGATTTAAGGTCGCTAATCATTCTTTCTTGCTCTTCTTTAATGAACTTCCTCTTTTTAAAATGAATAAGCTTTATGTAATTCTTTAGCATTAAAACATCGAAATGTGAAGCTAAAATATCTTTATGAGCTATCAAACAGTCAACATCAAACCAAGGATCATCATTTGGAGTCATAATGCTCATCTTAATCTACACCTATCATTTGGAGTAACTATAAACAAAAAAAAATTAGTTACATCTAGCTCACTATCATTGCTAATAAACATATTAATTACTCTTGTTTAATTTGAAAATCCTAACATAAGTCTTCTTTGAGAAAAGTTTTGCATTATAGTGAATATGGTGATTTAAACCAACAATAGTGAATTTATTAGCCTATAATAAAACTCAGAATTAAGCTTCTTGCTCAATGTCTTCTTCTTACCTTTCTTGTCCTCTTAGGATAGCTTCTCCATTTCTTCTACTATCCATTAATAGATTACTGGTGCCTAGTCAGTTACCCTCCCTTGGATCATTATTCCATATAACTTGTATAACCTCCTAGGGACTAGCTTCCATTTTTGTCCTACCTTATTGCAAACGACTTGGTCAACAAACAAAGGGACAACTTCTTTAAGTCTTCATTGCTTTCTTTGTGGATACTAATGTCATTCCTCTTCTTTGATCGAACCCATTTCTCTATGATTTCTAGTTCTACTGAATCCAACTTTGAACTGTCAATCTTTATTCTTTGCTCCAAGAACCCCAACCAATACCTCAGTGTAGCCAAATCCCAAGTGATGATCACTTGTTTTTGGTCTACACACACAACAAAAACTTTTTTTGTTGTTGAATAACTATTTATTAAACCTACACACTCTACCATGCTAGGATAGAAATGCTTTAAGCCTAAATCATATAAGATTCCTACTCTATTAAAATTCCCAAAATATCTTACCCCTTCTCCCTCAAAAAGCCACTTTTGGGCACTTTGCACCTCATTAGTGGACCTTACCTTAAATTCTTCAACCACTCTTATGACATCAATAAATTTAGCATTATCAATGCTTATTTGAGCTACACGTAAGCATAAACTACCATTAGCTAATTCTATCTTCTGGCTAACTTTTAAAAATAATAAAAACACATAAAAATAAGCTAGCTTTTGCTTACCCTTTAGTCTCAAAATGATTCTAGACCCATTTGACCACTCTATGTTCTCTCCATGGATCTCATTCCACAAAGGATGAAGCCACCCTCTATTATTGTACTTGTTTTGGAACTTGTGAAGTCTTAATCCCTTGTACTATGAATTAAAATGGGACATCACTTGAGGTCTCCAATTTCGATGCTAGGAGAGATCTCGTAATAAGTTCTAAAGAAATGCTAAATGATCAAGGCTTTGCACATTAGGATCATTTAATCTACACAACAAGATTTAAAGTTAATTTCTTTTTGGTAATAAAAAGGCTAAATTTTCTTAACTCCTAAGCTTCTAGCTTACCTCTCAACAAAAATGTGAAAGCTTGGTGGGTTGAAAATTGCCCTGGAAATCTAGGTTTCTAGTAGTAATGTACTATCAATGTTGAATTACCAATATTCTCTATGCTCCCATAGCTTGTCCAAGCATTTCCTATAGACCAAGACATCCTTGGACAACTCTTCAATATCATATCATAGCTAAAAGATTATTTCTATAAGCTTAGTAAAGGATCTAGGAAGGATATCTCTAAAGCTCACAAAATCACCTTTTCACCTAGCCTAGTCCAAATCATCACATTGAAGTGACTAATGAAAAAAATTAGAAATTTAGTAGCTCCCTTCCTTGCCCATAGCTTGGGTGACATCAAAGTGTTGTCATTGAAAAGGGGCTTGCTTAGGATTGGGCCTATCTTCCTACACTTATTTTCTAGGATACTTATTTCATCAATAAGAAAGAAATACATGGGCTCAAACACAAGGAGCCTAGGTGTTGCAACATCTTTAAAACAAAGCAAACACATGGTTTTAGTATAAAAAAAAATTCTTGCATTAAAACATTCATTAAACATTAAAACGTCTTTGAATCATGTTAGTCTCATGTTGAAACTGTCCCAAGCTTTCTATGTGGTATGTTGGTTTCTAGCTTGTAGCTTTAACATCTTACGTTAAAGACACAACTTTGATGCAAGACATCACTCTTATACTTTTAATGCTTAGGTGTTTGGCAAAAACATCTATGCTAAATATTTTTCCTTTGCTTTACTATGTAGCATAATTTTTACGTTCCACAATGTCGACATGGAACATCAAAGTGAAAATAAGACATTTAGTAAAAATGTCTACAACTAATTTTTTTATGTTGTTTATTTTAATGTAGAGTGTCACTTTGTTTTCTATGTAGCGTTTGGAAAAAACATCATGTTGACACATTAAAATCTTTGATGTTCCACGTTAAAAAGCACTTTTGATGCATGACATCATCTTTTCCCTTTGCAATACTTAAGCACTTGGTAAAGTGCTCTAGTGTTGAAACCTCATGTTGTGTTCTTCCCATGTCATGTTGTTTGTGAGAAAAATCCCGAAAATCACATTTTCTCAAGATTTGCAAAAAAAGTTGTAAATTTACTGATGAAAATGTTGATTTTTGCAAATGACTAGATATTAATAACATTCCTAAGTTCAAGAGAGGCTACAATGCAAACCCACAATACCATCTATAAGCATTCCATGATATCTATATTTTGCAAAATACAAAGAATGAATGACAAAAGTTAAAATTATTTCTAAGGATACTCATCAAGGAAGTGAAAGTTGGTACCCATTCTTAGAACCAGAATTAATCAAAAGATTAAGTACGATGTTAGAAATATTTAATGAAAAATATCAAACATACTCTATAGTGTCTAATATGAGGAATAAAATTTAAGGATTAACATAATACAATCATGAGTCTCTTAATTTAACCCTAGATAGATATTACTCATTATTACATATATGCCTAGGTCATGAATTTTCTTAGAGGGAACAACCATGCCATATCATAGATGAACTTAGAAACAAGACAAAGGAAACTCTTGGTATTTATGCACAAGTGAGACTTTTAGAGATGAGAACTCATCAAATTCAAAGAATGATTTATTAAGTAGCAAAGTTGGAAGGAGAGACATAAAAGAGAGAGAACATGATGGAGTATAATAGATATTTCTTTGTCCATAAAAATAAGGTTCATATCTATGAATCAAAAGAGAAGACACCATTAGAGAAGATGGTTCAAAGAAAAACCTTGTCCATCCAAAAGTTAGTAATTAAAATTTTAGCCAAGGTTGACAAAATGTGGGACTTGATTAATGAAAAGTTTTAAAAAACATTGAAAATCATGAAGGACAAACTAGAGCAAGGGAGAGTCATAGATAAGAATAAAAGAAAGAAAAAGGACATAGGATAGGACTGTTATTAGTAAAATGGAAAAAAAGACGATGTGGAGAAGATTGCAAACTTTGATTCAGATGACAAAGGATGTGACATATGTTAATATGAGTATTCCACAAAATGTTTTTGAGTTCTATCACATCTTTAGGAGTCTATGATTTACGTCTTAACTTCAAAATTCATTAAGGAATAAGCATCCAGGAGGTTGCTTTATCTTTAAGATAATTAGAGGCTACCCTACCAACCAAAAAAATACTATCCTAGTAAGGCTTCGCCTCAAAATTAAGAGTATTATTAGCATTGTAAAACCCACAATCATAGGGGATGCCACCACCAAGTTAGCAATACCCCTATAAGCATATTGATCCTTATGGATATTGTCTAGTAGCCTATATCTTCAAGTGGTTCTATCACTCATGTTTCCTCATTACTACTATCCTCTAGAGTATCATAGACTTGACACTCCATAGGTTGAATCTTGGTTCGATGTTCCTCAACATCAATACTACTCTTAATTGCATGCTCCTGATCCATTACATGCTACTCTAGCCATGCAATGTGAAATACCCTGAAAACCACAATAACAGGTTGCTATAAGAGCTATAAACATGTTAGTGGATGACAACTCAAGAAATTTTAAGTGTAAGCCTTACAAGTAGTCATTCTTTGAACCTTCCAATTCATCCAAACTTGTTTAAGAATTTGTGGCTATGGATCTTACACCTACATTCTTTTAGATGTATTCCAAGCTACCTTCAAATCAAAGCATAATAAATGTTCAAACTATCATGTTAACCCATACTATCATTGACTAGATAAAGGCAAGAAACATTTCTAGGAAAAGAACTAACCTAGAAAGTTTTCTTATTATCTCTAGATTACAAGAAATTCTCCTTGCAAGGATATACTAGATTCAATTTTTAAAGTTAACTTGATCTCATAAACATGTACAAAGCTTAGAACTTGTCTCCTTTAAGTTAATGCAACATTAAGCTAAATCTTGTTAATTAATCTATCATCATTTCTTTGGGAGTAGTAGAAGACATTATGACAACCATTAATGGGTGATCATATCCTACTTATTTTCTAGTAATCCATGTTGACAATTACAAGGGGAAGTTTGCCATTATCATGGGAAGAGCTTGGCTAAGCACTATTAATTCCAAGCTTGGGATAAAAGAGCTTTTAAAAATTTCCAAGAAAAATAAGCATGGAATTATAGAGAAGAAGTGTATTCCATACATTGCATATAGTAACATAAGGTATAATTGCATGTAGAAAATTTAAGCCATTAGACAAAGAACATTACAACACGTAAATCATGCAAAGAATTAATGAGTGTGTAGAAGTTCCTATATGTAGTAGCCCCCAAGCAAGAAGGCATCCAGTGGCTAATCATGGATGAAAGCTAGAAGTCTACCATATGGATGGAACCTTAGGAAGCCCTTAGAAGTGATTACATGATAAACTAGATGAGATGAAATCATTAAGATGATAACTTTCCCATCCAAAAAAATAAACAAGAAGAAGAGATAGATTGGGAAGAGTTGAAAATTCTTGAAACTAATGAATTGAAGTTCATTGAACTTAAAAAATTCCTGAAATCTTTTGAATATGTGTTCTTGAAAAATTCTAAGCTAGTAATTGTAAATGCCTAGCTAACATAGGAACAAAAATATAGGTTATTGGAGGTCATGAATAAATGGCCAATAGCCTTTACTTAGTTATATGATGAAATTATAAGAATTTATCCTTGCATATGCCAACCTAACATCTACATTGATCTAACCATCACCCTAAATGAAAACCATAGCAAAGGTTGAACAAAAAAGTAAAGTGATGAGTGGCAAGGTACCCCTACGCTCAACCATATGAATATGAGCATGTATGCATGATCCGGTCAAACTCCATAGATGGACTAGTCATGGGACCTAGACAGTTATATGTGGATAGTAGTTCACTGTCTTCCCACCTGGACTAGTGGTAGCTTTGTCACGTATGGTTTAGTCTAGAGTGAGGCATATTATATTGTCCTAATCTCTATGTTACTCCTAATAATAGAAAAGATAAATTGATTAAATTAATAATAAGAGAAAAACCTAAATTAACCTATGGCAGTGGTATCCATCCTTAACTGTCTTTACATGTCTTGAACTTTGTGGGATTACTGCTGGGCATGCCAAGTATTTGCACTTAAGCACTCTTGATTAAGGCATACACATTCCAGTTAATGACAGGAAAAGTACATAACAATAAATTAGACTATAATTAAAGAAAACATTAAATAATTAAAATAATGAAATTAATCTAAGTGAATGCTGCAATGATGAAAGAAATCTCGATCTTTATTGCTAGTCATGCATGTGTCCAAGTACGTCACACTCGAACAAAGATGTCGTACAATTACAATCATCACATTGTGGGCATGCACTGGGAATAACTAGTTTGGAAGAAAGAAACTGAAACTAAACTACCAAAAGAAAAGAAATTCTAACTCTCTAATGGTCTCCTCTCGTTGTGCGCCTGAGTGCTGTATTTATAGGCTAACACAGGAATCATGATATCATGTATACGATATTGTATCCAGGCCATGATATCACGTACCTAATATTGTGTACTTGATATCGGGGAATGACATACCACGATTCATCATACCCCCATGATTGAATAAAAACTCATCCTCAAGTTAATACAATGAGAAATGAGTCTCATACAAAACATTATGAAGGTATGGGATTATTGGCTACTATTGACTAACCATGCCATAGTATGGGAACATAAAACTTGGACACAAAACACAAAACACAAAATACAAAATACAAAATGTAAAATCTTGGAACTCATGTGGTTCCCAGAGTTGGTGGCTCCTCCATCAATGCTTTCCCTTTTGCTAACCTTGTAGGGTTCTGAGATCATTGATGGATGAGAAGCACTTACAGTTTCTCTTCTTTTATCCAAGGATCATGCATAGTTCATGCTGATGTTCCAATGTTTGATGGAGTTGGCACCTCCCATGGACATGGTAGCTATGGAAACATCTGGTTTGCTTTAATGTACCATGTAGCAAACTATCGTCATTCCTCCTCATAGGCTTTGGCTTTGTCTCGTAATTCCTGATAATTTGTTAGCCGTCAAGCCAAATTTGTTGCTACATCTTTTTGGTTGTGGTAGCTTACTTTGACCACTTCTAATTCAGAGTTTGCTACTTCTAATTTTTGTAATGTCTTCTTATGTTTCACAAACTTTGTCTCATACTTAGCATAAGTGACCACTACCTACTTCTCGAGTTCAATTCTCAGGCACCCTACTATTAACATGGCCAAGTTGGCATATCACAGATTTTCCAACTTTATGTACTTTGTTAAGTCTTAAATTTACAAGTTCCAACTTGTCAATTTTGCTTGGTGGATGAAGGCATAAGTATCTAGTACAGCTTGCTAGTTAGTGTGTTGAGCACTGAAAAAATTAATGTGGGCCTTAGCCATATGGATCTCCTTTTTGATGATTTTCTTGTACATTTCCACCTAGTCATGGAAGTGTTCTTTTAACTTCTCATGCTTCTTGGCCTTATTTTTCCACACACTTATTTCTATGGTCTTCTTTTATCGAATGGCGTGAACGTCCTCCATAGAGAGGGTTCTATTCTCCTTGGCCAAGTGATTCATATCTTGGTTGACATAAACTAGTTGTTCTCATATTTGTTGGAAATTTTTTTTCAGAATGTTCTTTTGTTTCTCAATTGTAGTCAACTGAAGATGTTTAGCAGCAAGTAGTTTATTCTCTTCTTGTAAGGCTTTGAAAGCTTTAGCATGTGCATACATCTAAGCTTGCACCTTTGAAGCATCCCAATTAGCCTGTTCTTTTTCCCTTGCCATCTTTTTAGTTTCTTCTAATAATTTATTTAGTTACTCGATCATGAAAACTTCTAATTGGTCAGCTGCAATAAATTGGAAAGGATCCCTTCATTCAGCTTGTAGGGTGATGAACTTGTCCTGCAATCTTTGCAACTCTGCTTCCATGTGCTTGGCCCTAAGTTCAACCATGAACTTTTCCTTTGGTGGAAATGAGGTCTGATTGTGCTACTATGAAATCTTATGGGATGTTAAACAAGGATGTCATAACTTTTCCTATTTGCAACAAGCAATCTAAAGCATCCTAATGTTCCACAAGAGTTATTAAGGGATTGGCCAAAACTTGAGCATCACGTGCTCCTGTAAAATCTACCGGTGGCACAACAGGGATATTAAAAAATTCTTTAATGTGTTCAATAACCACGTTTGCTGTGCCTACCACATCCTAGTGCTGAATGATCATCACCATGGTGACTTCATTAGTTTCCAATCTGACTTGGAAGGATGCGTCATTCCTAGAGATTTGCTGAGACCATTGGGACTCTCCTCCTAAGATCAATGAAATATGTCCACTTGTAGGGTTGGTTGAAACAATGGGCTGTACGACATCATTAATGACCTTGAATAGGTTTTTGGCATCATGACTTCCCCAACTAACTGTCTCAACAATTGTTTGAAGGTCACTGATAGATGGCTGATAGTCTTATTGCAGCAGTGGTTGTTGGACTTGCTAGCTTATGGGTTGTGTGCTGGGCCTAGCTTCTTATTGTTGGCTAGGTCCTACTATTTGAGGCATAGTGGGCCCAATCGTTTACTCTTCCTCTTGTTCTAATTGCTCACTAACATCTTTCCTTGGTGCCGAAGGTTTGAGCAATTCAGCATATGAAGCATTTTGGGCTTTTCTAGGAACATCATTCGTGTAGCCCAAGATTCCAACATGTCTACACAGCTTCTTGATAAGCTAAGGGAAAGGCAAGGAAAGATTCCCTATCTTCCTTTCTTCAAATTGCCTTAATATCTCCATCAGATATAAATGGGGCAGATTTACATTAAATTTTCCCATCAAAATTACATTGCATCACATTGCATAAGTAGATAATGTATAAACCTTTGGTGAGGAAAAGGTGATAAGTGTTGATCTTAAAGTAGATCCTTTCTTCTAGGGTTAATTCTCCATAAAATTTATTCTCCTTGCTATTAACCCACTTCAAGCATAATTTCCTTGTGTCTGCGTCCGAGAGATTGGACAAATGAGCAACTTTTGGTCCTTTGTTTGGAAGATTTAGGACCTCTGCAATGGCCTTTGCAGAAAAATCAACGGAAACACCACCTATATTGGCAATAGTGCCTTCCTCCTTGCCATGCTAGAATTGGTATGTTTTACCCAAATACCAATCACCACTCTTGGAGAGGATGGGCCATAGTGAAGATGCCTTAAGTTGAGTCTTCACTAGTTCAGGGGCAAACTCAATGAAAGGCCCAAAATTGAGCTCCACTATCATAGCTACAAAGGTGGACTTTTCTTGAATGGCTTGAAGACATTTAGGGGACAGTGTAAGATGTTGCCCTGGTTTCAGGGCTCTAACTTCACCACCTTTTACATGGCCAGATTGCACTATTGTAGAGGTTTCCTGATGAATGTTGAATGAGTGGGCCTCCTGCTTTACATGTTCTACGTGAGGTTCCTAGCCTCTGCCTTCTCTTGGGCATTTACTTGCTCCTTGGGAAGGTCTTGCTTAATCTCCTCTTTTTGGGGCCATTTGTAATCACACAAAAATCATTATTACTAAGGTTGTGTAGAGAAATTTTTATCAATTCATACCTCACTCATTACCTTAATTAAAAATCCATAATTGCGTAGGATGATTTTTAGAGTTCGAAATATATTTGAGAAGTGGCTCCAAAAGGTGTTATTTTTGACCTTACAATCATTTGGGTAGCCTGGGTAATTGATAAAAAATTAGCTTAGCATTTAAACATGGAAGGTTTCTTTCATAAACATTGAATTTCTTACCCCTATAATATCCTTCAGATCATGGCAAATTTTGAAAAAATTTTGCATGCTCCCCACTATAGTACTCCCCCACGACTAAGTGGAACACTCTGGGTTCAACTAGGATCAAACAGAATTGAAATCAAAATGTTAGGGAGCAAGATATTGCACTTGGAAGATGGAGATGTAAAGCTCTAGTTGCAAAGGAAAATCTCAACAACTCTCCTAGTGTCAAATGAGAGAAATGAACTTGAAGTGGATGGGGCCATGAGGATATATAGGTAGGGGAGATGCGATAACACGATATCACATACCTAGTATTACATCAGATGCAATATCGTGTACATAGTATCGTGTTGGACGCGATATTGTGTACATGGTATCATGTCCCTATCGAAATTCATTGAATGCAAGGACTAAGTTGAAATAAGAAATTTTTGATATGTAATGAAAATTTGGAGACTAAATTGGAAACTTTGGGGGTATTTAGAAAATTACTTTTGAGGCATCAGAAGTATGTCATGGTGGGATCATATATGAAAATTTGCAAAAAGGGGCTAGGATGAAGGGTGTAGAGTAATTGTTGAGGAACGATTGAGTACAATGATAAGGGAAAGGATAATGCACTTAGGTAAGTAGTTAGAGGGTGTAAAATAATGCATCGTGTGCAATAGGGACAAGTTACAAAAGTTACACAAGTGGATCCTCCCCAAAGTAGGCTCTAGCCTATGATGCCCTTGTGGAACCACACCTCTAATGTTCATAGGCACTAGAGAAGTTGAATGCAACATATACCTATGAACAAAACACAGATGTTAAAACCACCGAGTTGAGATAATAACTCTATGTTATACCAACCATAAGTTATGAACACTTGGACAACAAGATGAGATGGACGTAGAAGGGATCATAGAAATTGGGACATGAGGTGTCTCATGATGGTCACAATGGAATATTATGTGTAATTAGTGATTAAATAACCATGTGTCTAGCTTTCCAAGTTTCAAACCAAGTCCATACTACATTGTAGTGACACCACATTGCTTCATCCCATCGACAAACAACCATAAGCCTACTAGAGTTGCAAGGAGTAACATCACTTGGCATTTTGTTCAAGGAAGGAGAAGGAGAGGAGTGTCATAATGGCTCACTCTCTTTCTTTCCTTCTTCTCTTTTTCTATTTTTCTTCTTATCTTTTTTTTTATTTGTGTTTGGCTCTATGAAGTTGCCTACCTTCAGGCATGGATACATGTCTTTCCAATGGGACCTACAAAAGCTTATTTAGTGCCATTTAAGTTGCTCTTACTTCCATTTTTCGTTAGATTTACAAGGATATAGTTACAACCTTGGCAACACAATAGAACATATGGAAGTAGCCAAAGAGAATCTATGAATCCCCTTGATGTCACACCCTTATCATTCCACCTTAGTCCTTTACTTGGCTCTCTAGACATAATGATTGTCAAATTATTTGTAGTTAAATGATGAAAAAAGATTACCATTGTGACCAGAGCATGAACCTCTTATTAATGGAATAGGTGGATGTATGTCATAGTCTCAATGTTTGAATAATCAATCCCTTATGACCAAGCAACGTAGAGGAAAACCTCACCTTAATGGGCAACATGATCAACCTATTCACGGTTGAGATTACAATGGAAAATTGACAAGAATAATTAGAAAAAATAAAAGAAATAGAGAAATGACAAAAAATCATAAAATAAAAAGGTAAAATAACACTTAAGAATCCTAGAAATTAGAATGGGGGGTGACCCCCACAACTAAACATTTGGTTGTGGCTAGGATTAATAAGTGGATGAATAGGATCCATGCATGTATGAAATGTTAGGGGTCTATCATGCCCCAGCCACTAGGTGTCTATTGGTGGTATGGTGGTTGGGTAGAGAAATCATTGGTCACACACCTAATTATAGAAAGAATTAGTGGGGAAGGTTAGATGATGTGTGTACATTATGAGGGAAATCCGACCCACTATGGCACCCTTGACTAGATGGAAGTATGCAAGGATCTATGTGTCCCTTCACATTGGTGAATTCATTGGATCATGTGGACATTGGAGTGTGAGGTGGAGGCTTGGGTATAGTGACAAGGGTTTTTGATGGGGCTAATGAAGGTGTGGCACCAAGTTTTCCTTGGGCTAGTTTAGAAGGTGAAGTAGGTTCAGAAGTGTGATTCTTCTTCTTACGATCATGGTTAAAGAAGGGATGCTTCCCATGTTGTGGAGGGAACCTACTTTCATTAATAGTAGTAGCACAAGTTACATCCATTGGTTGGCATGGTGATGCGGAACCATTCAATACATCTGATGGTGATGTAGAAGGAGGTGAAGGATGAGAATACTAAGGGTGAGGAGAAGTATGAGAAGTATGAGGTGGTGATCCCTTAGGAAAAGACATGGGTTGATGATGCTCGGGAGAGTGATAATGATGATTGGAAATAAAGGATTTAGAACTGGTTGGAGAACTAGGATGTTGAACATAGTAGGTATTTGGTTTTGGTAGAGAGGGAGGATGTGGTTGGCTAGATGGTGGCCTTCCCCAAGCATGTGAGTTTTGCCACTGTGGTTGAGGAAAGTGTTGAGGTTGGTAATAGCTCCTCTTAGGATAGTACAATGGATCATGGGGTTGTCCATAATTACCTTGTGGAATAAGGATGTGCCTAAACTAATATATTTGTATGAATTTTGGGTGTAGCTTCCCTACCTAATGCTCATTTAGATGTGACAAGACTGGGCAATGGCCCTTTAGATGGTCATAGAAACAGACATCACATTCATCCTCATTATCTATAGTTGAGCCTTTGGCATCGTTACCCTTAGTCATTCTCCTTGGTTGCTGAATAGTGTTCTTAATTATTTCTGATTTTTGTGCCCTCTATTTATTTTAATTGCTAGGTTTATTTTTGGATGACCCTCTCCCCAATAATTTCTTCTAAATTCACACATTGTTCATTTGCCCATACAGTCATCTTGTTATGCTTTGCCTCAATTTCATTTATCAATTTTTGTATTGGCAAAGGTTGGAATTGTATCACCCCTTCAGAATTGGTTGTCTTCTCTTCATTATGGTTCTGGATCCTTGTTGTTTCTAGAGTTGGATCCCACTCAAATGCTTTGGCATTCTTCCATTTAGATAATTCTCTCTCTTCTTTCGCCAGACACTCTATTAGTTCTTTAACTTGGTGGCCTTGGAGCTTATATAGTTATCCTTTGGCATACTTCCCAAGGTTTACCCTTGTTTGATTGCTGAGCCCATCTATAATGTGGAGTGTTTACTCTTTCTTGAAGAACCTATGACCTAGACATTTATTCAATAAGGTATAGTATCTATCTAAGGCCATGTCCAATGGTTCCTATTGTTCTTGATTCCATCCTTGGATTTGTCTCCTCAAGGTGGACACTTGTGCATAGGTCTAATATCTTTTAATGAAAAGTTCAAACATGGTTGACCATCGTCTGATGAAATTTGGTTCCAATGATCTATACCACACTTCAGCTTTATCGATTAGTGTCCTAGGGAAGAGCTTAAGATTTTGCCATTTATTGTCTAGATTGGTGAGCACACAAGCATCATAGAAGGCCTGCAAATGATGTTGCATATCTAAATCATAGCCTCCAACAAATTTTGAAATATTATTCAGGTTGAGCTTAGGTAGTTGACTCTTCTTGTGATGATTGTGAGATATCTTAATGACCTTTGTGATGTGCATTAGGCTTTTAGGGACTAACATGGATTTATCATTGTCAGATAAGTGGTGATTAAAATGTCTATTTGATTGATGGTGACAATGGGGCTTGTATTCATGTTGATGACCTTGAGTATGTCTGTGGGTTTGATTTTTGCTTTTACTCTGACCCTTTTGTGGAGTTCTGTTTCTATTCCTACATTCATCTTCGTCAAAACTAGACATTGAAGTTGAGGGGAAAGATGAAAAGGAGGAACTGGTAGGATAGCCATGCCTTCTATAATATCCTCATGGTCCCTTGGTTTATCATTTCTAAGTTCCGAGGAGGTCTTAGGCCTTGAGTCCTCCCCTAGTTTAGGATTTATGTCATCTTCTTCTAGATTATCTGCCTCAGGTGAATGTAGTCTTTAAGTGTTGTTAGGGTGGCCATGGTCATGAAAAACCCCTTCATAAGATGGATCACTCCAATCTTCTTCATTGTATAATTCGTTAGTTCTCTAATGAATAGTCACACTACACGGTTCATAATCAGTTCCACATGAGTGAGATATTGTTGTTGATTCATGGTGTGTGTTTGAGTACTTCTCGAAAGATATATCATTAATATCCTTTTACAACGATCTTATGTAATACAACTAATCTAGATAACTAGCACCATCCTTGGTAGCGGTGCCAATGATGAGTGGCAAGGTACCTCTATACTCAACCATATGAATATGAGTGTGTACACACGATCTAATCGAACTCCATGAATGGACTAGTTGTGGCACCTAGACAGTTATACGTTGATCGCAGATCGCTATCTTCCCACCTGGACTAGTAGTAGCTTTGTCACGTATGGTTTAGTCTAGAGTGAGGCATATGATATTGTCCTAATCTCTATGTTACTCTTGATAATAGAAAAGATAAATTGATTAAATTAATAATAAGAGCAAAACCTAAATTAGCCTATGGAGATGGTATCCATCCTTAACCATCTATACATGTCTTGGACTTCGTGGGATTACTACTGGGCATGCCAAGTATTCACACTTAAATGCTTGTGATTAAGACATACACATTCCACTTAATGATAGGAAAAGTAAATAACAATAAATCATATTTTAATTAAAGAAAACATTAGATAATTAAAATAATGAAATTAATGTAAGTGAATGTTGCAATGATGAAAGGAATCTCAATCTTTATTTCCAGTCATGCATGTGTCCAAGGACGTCACACTCGAAAAAAGGTGGCATACAATTACAATCATCACACTGCAGGCATGCACTAGGAATAACTATTTTGAAAGAAATAAATTGAAACTAAACTACCAAAAGAAAAGAACTTCTAACTCTCTAATGATCTCCTCTCACTGTGTGCCTGACTGTTGTATTTATAGGCTAACATAGGAATCACAATAACGTGTATACAATATTGTATCCAGGTTGTGATATCAAGCTTGGCAAACCATGATTCATCATAAAGCAAATCATTAAAAAAGATATTGAGAAACTTCTAAAAGCTAGATTCATGTACCTTATGGTAGACAACGAGTGGTTTAATCTAATTATCATTATGTCAAAGAAAGGGGGCTAGTGGAGGATCTACATTGACTTCAAGCTATTAAATATGACAACCTTCAAGGATTATTTTCCATTATTATTTGTTAACCAAGTGTTGGACACCATTGCTAGTTACAAGTATTACAACATGTTGGATAGCTATAGTGGCTCTAACCAAATTCATATAGCTTTAGAAGATCAAGCCAAAACTATATTCATAAGTTCCTAAGGAACTTTTGCTTATAAAACAATGCCTTTTGGAATATGTAATGCTCCTACTATGTTCCAATGCCTAGTCTTAAGTATTTTCTAGCAAGAAATTGGTAGTGGTTTGGAAGTCTTCATGGATGAATTTTTCACCTAAGGTTCTAATTTTGAGTAAGCATTGGATTGCCTAGAGTAGGTGTTGAAATAATGTGTGGAAATTAATCTTAAGCTTAACTAGAAGCAAAGCCATTTGATAATCTAGAAAGACATTATTCTTAGATATTGAGTGTTAAAGAAAGGAATAGAGATGGATCTTGAGAAGATAAGAGTGATCCAAGAAATAATAAAGAAATCACAAATAATAAAAGATTTTAGATCTTTCCTTGAATACATAGGCTACTATAGGAGATTCATAAAGAACTTCTTAAAAATTGTTAAACCATTAGTAGAACTAATGAAAAAGGATGTAGCATTTGAGTGGACTAAGAAATGTGATCATGAATTTGAACTTTTGAAACAAACGCTTATAGAAACTCTCATCTTGTAAGTTCTTGGTTAGTCTAAGAAATTTCATATCATGATAGATGCATCCAACATTACTTTGGGAGCCATGCCCATGGAGTTTGATGATAAAAAAAATCCATACTACATTCATTACGTAAGAAAAAGTATTAGAGGTGTTTAGTTGAACTATACCATCATGGAAAAAGAACTCATGACCATGATGTATGTCTTAGAAAAATTTAAGTACTATGTGCTTGAATATTCAATTTTTATACATAGTGATCATAGTACAATCCAGTTCCTTATGAACAAGTGCCAAAAGTATACAATAGAGTTATATACATAAACAATATAATATAATGTTGAAAATATAAATACATCCAAAAGAAGCATTGGACTCTAATAGTGTAAAACATTAGCCAATTTCCAATATTTCATAATACTAAATACAATGTAATTAAAGATTCAATTAAAATTAGCCTACACCAAGGAGAGGTAGAAAAAAATACACATTCTCACATAACATAACAAATCCACCATCCCTAGTTGAACATTGTAACATATAATTATAACTTAAAAGGAGGTTTTCATTAAATTTGGAATGTTTCATAAATTTTAAAAAAATTAGGATTAGAAAATTTGAAAAATTTTGATAGATTTCCTTAATTATGTTGAATACAAGATTATCAACATAAAAATTTGAAATAATTGTATTTTATATTGATACCCATAACATGCATAGTTGTGCAAGTTGTAATTTCATATGCAAATTCTAATGAAAATGATATTATGATATCATTGGTTTGAAATGATTTATATAGAAAATATCTGAAAACTAGTTTTTGGTTTTCATTATACTATAACCAATGTATACTATAACAAATGTTTAAAATTTAGTAATAGTCTAATACATAACAATAATAGATTTAGGTCAGTGCAATCTATTTACTTCTTTTGCTCAATTATTAGTTTGATTAGATATCATGTTTCTTAATTCTTCATAGTTTTTCTTCTATAGCATATTTTATAATGTAGCTTTTGCTCTAGAATTTAATTTCTCCTTGTTAACATCCTCAAATTTACTAACCCATCCATATACCACTAATCCTAGATGCACAATGGTAGCTTGCTTGTCTCAAGGATTGTAAATTCATTTGCTATTAATTCATTTACTTTTATTCTTAGATGTTGGAAAAAATAAATCCATATCTAGCTAGTTAATCTTATCATTTACACATTTTGAATTGTGCATCCTTCCAACCTATATTACATATTCTTCATTCTCCTCTCCAAAGTAAACTAGTAGCATCATTTCCTTTTTCATATAATGAAAAGGATTGAACATTTTGTTTTGTTTTGTTTCTATACACATCAATGTATGGATCACTACATTCATGTGGTTAGCTCTTGTATCATATGATGGCTAGTAATCGTGTAAGAGTTTGACATCACTATGATTGACAAAAAAAGGACTAAAAATGTTGCAATTGATCACTTGTCTTGGTTAAGATGGGATAATAAAGTGAATGTGAAGCCACTCTTTGATTAGTCCCTTGATGAGCTATTATTTGCAAAAATAACAATGGTTGCATCTAACATAGTCAAGCTTTAGTACACTCATTATGTCATCTACTTGCTCATGCAACAAGTTCCTACTGGCTAGGACAAATGTAGGAAACGATAGTTTTGACACCAAATCAAGCATTACATGGAGATAAAAGGTATATTTTATCAAATTTTCATAGATGTCTGAGTATGATGATGTGTTCCAAAAGAAAATCAAATCAAAATTCTCTAGGATGCTCACAAGGGATCTTGTGGAGTCCACTATGCTAAAAGATGAATAGTCATCAAAATCCTCATGGAAAAATACTTTTTGCCAAAAATATTTAGGGAACCATTAGTTTAAATTAGTTTTATAAAAGGTGCATTGCAATGATTGGATGGCTACAAGGCTTGAAGATCCTCAAGAATGGATCCAACCATTAGAGTCATTTCATGGGTTCAATCATACCCATGTTCAACAGGAATTCCTACATTATTGTTACTGTAGACTACTATATAAAATGGGTAGAAGCTATAGTTGTAATTGATTGTATAGTAGCAACAACCATCAAAATATTTTAACAATAGGTAGTAAATAGGTTTGGTAAGCTAAGGAAGCTTATTTCTAATATTGGTACCCATTTTGTGGACACTACCTTTAAGAAACTAATGAAATACTTAGAGGTGGAACATAAACGTATCACACCTTACCATCCCTAGCTAATGAACAAGCTAAAGTAACCATTAGGAAGATTACATGAATCCTCACCAAGGCAGTTAGTAGATAAAAGAATTGAGCATAAAACTCAATGATGCCTTATCAGCCTACCACTTCACCTAGAAACTTTCTATAGGATACTCCCTATATGATTTAGAATATCGTAAGTTACTAAAATTTTCAATTCAAACAGTACACTAAACACTTCTTGTAAGCTTGACCTTAACATTAATTTAGCTGAGAAAGAATGCATTATGAACCTTAATGTGCTAAATAAAAATTGTAGGGTAGTACTCATGATGAATGTGGTTCACAAGGCGTACACCAAACAACATCATGATAGTAGATGTGTAAAATTTCAACTAGGAGATAAGGTTCTTTATTAAAATCTTACACATGCCACAACATACCAAATTCCAAACAGTATAGAAAGGACCTTACATCATATATTCTATATTCACATTTGGTGTCATGTAAATATACCACCCTTATTATTCACAAATATTTATTTTGATCAACATGCAATAAGTCAAATTATTTAAAGATTCCTAAGTAGCCATGCACTGCACTAATAGCTTTACCACTTCCCAAGCTTGTTACCTTTTTCATATCTCCATCTTCAATCTTAGTGATAGGGAAGGTACATACTTCATATGATACCTTATGGGGATAAGTTTTTCATCTTTTTGTTTCATATTGTTCTTTTATATTTTTAAAATTTTAATATATCTTTCAAATCTTAATACATTTTATAATTTTTGATAATTTTTTTCTATTTCTTTTACATATTTTTTTCTTTTAATTAGTTAGTTTCATATTGTTATTAATAAAGTTGCCTTCTTTATGAAGGAAATTTACTTTGTTATTGGAATTTTGTTCTATGCTATCAAATTCTTGAAGAAGTAGTTGTACATAATATTGAGACCATTACATTTATCCCCTCAATTCCATTAATAAAAGGTCCTTCTCATGGAAATAGTATGATCCTAATCATATTTAGAGACTAAAAATGATCAATAATCATCATATTCTGAAGAAAGGAAGAAGGATGAAGGGTTATAAATAAGAGTGTTATATTAAGGGGATTTGTTCATTTTTTTGACCTTCATTTTAGGGTTTACTTATTGCATGTTGACACACTATCGCTTATGCTTTTGAATATTTTGAAATGTATTTTATATAAACAATTATTCCCTTATTACATCACTATATAGACATGTGACCCATGCTCGAAGTTAGTTCTATGGAAAGGGTAACAAATTAAAATAGTTAATTAAGATTAAAAGAAATCATTCTTAGGATACCATTGGAAAGACATGTGATCCATGTCCAAAGGAATTCCTCTAACCAATGGGTAAGGTTTATAATACATGAACTAATGATTAATTAATTATTCATAACAACTCTAATGTATAGTTTCCAATCTCTTCTTCTTAAGTGGTTTTGTTTTCAACATGGTGGTTAGTTAGTCTCATGATGGTAGGCCTTGGAAGATGCAATGTGATGTTATTGGAAGTGGTTGAACATTGTTTGGACTCTTAACTAATAGGTATGACTAATTATTTAGTCACACATCATACATGAAATCTATCATAAGCATGATTAAGTGCCTCATGCCCCACTTCTACACTCCCTTTCTACCTCCATGATCACATTACTATTGTATTTTAATTATAAAGTTAGTTTTTTGTATAGCATAGTGCAAGGTTCCAACATTAATAGTTGTATATGTATGTACTGAATCAAGGAAATGTTTTACATTTAACTCCTTAAAGTGCCCATAGATACTTACAGGAGTGGCTATACAAGGGAATTAAGGGTAGAAGTTTGCTTTATGGAGGATTCACATAATGACTCTTGTAAATCATGACTACAAACCAATATGACACCTTCTAAAACATCATGGGGAGTTGATTTATATTGAGGATTATTCTCACATTTACTTATCTTCTTTTTTGTATTTCATTTTATAAACATTTTCATTATTTTTTAAACCTTCTAATTTTGATTAATTTGGCCTTGATACAATGCTAATATAATGGGTTTTCCATCATTTCCAATCCTTTTGTTCATAGGATAGAATCATCTTTTACTTGGACAAGCCTCAGGAAGCCTTGGGACACTTAATTACACAAAAGAAATGACAAAGTTTTAGGACCAAATTGAGTAGAGGCATGTGTTCTAAGATCCTTGATGTTGTAGCTATGATGTTGTTACTATGACATTATGCTTATAAAAAACCTGTAAATAGGTGCAACACTCCTTAGAATTTTTCATATTTCTTTCAAACAAGAGGTGAATTTTTCTATTTCAAGAGTCCATAGCCTTCAATGCATCATAAGTTTTAGAGTATAAGTCCTATTAACACAATTTCAAAATCCTTCAGCTTTCAGAGCTCAATTTCAAAACTTTTTATAACTACCATCTTTAGAGCACACTAAGATAATTAATAATAAAAATAATGAACTTAATTAATAATTCTTAAAAATAGCTACCTTCAAGCCTAGGTAATAATATTTCATAGTTACTTGTTGTTAGTAACATTATATTTTTTGAGGATTTGGTTAAACTAAAGGATTAAAATCATAAGAAGTATGATAAAATATTAACGATTGATCCTTGATGATTATCAATGATACCAAATTGCATTCCTAAAGTAAGAAAACCCTCATAGCCCAGAGAGAAGAGGCCATAAGAAGAGTGTGGCAAAGGTAAAGAATGATGGCAAGGACAAGAGTAATTACAATAATTCTACATAGAGGAACTATAGAGAGAGTAAGAAGTTGACTAACCCACACTACAAGGTTAGAAATCATAGTATTCTACACAAGTAGAAGCCTTAGCACCACCTACATTAGTGGCAAGTAGATAGATCACACTTTCTAATGTGTGTGTTAAGGCCATAAGCAATATGTCTCTTAGGGTTGGGATGATTATGGAACTTAACTTAGGATCATTGCTTGAGTTTACATCACAAAAGATACAAGATCAGCTACAAGATTTTCCATGATGGATAACTCTTTTAGTCAATGAAGATTGATATCTATGAAATATGTGCCAATTCTAGCATAACAAGCAAGAAGATGTCATAGTTAAAATTGAGGGAATCATAGTGTCTTATGCTATGGAGGCCATCACCATAGTTTAAGAATTACCTTTTGTGGACAGAGAAATTGTTCTAATCTTCAATGGATTTGACTCCAATACTTTGATCCTATGGTTGAAGAGAGCCTATGGGGATAAGAACAAATAATATGATTCCATGACAAAAACAAAGAAAATCTATTTCAAGATAGGAACTTATCACATCTACTCTACTAAGCACTTAAATAGAATTTCAACCTATGCAGCTAGGGGATGTGCTATATTGAGTGGGAAATACCTAGCTAACATGACTTATCTACTTTTCTTAGAAATCCAAAGAAGATTAGGGGAGAAGAAAATTGGTAGATTCATGCTTCCATTTCTATGCCTAATTAGGAAACTTTGTAGGCAAGTCAGAATATTGGGCTACACAAATAATGTGATTAGGAGGGCTTCAAATGCATCATATGTAGAGATGATCAAACCCGTACTAGGCAAAAAAGATTAGGTGGAATAATGTGCCAACACCAAAGTTCCACAACATATACCTACAATATAAATAGGAGCTATATGACCAAGAAGCCATATCACTGCAATAGATCCCGATGTTTATCATCCAACAATGAATCACTTATAAGAGATGTTACAAGCTATAACCTAGAATATATGAGACTTTTGACAATGCTTAGGTGTATCCTTCAATGAACCCAAAATATCCAAGGACTTAGCATCTGGAAGGATTTCTATGCAACCCATAAGGGATGACTAGTACCTACAAATTTTTGGGAATGCAACTATATTTCATATAACTCTTACATATGGTAATGGTGCCACGATCTTGATCATGCCACATGAAGGCCAAGAAAATATTGCTAAGGATGTTGTAGAGTAAGTAAATGTTGTCTTGCATGTTCTTCTAGCCCCCATTCTTGATTTAATAGTGCCTAGGATGTTTAAGAACCCAAAAGTATTTGGAAAGTTGGTAGATCAATGACTGTATCAAAGTACAAGGATACCTTGGATCACTTGCTCCAAATAGATTAGAATCTTCAAGATAATTCAAATTTTCTAAAAATGTCATGATAGTTGACTCCAAATTAATTACAACCAAGGGAAAGTTGGTGCTTATTGAGACTTAACTACAACATGTAGAGTTAAAAATCCAATAGTTGCAAGATGAGGTGGTCCAAATACATGCTTAATTATAAGATTAAGCATAGTTTGTAGCATGAGAGTTACTTGGTGACTTCAGAACTAAGGAAATCCAATGTTTAATCACCAAGAAATAATAATTGGAGATTGAATGAAGGAAGGCCATAAGGAATGCTTTAGCTACTACTATTAAGGCTTATCTCATGTAAAAGAATATCCCCATGTTGGAGGAAGAAAATAAGGGGTTAACAATAAAATACCAAAGGTTGGCTCAACTAGCTAAGAAAAAAATATTTTGAAAAATTAGTTGAACCATCTTTGCAAATATTTTGTAAAGGTAAATGCAAATATCAAAATATTATCACGAGAAAATAGAAAACTATCCATCATAGAAGTTCATGCATTACAATAGAGTCCCACAATTGAAATTGAGATTTGGAAGAATGAGGCCACCAAGATATGTTTAAGCAACATTACAAAGAATAGGTGGACTTATAAAAGGAAATTAATGAGAAGAAGATTATGGCATTGAAGGCTCACATTAATGCTACTTTGCAATAGAAAGTTAATGTTACCTAAGAAAGGATTATTGATGGTCTTATGATAATCCACAAGATAGAGATTAAAACCTAGGACCTATGGATAGAGGAATTAATATACTACATGGAGCTTGCTAATCTTATTACAATATGAATCCAATACAACCTAACACGAAATTGAGCCACGTAATATTATGACCACTTGATGGTGTAGGAAAATCAATCTTTCAAATAATTTTCCTAAAATCAAAAGGAGACTTTCAGATTATGAGAAAAATATGATAATATGAGCCAAATGTTTTTTTTCAAATGTTAGAAAATTGAAAGTAGAAAATGAAACACATGCATAGAATAGCCAAATAAGAAATGGATAGATATTGTATGAAGATCTATACAGAGTGAAAGTTAGCTAGTAATTGATAGATGAGAAAAATTGACAACAATATTTAAAGTGGGACAAATCAAATCCATTAAATCTTTAAACCTAAAGGGAAAAGCCAAGATAACAAAAACTAGATTTGTAGCAAATCTAGATCATTCAAGAGATAGAAAGCCTAAAGTAAAAATTCTAGATTACAACAAAAAAAAGAGAATCATGAATCAACAAAAAGATGTTCTAGGACATGTACTAAGGATTAGAGTTTTCTTGTGAGAAGTTGTGTTATCCCATTCTTTCTCTAATTCATGCTCATGATGTAGATCTATTAGGAACAATAGTATATTTAGTAGCTAATGAAGCAAAGGGAAAAATTAAATCTATGTGTTGACATGATTTTAAACAATTTTCTCCATGTGTTAGGAGGGCAACATGACAGGGATATAATGCATCAGTAGGGAAATAGAGAGAGAGAGAGAGAGAGAGAGAGAGAGAGAGAGAGAGAAAGATGATAGTTATTTTACAAAAAGGTAGTGTCTTTGGAGAGAGATTTCCAAATCATCAATCTTAAAGAATATTAATTGCGTTGAGTAGCAAAGATAGCTAGGGATGTTGAGCAAATTTCCAAGAGCTTAATGAAGCAAAGATGATAGATAGTAATAAATGCCAAACAACACTTTTTCGTTTAGGGGTATCCTCCTATTTATAAGTTGAAAAATGCCTTGTAGATTTTGTAGAAATAATGTATTGGAATCCACATAATCTTCTACAAAATACTAGAAGCTTTTGGATAAGAGAAATGACATGTAGAATCAAAAGCTGATGTTAGATATTGAATGAATAATTGATGCTGGACGTCAAAGAGTTAACATGCTAAAAAAGATAAAATCTGACACCTGACATTTAAAGTAGATCTAATGTTGGACATTAAAAGTTAGAGATGGAGTTGACGTTAGTGTTGATGTTGGATGTTAAAATTGAAAGAAGAGCCAAAATGATACTACTGATGACATGAAAAATCATTTATGATAAGCTAAATATAGAAATCTAGAAACTATGCTTCTAATGAAACATGACATTAAATCTAGATTGCTAAAGATGGCCTTAAATCCTAAACATCCATAGAATGTACCTAGGTCTCTTACTTATGCAGAAAAAACCAAAGTGAGTACAACATTACCCATTCTTGATGAATACTATTGAAGAGCTAAAGAAAAATCATTCAAGAAAAGACACAAGCTTTTAGGTACTTGTAAGAAGATTAGATGAAGCGAGATAATAGGAAAGAAAATCTAGAAAATCTTCGATACACCTATGATGAAGTGCTATGCCACAGAAGTGGGATGTGGCTAGATCCAAAAAAACACACATAGATGTATAGATAAAACACTCCCTTACCCACTTAATTCTCTTAATCACACCCTTTGTGGAGTAGAGTAGAGACACTTGTTTGATCTCATTAATGTAGAACATAAGAAGAGAAAGGGAGAGAGAAAGAAAGGGAGATATTAAAAAGTAAAAAAGAGATAATAATAAAAAGTAGGGAAGGAATGTTAGGGACATCAAAAATACACCAATGGTGGGTTGTTGTATTATAGAAGTGGGACATGACTAGATTCCTAAAGTTGACCTCTCCCTTACCTCATTCATATATAGATTTTACACTCTTTATATTACTCATTACTCATAGAAACATTCATTTGGCATCACTAGGGCTAAATATAGAGAGGAATGAATATAAATGAGGAAAGGGGATGAGAGAAATAAAAGAGAAATATAGTACATGTTAGTAGAAGTTTAGAGTATGAGAAAGCAAGGAGCAAAAAAGTAGAGGAAGAAAAAAGAATATCATCCATACACTTTTCATGAGAATAATGCTATGTCATAGAAGTGGGACATGGCTAAATCCTACATACTATATGGCCAAAAAGGATGCAATATATATATATATTTGAAGTAACACCTTCCTATCTCACTCAATAATACAATTAGTCACACCCTCACATGAAGTAATGAGATATTTAGTCACTTAGAAAACTTATTGGTTATGCTAAGCACATAGAGTAGAACTAGATAGATAACATAGGGGAATATGAAGAATAGAGCTAGAAAAACAACACAATATGAGATAGAGAGGGGGCATAGATGAAAAATAGTACAAGAAAAATAGGGTTTAGAGAAAACCTATTATCATGACATAGTATGTATCCTGTCATAGTAGATAAAGATAATAATAGCAAACTACCGCTAGGAGAACACTCATTTGGCCTCAAATAGTTAGTAGGTTTAATATTGCAGCTTAGCTATGTGTAGTAGTACTTGAGATAGCTCATGTTAATAAAATATAGAAATTGGTATCCTTCCAGATTAAAAAAAATATGGTGCCATTTTGTAGAGACTAAACCACCAAGAAAAGACCTTGCCCATTGGGAGAGGACTTTTTATCTCTGTAGTTTAGAAAATGGCAAAGAACTAGATTACCTTTGTGAATCTCTCTAAATCAAATGTGTTTGGAGTAATAACATTGAATATCAAGTTAATATTCATGTAGATGTTGAAGAGCAACTTGCCGATGTTCTTTAAGAAGATCCGACTCAATGCATTGCATACTATTGTTATGATTTGAACATGAATCATATAAAGAAATATGGAAAGATGGGATATGGATCTTAATTGGTAAGATTACCATAGAACCATAGGTAAAAAAATAAGGAGTATGAACAATAGTTGTATATAAAGTCATACGATAGACCCAAAGGACATAGGATAACTATGTGTACAAACTACATTAGGTTTTATTAACCATGGTATGAAGAAAGTGGATAAGAGCTTTATTGGTGGACTTAGCTTGACTGTTAGATTGAGGGTAGTAGGATGATAGAAAAGATTGAATGATATGATACATTAAATAGAAATTAGTTACCACGTTACTTTGAGCTGAGGTCCATTGTTAGTTACAATTTGGAGAGGCACAAAAAAGTGGGTTATGATATGCTCAAGGATGAAATGATAGATGATGTGGGACTTGGTGGGATATAAAGAAACACCTTATATACACTTAGTGAAGTATTTTGTAGTAGTAAGGATAAGTTGATGTCCAACAAATGAAGGAGGGCTAATAGTACTAATAAGACCCAATTTTTAAAAGGGCCATGTGATTTAATTCATGTTGAGCTCTTATGAAGGTATGTAAATAAGAGAGCCATGTCATTAACAAGTATCGCATGTCTTGACTAGGTGATAGGAATCTTTGGCAGAGTTTGATGACCAATGGCCTAAAGAAATGATGTGAGTAGCTAGGAAGCGTGAACCTGAGTATCTACCACAAACTTTTGAGTGAACCTAATTGAGGACTATCTTAGTCTCTGTAGGACTAAGACAATGTAGAAGAATACTTACAGAAGAAACTCAAAAAATAATATCAGAATTCACTAATCATAAATTTTAGCTATGTTTGCGCAAAGCGTCCTTTTGAGAAAATCTAAGATGACTAGGAGTTTCCCCAGTTGTAAGATAGTGAAGAAGATCAACATATTATTGATTATTATATTTTGTATTGATTGGGAGATTACGTGACATGTGTTAAGAAACCTAATTACACAAGTTGATCTTGCATAGTAAAAGAATCACCATTGATGACAAAAGTTGCTAATGCATTAACTAGCATGTTTTTGGAATGTAGGGTGTCGTTCAAAGTATGAGAAAAGAAAGAAAAGATAAATTTAGTACCCATTTGTATGTAAGAAATTAAGTGAGAAGCCTTGTAATTGTAGTCATCATTAACTTATAATGAGCTGAGAGTTACCATAAATAGTATTAGTTTTGACTTGATTTTGTAAAGCTAGTAAGAGAACTTGTATTTAGCTACAATGTTAGTGCAAGGGAAATCAAGCTTGTAAGCTTGATAGAGAACTTTCTTAGTGAAAAGGATAAGGGCACATGTAGCACTAGATTTGAAGGGTGTATGTTCTCCATTGAAATAAAGAACAACATATGAATCCTTAGCATCAACGTGTAAGTTGTGAACAACATTAGTTGTTTCAAAGGAAGAGAAGATATTAGCTATAGCTTGACCTTTGATTGAGTATTGTCACAGAGAACAAAGATCAAAATCAATAAGGAAAGTCTTCTAATGATCTAAATGATGGTTGTTGCAAGGGTTGTTAGCAATGATCTTAAGGATGTTATCTTTGTAGATAATAAAGACCTTAACATTGAGAAGATATTATCTCCACTTTTTAAGAGCAAAGACAAGACTTAGGTAAGACTTTTCAATGTTAGAGTATCTAGTCTCATAGTTTGAGAAAGGACGAGATATGTAATATACAAGAAGATTAGCTTCATCTTCTCACCTTTGAGAGAGCATGGTAGATATGGAATGATTGAATTTGGAAAGAAAGAGGTAGAAAGGTTGGTTACATTACTAAGGGTTAAGAATGGGAAGAGTGGATAAGGCTTATTTAATAGAATCAAAGGCCTTTCAAAACTCCTCATATTCAATGAAGGAAGTAAATTTACGAAGAAAATGGATTAAAGGATGAATATGATAATTAAGGTTGGAAATAAAGTTGTGAATCAATGGAAGGAACACTTATAGAATACACATATTTTGAATATCTTTTGGAGGTGAGAGATATAGAATAGCTTTGACCTTTTCAAGGTCAACATCTATACTATCTTGAGAAATAAGGTAATCCAACATCTTGCCTGTAAGGACCTCAAAATTCATTTATTGGGATTAAGATGTAGGTTAAACTTGTCATAGTGAGTTATTGGTCTAAGTCAAAAGCATGATCAGTTGATAAGGTAGATTTGATGTTCAAATCATCAACATAATTATTAACTACTTTGAAAATTATATTAGTGAAGGTGAAAGTTATAGTTCTTTAATAGGTAGCTACAACATTCTTTGGTTCAAAGGTCATTTTAGTCTAACAAAATGTTCTCTGAGGAGTCATGAATGTGATATATTGCTAGTGCTCTAAATTTATCTAGATTTGTTTACAACCAAAAAACCCATCCATGAAGGATAGAAGAGCATGGAAAATTTTAGAGTGGATTAACTAATTGATGTTAGATAAATGAAAGTTTTCTTTAAGAGTGATCTTATTAAGGTTTCAAAATTCAATGAATATGCGAATGCCATCATTTGTTTTGGGAATTATAACCATGTTAGAGGCCCAATTAGAGTAGTGGATAGGATGGATGAATCTAGCATTGTAAAGTTTAGTTATCTCTTCTTTAATAGTGAGAGCTATAGTAGGATGATTTTTCCTAACCTTTTGCTTGATAAGCTTAGAGCCTTCTTTCAACATGATATTTTTTGGAGTAGCTTAGGGTCTAGACCAAACATGTTGATGTATCCCTAAGTGAAAAAAATCAAATATTTTTACAAGGTCCTACAATGGACACTCGAATGTCTTAGGAAAGGAGAGTACTAAGTTCAAGAGTCTTTTGTTCATTCTTAAGACTTAGTACTAGAACTTTGATTAGTTGATTATTGTTCAAAAGAGGCCATTGGTTAAGGAAAGAGAGGTATGACTAAGGTAGAAGTTTCTCATTTGTAATGTCTAAAGAGAATATAAAATAAGTTGGATTTGATATTAAGTCAAGAATAGAGGCATATAGAGTATGTACCTAGCTTGTAGGGTGACTTAAGATCAGAGGTTGATGTACAAACTTTGGGTAGGTAGCCATGTTCACTTGGGCCAAAATCAAGAAGTCAAATATGCCATCTAAGAGAAAACATAAAAAGATAAGCTAAAGCATCAACAGTTAGTAGACATAAAAATTCCTAGAGCACACATCATTTCTAAGCTATAAAAGTGATGACAAGAGGAAGATTTAGATATGAAAGCTTTCATTTGCATCAAGTGCATTTGAGAATTGACACATGAACAACCGAAAGAAACACTAAAGTAAGTTTTCAAAAATGAAATGAAAAGTGATAGCAATTGCAAGTAGGGGACCAGAGGTGGATCCACCAATAGTAAGGAATTGTCTCATCCCTACTCACTTCATTCTAGAGCTCAAATGTAAGTTATCCAAATCCTAGTTAGGAATTTTTGTGGAGTTTTACTATTATTGTAGTTTTTTGCCATGATGACTATACTTGATTTTTTAAATTTTGGAAGATTTTGCTAGCTAGATGTAGTGTTAGACTTGAATTTGACGTTGGTTAGTAATATAGAGTAATTTACAAGTTTATATTTTAAAGCTTTTAGTTTTCTTTTGTTGTGTAATTGAAAACCTTATTACATAACTTAATTTTTTAGGATTTTAGGAATTTTCTAGATGCAAAAGTAGAAATTAAATGCATGCATTGATTTTGGAGTTTATCTTATTGATGGACTCAAAATGCATCAAAATATAGATTTTGTAGTAGATTCTTAGGATAAAATTAAGTAGAATTGCGAATTTAACATCATTGCTATAGTGTGTTGAGCAATGACATAGCTAGGGCAATGCATTTTGCAATTTTGCATTATTCTAAGTCAAAGATATTAAATGAATTAGATAGCTTGAGTAAAAATATAGTGAAATCAACATTTTCATGGGTAGACTCACAATTGTTTTTGAAAAATCTTTAGAAAACATGATTTTGGGATTTTCCCTACAAAGAACATGACATGGAAAGAACATGATGTGAGATTTCAACATGAGAGTGCTTTTACCAAGTGCTAAGTATTATGGAAGGATAAAATGACATTGCATGTCAAAAGTAATTTTTGATGTGAAACATTAAGAATTAACATAAGGATAAGATTTCTTTGGTAAACATCATGTAGAAAATAAGATGACACCCTACATTAAAAGAAATGACATAAAATGTTAGAGTTGTAGATATTTTTTTTCAAACATATTATTTTAATTTTGAACTACATGTTAACTTGCATCAACATAGAATATGAAAGCTATATTACATAGTGAATTAAATAAAAATTTTCAACATAAGTACTTTTTCCAAACACCTACACTAAGTATGAAAGTGACATCATGCATCAAAGTTCTATTTTTGATGTAAGACATCAAATTGATGAGTTAGAATCCAATGTACCATGTAAAAGCTCAACATAGTTTCAACATGAGATCAACATGATGAAAACATGGTTTTGAATTTGAGTCAATATTTTGATGCAAGGCTATGCTTCTAACACAAAAACTATTATGTTTCAATTAGGCTCCTTGTGATAAAGCCTATGTACTTCTTTCTTACGGATGAAAGAAACATCCTAGAAAACAAGCGAAGAAAGTTTAGCCTAATCCTAAGAAAGACTTGATTTCACACTAATATGCTGGTGCCACCCACACTATGGGAAAGGAAGGAAGTTGCAGAATTTTTAAGATTTTACATCACTCACTTCCACATGGTGATTTGAATTGGGCTAGGAGAAGAGGTGATTCTATAGGCCTTAAAGATAATCCTTCTTAGATTCTTTGTTGAGCTCATAAAGATCATATTTAAGCTATGGTTAGACATTAAGGAGCTATGCAAGGACATCTTGGTTTATAGTAAATGCTCAAATAAGTTGTGAGAGAGAAGAAAATAGTGATAATTTAGTGTTCGTAGTGTATTGCTACTAGAAACCTAGATTTCCAGGGCAATGTTCAACCCACTAGGCTCTCAAATTTTTGTTGAGATGTGAGTTAGAAGTTCAAATGCTAAGAAATGTTATTCTTTTATTACCTAAAAAAACTAACTCTAAAGCCTTATTGTGTAGGTTCAATGATCTAGACATGCATAAACATGATCATTTAACATTTTTGTAGAACTTGTTGTGGGATCTCTCCCCACATTGAAATTGGAGACCTTAGGTGATGTCTCATTTTAATACATAGTACAAGGGATTGAGATTTCACAAGTTTTGGAATGAATACAATAATAAAGGGTGACTTCATCTATTATGAAATGAAATCCATAGAGAAAACATAGAGTGGCCAAAGGGATTAAGGATTATCCTAGGACCAAAGGGTAAACAGAAGTTAGTTAATTTTTGTGTTTTTTATTGATGAGATGTTAGAAAATACAATTGCCTAATGATGGTTTATGCTTACTTGAAACTCAAATAAGCATTGATGACATCAAGTTCATTGATGACATCAAGTTCATTGATGTAACAGGAGCAATTAAGAAGTTTAATGTGAGATCCACTAGCAAGACATAAAGCATTCAAAAGTGTCTTTTTGAGGGAGAAGGAATTAAGTATTTCAAAGGTTTAAAGCATCCCTACTCTGGTGTAATGGAGTGCGTAGGCCTAATAAAAAGCTATTTTGTAGCTAAAGAAAATTTTGTTGTACGTGTAGATCAAAAACAAGTGATCATCACTTGGGATTTGCCTACATTAAGGTATTGGTTAGGATTTCTAAAGTGGGGAATAAAGATTGATAGTTCAAAGCTAGATTTAGTAGAATTGGTAGTTGTAGAGGAGTGGGTTGGATCAAAGAAGAGGGTCACTATTGATGTTCATAAAGGAAGCAATGAAGATTTGAAGAATTTTCTTCCTTTGTTCATGGAGCAAATATTTTGTAACAAGATAGAATAGAAGTCAAAATTGGCTTCTAGGTAGTTGTATAGGGTAATGACCCAAGAAAGGATAGCCAACTGGGCATAAGTAACCTATCAAGGAATAGTGGAAGAGATCAAGAAGTTGCTCCAAGAGGAAAAGAAATGGAAGAAGAAGATAGTGAGCAAAAGACTTAATTTTGGATTTACTATGCGCTAATAAAGGTGGTTGAAACATTAGTTATTTGTAGAGGAGAGAAGCAAGTAGAAGATACTTCTAAGGTAGACTTTAGGTTCCCATTGTGTCAACACTTGGAAATTCTACTATCAACCTATAGCATTGAAGGTGATGGTTCTTTGACATTAGTGTCAAAGACTAGAGAAGAGGTTGGGTCCTTAGTTTTCGACAACATTGAGGAACCCCAAAAGAAAATAAGTAGCAACAAGAAAGTAGAGAAGAAGCATATTTTGAAGAGCATCTATGGAACTATGAAAAAAGTAAGATTGTCAAAAAAAAAGAAAAAAGAAAAAAACTCTTTTGAAGGAGGAAATTTTCTTCAAGACTCCAAAAGTCAAAGTCTTCCATGAGTAATTGAAGGCATGAAAAAGTAAGTGTTTTTGAGAACTTTTTCTACTTTTTTGCACTAAGCATCTTTGACATGAGGTAGTTTCTAGTTTGAATGTTATAAAAGAAGGATGTGACACCAACACTTCACTATTTTTGACTGAAAAAGCTATTTGAGATAGAAGGATGTTGGAACAAAAAGCAAAAAGACTACATTCTAGCTTGTCTTAGATTCCCAAAGGAAAAAAGGAAGGCATGAGTTAGGAGAAGAAACATTTCTTACATGACTTATTTTTATCAAAGGAAAATGAAGGGAATGGAGAAAGCATGGCTTTTTCTAACCTCTTTTATTTAAACCTTGATGCAACATGTTAGGAAGAATAGGAGGGTAGGGATAGAGAAAGAGATGAATTGACAGAGTTCAAGATCACTCCTCCAGCTCCAACAAACATAACTCCACCAACAAGCAAGCTAGTTTTGAGTAACATGGAGATTTGAAAATAGGTTAAGGAAGTGATAAGTTTTAAGCTTTCCACATCATATGGTAAGTATGAATGATGTTGTGTCAAAAGTTTGTACGTCGATTATGTTGACATTAAAATGAGTTAACCATTTTCTTCTCTTTGGTAGAGATGAAAAGGAAGCTTTGGGCTTGTGTGAAGGACAAGAAAATGATGTTGGAAGGCTTGGTGGATGATATGGAGACAAAGTTGAAGCCAATATCTCTAGGAGAAGGTAAGTTAGAAACATTATTACTATAGAATAATGTTCAATTTTAGAGGCAAAGAGTTTGACGTTCTCTTGTTTGCCTTACAAAAATAAAGATAAAATTAGATATGAATCATGTTACTTTTCATGATATTGTAATAAACAAAGACGTGGTAGCAAACAAAGTTGTTGAAAAAATGAGTGCTCGTCTTAATTATGCTAAATATATGGGAGTGTTGACCATAGATCATGCCAACACCTACACCATACTCTTAAATTCATTAGAGTAAGAACGAAAAGATAAGGAAGAACATGAATGGAAAATAAAGATGCTATTGAACCAACTAGAGCTATTGGAATTAGAAATATGAGGTAGCAACATGGTGAGACACAACCCTCCTCCCCATGCATATTGGATAGAAAACAATAAACCTATGGAATTCCAAAGGGTATCAATGGAGAGAAAGTAGTTAGCCTTAGCAATGAAGTGCTTGATAACCAGTCTAAGGAACTCAATAGCAGCATGGGAGAGTTGGGGAAGGAAGCATCAAACTAATAAGAAATGGTATAAAAGAAAATACTACAATTTGTTAAAGGAAAATAAAGATTTATACATAGATAGAGAAATAAGGAGTCTATTTATCAAACATACCAAGCTAGAAGAGTTATTTGAAAATTTTGCAAATAGTATGGTAATTACCACATTGGAAGAAGAGCAAAGGGGTCCTAAGGTGGAACTTGATGTAGAATGGAGAGATGATGATATCTCTCAAAAAGAGTTGAGGGCCTAAAAGGAAGACTGGGCAAGCATTCTATCGAAGATCTCAAGCTTAACATTTAACAGACTGAACATAATCAACCTAAGCTTGGAAGAGATAGAATAATGAATTTTGAAAATCTATAGAGAAATGTAGGGTAAGCATCAAAACCTTAGATGATTATTTTATTTTATTTCATTTGAATGATAAAATAAAATAAAAGTAACTTGTTTGTCTTGATTTTATATGCATACCCTAGAGAAAGTAGCCAAAGACTAGGAGAAGAGTGAATTATAATACAAATTAATGAAGAGGCAAAGGATAAAGCTAGTGGAAAAGAATAAGGTTGTTAAGCTTTATTTTTTCTATTTTCGGATTATTTTTGCATTGTTTATATCTAACACAAAAAAATTATAAAACATTAAGTGTGCTTGATGTTGAAATAAGACATCACATCAAAATTTATGACGTGCATCAATTGTACAAGTTTGAGAAAAATAAGAAGTTAGGTTTTACATTAATTTTGACGTTGCTAATATAGAGCTAGAATCAATGTGATGTGTCAAAGCTAACAATTTCTTATTAAATTAACGTTGACCACTAATAATAAGTAATTAAGAGAAAAATTTTAAGTAAAAAGGGAACATCACATTTGTTCACTAACCATCATTGCTTGATGATAGCAAATAGTAGAAAAATAGTTAAAGAGAAATCCTACCAGGTGATAGTAGATGTTCACCACTTAGTGGCAAATAAAAAGTAGGGAAAAAATTATTCATCTAAAGTTATTGGGTTTGTAATGAATTTTCAAGTAGGTGAATAAGAAGAATAAGGAGGATTCTTTTTCCTAGGTAAGGATGTATTTAATTCTCTAAAGCCCAAATCAACAAACTTGATGTCATAAGTAGACTCATTTTCCAAGTCTATTAAATCCAAATTAACATCATAATTCTTAGGAGAATAGGGGACTATAGGCTTTCCTACAAGTTCAAACTTAATATTAGCTAGTTTTCCACTAAGCTAATAAGATTGAGCTCTCGGTCTAGGAGAGAAATGCTTGGAATTTGTTTGTTTGCAAAGATAACTATTTCATGGTTGAGAATAGGGATGTGTATCTCCTAAGGTATAAGTGAAGACATAACTTGATGTTAAGCTAGCTAGGGATGTCCTAGTATACTGTTAACACTAGGATACTCATGTATTATTATGAAAATAGCCTTAGATTGTACAATATTTTCTATCATAAAAGATAATCTAATGGAACTTATAACCTCTACTCATGTCTTGTTAAATGAAATAAGGTTAGTGTATGTTTCATTGAAAGCTACATGATCATGGAGACCAAGATACTTTATAACAATCCATGTGATTATGTTCGATCTGGCACCATCATCAACATGTATCAATGAAACTTTAAGTTGAGGGAGTATTGTTTTGTTTTGTAGAAAAAGAAGAAACACCTGTAAAAGTTGATTTTTCCTTCTCTTGTTTGGTAGTCTTATTAGCTTTGTTACAAATTAATACGAATTCATGGTCATTGCATTGAATACTTTCTTCTTTAATGTGTTTGGTTGCTTGGAAAGCATTATTCAGAGAATAAGGCTTAGGATAAGCCATCCTCTTTTTATTGTAGTTAATTATTGTAACTTCAAAGATGTCTTGAAAATGACATTCCTCCAAATAAAAAGGTAGTTTCATTGATGCTCTTGTCCATAATGAAATGAATTTATTGATAATCTCATTTAGAGATTGTTTGATGCTAATGAAAGATATCACACTAGTACTTTAAGGCAAATTGAACTTGAAGCATTTAATTAAGGCTCCAAGAAGTTGCTATAGAAAGGTGATGGATCCATGTTCTAGGGACCTATCCCATTTCAAGCCTCTTCTAGAAAGATAGTTTGAGAAACATATTAGCATGATATATGGCTAAGGAGCTAGAAGCATGTATTCATTTTTGAATGTGACCACATGATTAATGGAATCTTCCATTTTATCATTGTACTTAGTGAAAGTAGGTAGTGAAACTACCTTAGGAAAAATAAATAAAGGGATTACAATGCTTATGGAGGTCACTTAAGAACTTATTCAAGGAAATATGATAATTTTCTTGCAAGATTAGTGGCTTTGTCATTTTGTCCTTATTATTTTGAATATGGAGCATCATGTCATTGAGTAAAGAAAGAAACTATGTATTTATTCTAGGGGAGTTAATAATATATGGGATCATAGTAATGGGTGAAGACATTAATGGGGGACGTACATGAGGAGTGGATCCAAAGGACGTTGGAGCAATGTATACCCAAGAAGATTGGATTAGATGGGTATATAGGAAAGGAGAATACGTTGGTAACTTATGGAATAATGAATGACTTTGAAGTAGGAGCAAAAAGTGGAAAAGGCTAAAATGGAGGTATAGTAGGTTAATGTTAAGGGATAGGATGAGTTGTTCCAAAAGATGAAATAGAGAATTGGAATATAGAATGGAGGTTACTAACATTGTTAGGTGGTAATAGTTGATAGGGAAAAGCAGTGATAATAGGAAGGTTGAATGGTTCAATAGTGAGTGGAATAGATTTAGGTGTAATCCTACGAGTAGCTAAGATGTTGATGTTATGGATGTGGTGGGAGTAAGGGTTGGTTTTGTCAAGATTTCCTACTAGTTGCTCTTCATCTTTATCTACCAATGGATGTTTGACTTGGAGGCAATGCTTCCTCTCCTTGTTCTAAGAGTGATGTGTGGACTAAGAAGTTGATCCAAGATACTCTTCATCCTAGCTTTTTTGATTTTTAGGTGAACATGTTCTTGCATATTTCCTTACTCCATAATGAATTTTACTATCTCCTTAGCTTCCTCATCATCTAGTTTAATTGGACTATTTGGATTAGAAAGAAAAGGTAATTTCTTGTTAGCACTCTTATACTTTGTCATAAGCTTGAAAATGTCAAGTGCTAGAATGTACCCTAGCTCCCATTTTACGCAAGTTATATTGCAATTTTTCACACTCAATCTGCTTGAGAACCTTTGAATTCTTCTTAGCTCTATTAGTTTTTGGATTTTGGAGAAGCTTGAAGTAGATGATGATGTCATAGCAATGACTATGGAAATGCTATGACTTCATAGGATTGTTATGAGTGTATCATTTTGTCTTTGAAAATAGGTTAACACTTGAAACAAAACCAATCTCATGGTCACCTAATGGTCCAAGAAAATGAATCTTTCAAATAATTTTCCTCAAATCGAAATGAGACTTACAAATAATGAGAAAAATATGATTATATGAGTTAAATGTTTTTGTCAAACGTTAAAAAATTAAAAACAAAAGAGGAAACACATGTGTGGAATAGTTGAATAAGAAATGGATAGAGATAGTATGTGGATCTATATAAAGAAAAACATAGCAAAAGGTAGGCAGATGAGAACAATTGATAGCAAGATGCAAGGCAAGATGAATCTAATTCATTAAATCGTTAAACCAAAAGGGAAAATGTAGGAAAATAGAAAATAGATTTATAGCAAATCTAGATCATGTAAGAGATAGAAAGCCTAAAGGGAAAAACCCACATTCTAGCACAAAAAATAAAGAAATTATGAACATGCAAAAAGATGTTTTGGGACATGTACTAGGGATCAAAGATGTCTAACAAGGAACTATGTTATCTCATTCTTTCTCCAATTTGTACTCCTAATGTAGATCTATCTGGAATAATAGTAGATCCAATAGCTAATGAAGCAAAGGGAAGGATCAGATCAGTGCGTTGATATGATTCTAAATGATTCTCTTCATATGTTAGGAGGATAACATGTAGGGGATACAATGCATCAACAGGAAAATAGAGAGAGAGAGAGAGAGAGAGAGAGAGAGAGAGAGAGAGAGAGAGNGAGAGAGAGAGAGAGAGAGAGAGAGAGAGAGAGAGAGAGAGAGAGAGAGTATTTATTCTATAGAAAGGTAGTGTCTTTGGAGAGAGATTTCCAAATCGCAAATCACAAGAACTCGATAAAGAAAAAATTGGCATATGGTAATAGATGCCAAAAAATCCCTTTTTATTTAGGATATCCTTCTATTTATAGGTTGAAAATTCCTCATAGATCTTGTACAAATGATGAATTGGGGTCCAAAAAATCTTCCAAAACATTTTAGAAGCTTATGAATAGGAAAATCAATGTGTAGAAAAAAAGCTAATGTTGTACATTGAATGTAGAATTGATGCTAGACAATGATGAGCCAACATGCTTAAAATGATGAGATCTAATGTTAGATGTCAAAAGTAGATTTGATGCTAGATGTCAAAAATTGGAGACAAAGTCCATCTTTGATCTAATGTTAGATGTCAAAACTAGAATAAGAGTTGAAATGATGCTACTGATAACATGAAATATCATATCTAGTAAGATGGAGATAGAAATGTAAAAAATATGCTACATATAATATAGGATTTTGAATTAGGACTATTGAAGATGGTATTAAATGTTGAAAAGCCATGGACTGTACCTAGGTCTCTGACTTATGCAGAAAAAGCCAAAGTAGGTATAAGAAATTTTAAATATGTAAATCTTATCATGTTGATAGTTGACCATTCCAAACATGAAGTGAAGAAGCAAGCTGTAGCTACTTTTGTCTTGTTCAATCATGAGAATAAGTTGTATGAAAAAATGAAGAAAAATTTTAAATAACAAAGGTAAAGTTAGGAGTTCTTCAAGATTAATACACTAGATGATATGATGTCATAGATAACTTAGCCAAAAGAATTGTAGAATACCAAGAATTTTTTTTAAAAGTAAAAGTGTTAGATGTTGAATGAAATTTATTTGTCACATGGTTTATTTAAATGAACAAAATCTTTCCAAATCTACCATGTCCATGGAAGGTCCTAATAACTGTTAACCTGTCTTAGACTATTAATGATCCATAGATAGACATAAAGAAGTACCAAGTGATTCTCAACTATTTTTTCATGGAGGATCAAACTACTAATTCATTTTAGGAGCCACTACAATAAGACGAGTCACCAACACCTAGAATAACATAAAGATATGTTGTTAGAGACTTTGAAGACTTGAAAACTTTCATAGTATTTTCAATATGTGTTTAACCTTTTTAACATTTTTATAAACTACTCGAATGTAATGTGATACTCAAGTCAATCAACTAGTTAGTTAGTTAGTCAGTTGAGTCACTTCCATAATTTTGTAGCAAACTATGTGCTAATTTTGTTCAAGGATGAGTTTTTAGTAGGGGTATGATGAAGCATTTTTTGTAGGCTATGATGTTGTAGGATATTATATGGCATTGTAGATACAATGTATTCAAAGGTAGTAAAATCTATAAATCCTTACCACTTATCATATTAAATTCACCATTTGGGTTATAACATAATGAAGCTCTTGCAATTAATTTTTATGAAAGTTAGTATTTTTTACCAAGTGCCCATAGCATAACTTAAGTGGATTTTTAAGAATCTTATTCAAATGATTATGTACCTAAACATATTTGTATTATAGTAATAATATTGATATCTATTTACCTTCATTACAATACTTAGCATAGTTTAATGATTTTCTTAATTCCAATTTAATTTCTTAATACACTTAGCATAATATTTACTTTCCCATGTGTGTTAATGATTTGGTAGAATGAGTGCAACTAGTTTCAAGCAAAGACATGTATTTACCTAGTAATCCTAATAGTTCTATCACTTAGTTTTCATTATGGTAAAAAGATTGATATCTATTTACCTTCATTACAACACTTAGCATAGTTTAATAATTTTCTTAATACTAATTTAATTTCTTAATACACTTAACATACTATTTACTTTCCCATGTATGTTAATGATTCGGTAGAACAAATGCAACTAGTTTCAAGTGAAGACATGTATTCAATTAGTAATTTGAGCAGTTTTGTCACTTAGTTTTCATTATGGTAATAAGATTGAGATATATTTACCTTCATTACAACACTTAGCATAGTTTAATAATTTTCTTAATTCTAATTTAATTTCTTAATATACTTAGCATAATATTTACTTTCCCATGTATGTTAATGATTTGGTTGAATGAGGGTGACTAGTTTTGAGTAAAGACATGTATTCACTTAGTAATCCTAATAGTGCTATCAATTAGTTTTTCCAGTAGCATAATGCTGGGTAATCCTAGTAGTGAGTACATGAGTTTAGGTGTGTATGACACACTAGGATTAGACACTTATTTCCTTAGACTAATATAATATTTACTTAATTACATATTAAATTAGTTAGATGAATTTGTTATATTTTAATATTTTAATGATTTTAATAGTATTTGGATATGATTGCCTCAACATTAACATCATATGCCTCTGCCATACTTAACCATATGTATTAGGCCACAGAAATGTCACTAGAAAAATAACAAGTGATCCATTGCCTAATTATCTAGACACCCAAACTAGACTAGTCTACAAAATTTAACTAGGTTGCTTATGAACACTTGCGAGTTGTATGTTTGAGTGTAGGGACTACTTTACTACTTATCATTGACTCACTATCTACCATAAGATATATGAACCCCTATTTTGGAAGTTTTTTAATTTCTTTTTTTTTACTAGCTTCAATTTGAAATTTAACTTGCGTTATGATTGTCATTTGGGCTTGATGGCTAGACATTTGTAAATTCTATGCTAGCATACACATGACCCTATCCCTATTATTTCATCATATAACTAGGTAAATATTGTTAGCCAATTATTAACTACCTCAAGTAACATTTATTTTTATGCCTATGTGATTTGGACATTTACAATCACTGGGTTTTCAATTTCTAAGTAATTGTAGTCAAAGGATTTCAATAATGTTTTAAGTTCTATGGGTTTTGATGCTACTTTCTTTGGGATTTTTGAATTTTTCCAATCGATGACCCCTTCTTATTTTTTTACTACTTGGGAAAATTACTACCTAAGGTGTTCCACCTCATCTATTTTATCAATATAAGTATTTGTGAGGGCCTCCTATTTTTCCATACATATTGTAGACTTATAACTCTCATTTGTTATTAGCCACTAGATGCCTTCTTGCTTAGTGGTTACTTTTAATACACACCATTTTTTCATATGAACTACATGTTGTGATGTTTCTCTATTTGACTATCCACATTTTGCTCATGTAGTTGCACCTTGTATTACTTTACATGATGCATGGAACTTCTTAATAACTTCATGCTTATTTTCATTGGAAATTTACAAGTAAAGATCTTTGATTCTAAGCTTGGCATCAATTGTGCTTAGCCAAGTCCTTCTCATAATAATGGAAAACTTCCCCTTGCAATTGTTCACCTAGATTACCGAAAGATCTACTAGGTAGGAATAATTACTAATGGTAGTCACAATGTTCTCTATCTATCTTAATAGAATAATGATGAATTGATTTGCAAGCTCCAACATGATGTTGCACTTTTCAAGCGACGACAAGTTCTAAGATATGTACATCTCTAGGGAGATCAAGTTTATCTAAAACTTGAGTTTAATACATCTTTACATGGTGCATTTTCAAAAATTTATAAATAGATTAAGGGGCTTTATGGATATATTCTTTTCTTGAGAATGCTACTTGCTCTAATTCAATTAGTGATAATTATTAATTTTTAATTTAAAGAAAACTCCTTTAAAGGATAGGAGGATGTTGGCATTGATGTGATATCCATAGCCACTAATGATTACATTGGCTTAGGTGGACTAACAAGTTGAAATAAAGGATACTTCCATGGCTTACTCTTGGAACCACTTGAATTATCATCCACTTGCATATGTACAACTGTTATAGTATTTCTAATATGGTTGTAAAGGTAGCTCATCTTACATTTATGGAGGTGAGATTAGAGAAAGTGAAGTATGTAATTATTAAGAATGCATGGAAGGTGCATATGAAAGATAGGAGTATGATTTGGCTTTAGGAGTGAAAGACCTATGGTATTCCTATGGATAGTAGTAGTGGAAGGAATGGATTTCAACAGTTACATCAGAAGGAGAGGTAGGGATTTGGACATAATAACCATATGGATTTGGTTTCCTATAAAGGAAGTACTACCTTGGTGATGACATTACTCATAGCTATGGATTTTTCCACTACTAATAATACTACTCCTAAGGTTGAGGTTGGTGTAAGAACATCTCTCTTTATTCCCTTGTGTTTTATCCTACAAGTTGTTCTTGTAGATTTTAGACTTGAAGAAGACTTGGATGAGTGTGTTCTATTTTTTTCTATTCTTATGTTGATTTTGTTGATGATAATTCTTAGATGTTTTGACATGTTTTGGGATGTTTTAGATTCATTTTGATGAGTCTAGGGGGTTCCAAGATTTATGAAGACTTGTTTGGAGGCACAAGAATGTTCCACACATCAAAACAAGCATGTTTTTTTTTGGTCCTTGTAGGTGTAACATCCCACTAGAAATTGGGATGTCCTAGTTGAGATGTCCCAAATGTGTAGGTGACATCCTAGGTGGGATGTCCTAACAAAATTTGGAACATCCTAAGACTAGATGGGATGTTCTAGAAAAATAGTAGACATCCCAACCAAAAGCTAGGTTTCCATAGGAGACAACCTAGCAAAGTTAGAGATGACCTAGATAGAGGAAAAAACTTTTGAAAACATCAATCCCAATTTAGGAAACAGCTAGAACATGATGGAAAAATATGGAAACATGAGGGAAGAAGGTGAGAAGACTTGTGAAACATTTGGAAAAACTCAAGATGAGTTGAGGAAAGGTGTCTAGAGTTCTTATCTTTCAGTTTTACATAAGTATTGATGTATTCATCATTATTGATAGAGGATGAGTGAGAGAAATACTTTTGAGAGTGGGGAGCTAAGCAAGAGAGAGTGGGTGAGCACATTGGGTGAGTGAAATTAGTGATTGTAGCTCCAAGATCAGCTTGTGGTGTGCTGGTTTATGTGTTCTATTCTCTTTTATCTCACTTTTAAGGTGAGATCTTAGTCCTAGGTTGAAAGAGAGATTTCTAATAGTTGTGTCTTGCATTGAGAATAACCATTGTATGGCTGTAGAGCCTCATGCTTTGAAATATCAGTTGAGTGTGATAGGTTTTGGATGCTTGTGGGTTTTGTGAACCTTGTTGTAATCTTCTAATAAATTAATTGAAGATAGCTAGTTTTCTTGTTTTCTAGCAAGTAATTTTATCTTTTCATAATATCTAGATTTAGTGCATTGAAGGTGGCTTAATTGTGGATTGAACCTACTCCAGTGTTAGTAGTATCAGAGCCTAGTTTTATTATTGCTTGGATTTTGGTTGAGGATTTTGTTAATTTCAAATGGCACCTAAGAAGAAATAGGTGCAAGCTTTGAATCAGGACATAGAGAACATGAAGCCCACCTTCTAGATGATTGTTGCTCGATTGGATGAAATTAGTGTGAAGTTAGATAGAAATGTCAATCTTAGCCATATCTAGAGCCATGGAGGTAAAGAGCATGTATGTTCAGATGAAGAAGTTTCATAGCTAGGTGGAGATGGAGTGGATGAAGAGGAAGGTTAATCTAGCCATGGAAGTGTAGGAGACCATTAGCCAAAGATTCCAATGGGAGGGAATCTTATTCCTCAAATAAGAACTCCAAGGGCTATAGTGATGTTCAATACTTCTTCAAACAAGCTTGATGATAAAGATGAGGGAAGGCTTGCAAGGGAATTTAGAAATTGATGAGACACAATATCGCATGAGCCATGATATCACGTCGTCCCCTGCGATATCGCGTACGCGATATCGTGGTCCGCTGCCATATCTATAAATAAGAGGCGATTCTCCCTTGTTTCCCCATCTTGAATTAGAAGTAGGGAAACTCTGGCAGTTTGATCACTCCAGAGATAGAATATTTTCCATGTGCCCGCAGTAGGAGTCCTAAAGTGAATGGATCTTTATTCGAGAAACATTGTACCTGAACACAAGTTGTGTATGGAAATAAAGACAAACTTCCTGGATAAACCTTGCAGTGCATGGAATAGGATTTTATTTATTATTTTCTCTCTCACCCTTAAACTCCTAGAATGCAGTATGAGTATGATTTGATTACGAGCATCTAAGGATGTGTACGGTTAGTCAAGGAATTGGCTGCTCATCGCACTTAGGCTAGATTAGCTTTCTCAACCCTTTCCTCCTAGTTAAGTGCCTCAGTACAATCACTTCGAGCACATGCGTTACGCACGGTGATCCTAGCAATGATTAGCGTTTGGTAGTTGCAGTTGCATCGGTTCAGGGTGTGTACGGTAAGTGGGAACGAATGCTGACGCTAGGTTAATTTAGACTTAGTCATTAGTTAGAATTAGTACTTAGTTTCTCAACCCGTCACCTTGTTAGCATAGGAGACATAAAACATAAAAAGATATAAAAATCATATACCTCAGACTTACTTAACCATACACCGTGACAACTACAAGTAAGTATGGGAAGAAAATGAATGATTAACCCCAAGTGTTCCATGGGGCATGTAGGCACTTAGTCTGCGAAGTTCGATCGGATCACGCGTGCTACACTCGTTTCGTATGGTTGAGTGTAGGGATACCTCGCCACTCATCATTGGCACCGTTGCCAGGGACTAAGTGTTTGTGTGTTGAATAGAACATAAAGGATATCACTCACATTGTTGGGAGCCTAAACGAACCTTCAGGTTAATTAATTAAACAAGAATTTATATAACGGTAAAGTTAGCACACCGATAACAATGTCTTCTTCTTCTTCTCACAAGAGCAAATCACCACCTAAGGACCATACATGAGACAGTCGGCAGCATAAAACACATAGCCAAAATCAACCAAGTCATAAACAATACAAGATAGTTTGTACTCATCCTGATGAGTATATTCCAAACTTTACCTTTATCCTTCATCAAGATGAACAACTGCGATGGAGAGATTTGCAAGGTAACATCATGTTAGCCCCAAATCGATCAGTCTCTAACATGCTTTTTCGTGCCTTGGCACAAACTGGCATGACAGAATTATATGCTGAATACATTGTGGAAGATTTTGACTCAAGGGATTATTATCCCACAGAAGCACAACATATGAGGAACTCAAGGTAGGAGAGCCAACATACACTGTTGAAGGGAAAAGAGGTCCTGCACATCCTTAGTGAAATTAGAGATGGTGAACCATTTATAACTGGTTCGCTATCAAGAGATGTTCCCCCTCTTAATGAAAGTGACGAGGTAGGGTATCAGAACCTATGATCAATGATACATATCCCTGGTTCTGATGCCCGTGAACACCAACTGTTCACAGAAGGAACAACACATGACAAGGATGGGCACTTAGATCGTCACCGCGATCGGGGCCATAGCAGCTGAAGAGAAGGCAAGAAACATCGTCATGGTGATGGTTCCCCTCCTTCTTCCCCTTCTTCACATCACTCACCCTCTCCTTCCACATTTGGGTGCAACCATCATGAGCACAACGGAGAGGATAGAAGTAAGAAAAATGAGAGACGTTGACGAGAGAGTCGAGAGAGAGGACAAGGGCATGAACGAAGGGTAAGTAGGGAACAACGAAGACATCACAGGCATCATGAAAGAGATGATCATGATGAGCCCCTACTTGCAACCCGAAGTATGCTTGACATAATGGAGGCAGTAACTCCTTAACCGTAGTAACGTCATGCTGCGAGAGCTGTAAATATTCAACCTACTGCTAGTTCTAACAACTGTAAAAAGAGAAGACCCTTCTTCAGAACCAAAAGCCCAGACAAACTCTCACAACAACAAGCGGTTGAGCCCATGTACACTCCTCCACCATCTAACACTTCGGAGTACCCTTCCGTCCAAAATCAGAGCTTAACGCATACGGTTATGTTAACACATACCATAACCGACTGGATTAAGGTAGGCCACCTTCCCAGGAAACTAATTGATCCTGGGAGTCCCTTAATCTATTTACAAATCATCGAAAATGCACCACATAGGGTTCTTCTTGACTTAGGTTCTGGACTCAACTTAATTTTATGAGAGATGTATCAAGCCTAGAACCTACCCCAACTTAAGAAGAGCAACATCCAATTAGAGCTGGCAGACTAGTCCATCACCATTCCCTTGGGATTGGTGGAGGACATCATTATCACTGTGTGTGGTTGGTCCTACCCAGATGACTTCCTGGTGATTGAAG
>MNCI01002041.1:698842-726658 GCA_015680685.1 Gnetum montanum | reverse complement strand
CACACACAACACAATCGTATATTAGCAAGGGTAATTGAATCATCATGTAATTAATACCTTGCTTCAGTGTAGGTCCATTGGCTAGGTTGTGGTATGGCTAATATGGATCCAGGAATATATTAACGATGACTACCGAAGGTGTAGGGGTTAGGAAGAAAATCAAAAATTTCGAGGCTAGGAGAAAATCGAAAAAATCAGGCCCCGTACCCCCATGACTAATCGTGAACCTCTGGTAGCGTTAGAATGGAGAAAGAAAAGGAGTAAGAAAGATAGATAAAAAGGAACAACTATGGCATCGATGAAATGGATGTCAAGATGGAAATGAACAAAATAAAATTAATTGCAAAATGTTAAGGGAAAGAAGTTAACTAATGCTCTAAATAGGAATGTCAGTGGGTCCTCCCCAAAGCAGGCTCCTACCCTTAGTACACTGACAAACCCACATTCAAAGAGTCCGTAGGCTTTGGGAATGTCATCTGGAACAAGAGTTAAAGTCTTAACCACAAGCATTTACCAAAAAGAAAACAATGTATCTACCAAAATATATACACTAATGATACAACCAACAATGAGGTGAACAATGGAGAGAAGGATGAAGAGAAGAGGATGGAATGGAATCCCAAGAACAAGGTGGTGTACAACCCCTTGTGTGTTTTATGATTAATGTGACTTAGGAATTCTCATTCCAACTCTAGCCTCAAACCAACCACACCAGTGAATTCGTATCAATGCATTCGGTTAAATCATCCACATGGACAACAAGAATGCACTCTCCAAGAGTCACGACCATTCCGACGAAACAAAGGAGAGAATGGGAAGTGAGAAGGGCCTGAGTTAGAGGGAACACTTTTGGTTCCATAACCAGTTCTTGTAGCCCAAGTTTATTTGTCTAAGCGGTGTGCTTTGAATTCTCACTTTTTTTTATACGTGAGAACCACACCATGCAAAGAATTTTTATTTTTATTGTCTCAGCTTCCGATAATTGGGTAAGATCGGAATGGTAAGAAAACTCAAGAAGAAAACATCCAAGCACCTAAGAGAACAGCCAACACAAAAGCATCAAGTTCCCTTGAAGTCACACCCTTTGCAATCCTTGAGTCCTTCCTTAGTCTAAGAAATACCCAGTCACCGATTCGTTAAAGTTCTTATTAAGAAGGAACTGTACATTTTCAAGCTGAGAGAAACCATAGAAATTGGTGGATGGATNTAAAGAAATTTGTAAAACAAAAATTAGAAAAGTTAAAGAAATATGTAAAACAAAAATTAGAAAAGTTAAAGAAATTTGTGAAACAAAAATTAGAAAAGTTAAAGAAATTTGTAAAACAAAAATGTGTAAGACAAAAACGTTGTAAAACAAAAATGTGTAAAACAAAAATTGAAAAAGAACTGAGGGTCCAACATGATCAGCATAGGTGGCCATATCCCCCATGACTGAGTTGTAAGGAAGACATCTGAAATAATGAGCGTTTGTTTGAATTTCGTACAAGTGCCCAACTTCTCCCAACTGATGTTCTTAGGTTGAGGGGTGGAAGTTGGCGACGCTTATGTTTCAATGTGTCTATGCCTTCGTTGTTGCATGGTTTGTCTCCTCAGTTTGTTCCATGCATATTTTCTTGCTCCTTCGAATAGCTGTTAACCACGGGGTGTCTACTACTTGTTGTGTGGTTGCTACATACAGGCATCTTTACTTCAAGGTTTCAAGGGCACACCTGTTACATGGAGGCATTTCCTCCATGTCATCACCCGATGAATCACTGTATGTGATGCATGGAACTTTCCTCTTCTCGATATTTCCAAAAATGTTTATCTTAGAGATTTTCAAGGAAAGATCGTGGATCCTAAGGCATGCGTCTACCGTACTAAGCCATGCCCTTCCCATTATAATTGGGAAGTCCCCTTCGTTGTTATTCACTTCAATCACCAAAAAATCAGCTGGATAAGACCGACCACACACAGTGGTAATGATGTCCTCCATCAATCCCAAGGGAATGGTGATGGACTGGTCTACCAGCTCTAGTTGGATATTTCTCTTCTTAAGTTGGGGCAGGTTCCAGGCGTGATAGATCTCTCGTGAAATTAAGTTGACTCCAGAACCTGAGTCAAGAAGAGCTCTATGTGGTTCATTTTCGATGATCTGTAAATAGATTAAGGGATTCCCAGGGTCAGTTAGTTTCCTGGGAAGGTGGCCTACCTTGATCCAGTCAGTTACGGTATGCGTTAACATAACCATCGTTAAGCTCTGATTTTGGATGGAAGGGTGCTTCGAAGTGTTAGATGGTGGAGGAGTGTACATGGCCCCAATTGCTTGTTGTTGCGAGAGTTTATCTGGGCTTTTGGTTCTGAAGAAAGGTCTTCTCTTTTTACAGTTGTCAGAACTAGCAGCAGGTTGGATATTTACAGCTCTCGCAGCATGACGTTGCTGCGGTTGAGGAGGAAGTTCCCCTTGCATTGTTGGAGTAGGAGGTGTTATGGGAACTACTTGTGGTGGAAGAGGTGTGGGTGGATTAGGAGGATGGTGTGGATATGGAGTATCTCCCGGAGGAGAAGGAGTCTTTCTGAAGTACTCCCGAACTTGGTAGTGATGGTTGGGGGTTGTGTGACTCATAGAGTCACTTGGAGAAATTGGCTGCTGCACATAATAACCATATGAATCAGACTATTGATAAGGGTACTGATGTTTCGGCGATGGCATCCCCCATGACTATGGGTATTGCCATTACTGATGCTATTCAATGGGCTATGGTGAAGTTCCACTTGGATGATACGTTAGTGGTTGGTGGAATTGCCTTGGGTTACCTTGTGGATAAGGTAACTTTCGGGGTGTTTGCCGTTGGTTGAGTCTTGGATTAAGTGCATACACCCCAGACTCTTGTAGATGTGAGATGATAGGGAAACATCCCTTAGGATGGTCATAATGGCAAATCTCACATCCACCGTCATCGTCTATGTCAGACTCCACAACCACATCGGAGTTAGTGATTTTCCCCTTACCCTTGTTATGTGCAGGGCCTAAATCTCTCCACTTTTTCTTACCTTTTTCACTACTTTGTTCAACCTTAGACTCTTCTACAATTTTTAAGATAGTTTCAATTTTAGAGTCTAAGGAACTCCATACGTCATCTACCTTAGTCGCTATTTCGGTTGTGAGTTTTTGAAGTGGCAAGGTCTTTCTGTTCACCAACTCTTTGAGTGGTGACTCATCCTCTTCATCACAAAACTTCACTCCCTTCTTTTGAAGGGAGGGATCACGGTTGTACTCTTCCGCACTTTCCCTTTTGCGTAGCTCACCTTCTTCTTTTGCTACTTGCTCCAACAAGCTACGTACTTCATGGGCTCTAAGTTGTGGGAGTCTCCCTTGGGCATAAGTCCCAAGGATTCTTCTAGTTTCATGCCTTAGCCCATCCACGATGTGGTGAAGTTGATCCTGCTGAGCGTACCCATGGCTTGGGCAACGATGTAACAATGTGTAATAGCGGGCCATGACAGCATCCAAGGGTTCGTGTGTACCTTGCTTCCAACCTTGGATCTGCTTACACAAATTGGACACTCTGGAGTACGTTTGATACTTCTTGTTGAATAGTTCTAGCATCGTACTCCACCTCCTGATGGTTTTCAATTCTAAGGACCGGTACCAGCTCTCTGCTGATGGTTTGAGACCGGAGTTGGAATGAGATTTGCTAAGTCCCATTAATCATGAAACACACAAGGGGCTATACACCACCTTGTTCTTGGGATTCCCTTCCATTTTCTTCTCTCCATCCTTCTTTCCATTATTCACCTCGTTGCCGGTTGTATCATTAGTGTATATATTTTGGTTGATGCGATGTTTTCTTTGTGGTAAACGCTTGTGGTTAAGACTTTAACTCTTGTTCCAAATGACATTCCCAGAGCCTATGGACTCTTTGAATGTGGGTTTGTCAGGGCATCAAGGGCATGAGCCTGCTTTGGGGAGGACCCACTGACATTCCTATTTGGTGCATTTGTTAACTTCTTTTCCATAAAATTTTTGCAATTAATTTTATTTTGTTCATTACCATCTTGACATCCATTTCATTGATGCTATAGTTGTCCCTTTCTATCTATCTTTCTTACTCCTTTCCTTTCTCCATTCTAACACTACCAGAGGTTCGCGATTAGTCATGGGGGTACAAGGCTCGATTTTTTCGATTTTCTCCTAGCCCCGATTTTTCCTAACCCCTACACCTTTGGTAGTCATGAATATTATATCTCCAGATCCAAATCAGCCATACCACAACCTAGCCAATGGACTTACACCGAAGCAAGGTATTAACTACATTGAAATTCATTTACCCTTGCTAATATAAGACTGTGTTGTGTGTGCAGATGGCAATAATACAACAATGGAGGGGATATGGAAGAACCACTTGGAATGGAGCAGTGCTGGAAGTAGTTATACAAGGAGCAAGATCAATGGTGTGCTTACCAATGGACAACGAAAGGCACAATTTTGGTGTTGGCAGCAGCAACACTTCTCTCTCTCTCTCTCTTTCTCAGCTGCCAACTAAGGCCTGATGTCATTGTAATAAGGTGTTCACCCTTGTTGTCATGAACACCTATTTTATCAAGTCTTGTAATGATGATCCATTCACATGTCATCTCATTAGTTCCATTCCCCCCAATAATCCCATACCTTCCCAATATTTTGTAAGGAACTCGAGGACGAGTTTTCATTCAGTCATGGGGGTATGATGAGATGCGATATCACGGTCTGTTACCATATCTATAAATAAGAGGTGGCTCTCCCTTATTTCCCCATCCTGAGTTAGAAGTAGGAAAACTCTGGCAGTTTGATCACTCTAGAGATAGAATATTTTCCATGTGCCTACAGTAGGAGTCCTAAAGTGAACAGATCTTTATTTGAGCAACATTGTACCTGAACACAAGTTGTGTATGGAAATAAAGATGAACTTCTTGGATAAACCTTGCAGTGCATGGAATAGGATTTTATTTATTATTTTCTCTCTCACCCTTAAACTCCTAGAATGTGGTATGAGTACGACTTGGTTACGAGCATCTAAGGATGTGTACGGTTAGTCAAGGAATCAGCTGCCCATTGTAATGCGGTATGAGTACGACTTGATTACGAGCATCTAGTGTGACTACTTGGTAACCCAGTGGTGTATTTAGGATCTGCACTTGGTAATCCCAGTGGTAGTTGTGCATGAAGATGTGTACGGTTAGTCAAGAAATTGGCTGTTCATCGCACTTAGGCTAGATTAGCTTTCTCAATCCTTTCCTCCTAGTTAAGTGCCTCAGTACGACCACTTCAAGCACGTGCGTTACGCGCGGTGATCCCAACAATGATTAGCATTTGGTAGTCGTGGTTGCATCAGTTCAGGGTGTGTATGGTAAGTGGGAACGGATGCTAACTCTAGGTTAATTTAGACTTAGTCATTAGTTAGAATTAGTACTTAGTTTCTCAACCCTTCACCTTGTTAGCATAGGAGACATAAAACATAAAAAGATATAAAAATCATATACCTCGGACTTACTTAACCATACACCGTGACAACTACAAGTAAGTCTGGGAAGACAATGAATGATTAACCCCAAGTGTTCCATGGGGCGTGTAGGCACTTAGTCTGCGGAGGTTGACTGGATCACGTGTGCTACGCTCGTTTTGTATGGTTGAGTGTAGGGATATCTTGCCACTCATTAGAAATGCTTTAAGACTTCCATACATAGAGTTGAAGACTTTTAATGGTATAGATGGCATCAATGCTTTTGCAAGTTGGATGAAGGCACTTGAGAAGAATTTTCAATTAGAAGAGGTATCAAATAACTTGAGGGTACCTATTGCTAAATTCAAATTAGAAGGTATGACTTCTACATGGTGAGAAAAGGAGTTCCAAGATTATGAAAGGCGAAATGGTCAACCTATTAGAGATTGAAATCTAATGAAGTATAGGTTGAAAAAGAAATTTGAACAATCTTATTAGAGATAAGAAACTAGTATGAAGTTGAAATTCCTAAGGGAATGTAACCAGGATGTCAAAGAATTCTACATTAAATTTTGTGATCTATTACATCAAGCTCAGGTAAAATGGGAGGCGTATGATAAGCTTTGATCTTTTTAGGAGGTCTCAAAATGATGTACCAGTAAGATTTATCCTGTTATGAGCCATAAAATATTGATGAGGCTTATGATTTGACACTTAAGGTTGAGAAGAAACTAGGTGGATTGGGAAATAGGAGCAAAAAAACTTCCAAGGAGAAGGAGAACTGATCCAGATTTGAGAGGGAATCTAAGTCCAAATCTAACGACAAGGAGGGTAGATAAGATAAGAAGACTAAAAGAGGTGATGACAAGAGTAAAGCTAAGAAGGACCAGGGCAAGGGAGATAAGGGTCAAGGTAGCAACTCATCAAAACTACAGTGCTTCAAATGTGAAGAATGGAAACACAAGCAATGGAAATGTCCACTTCACAAGGTAGCTAAGGGGAAAGATGTACAAACCATGGAGGTGGAGAAGATATCAAGCCAAGATTTTTAGAGAGGTAATCCTAATGCTCCAAAAATTAAGGATGTTTCTGAATTAAATTCTTGTACATTCATGGGGAATGTTAAGAAAGGAGATAATACTAATAGGAAATTGTTGCTTCAAATGGGGGCTAATTGTTTGCTTATTGGGGAATGGGTTCATATTTTGATTGATGAGGGAGCCCAAGAAAATGCTATTTCTTCTAGGACAGTTTGTAGATTGGGTTTGGTAACTAATCCTAATCTAAGATCCTATAAGGTGCATTGGTTATCCAAAGAGTTTTCCCAAGAGGTGAGGGAATAATGTACCTTGAAATTTTAAATTGGAAGTTTTCATGATATTGTGAAGTATGATGTGCTTCCAATAGATTATGCTAATGTAATTTTTGATAGACCTTGGAATTTTGGAAATGGTGATTAATTTGATAGAGCAAGAAATGTGTGGAGTGTAGTTAGACCTAATGGAATCCATGATTTGATTCCTATGATAGCTGAATAAGTGAGGAAGTAAAGCTTACTTAATGCTTCCTTAATCCTTCTAGGAGAGAGGAAATATATCAAAGAACATGATGAAATTGGTTTTGGTTTTGTTATGATAACAATTACTACTAACCATGATTATGTGTAGGTTGAACTTCCTACAAGTGTGCTAGGCTTGAAGAAAAATTTTCCCAGGGTGTTCAAGGAGAAATTGGATGGACTATCATCAATGAGAAATGTACAACATCCAATAGACTTTTTCCTTGGTGCTACCATTCCAAATGAGAGAGCTTACCAAATTGCACCAAATTAGAGGGCTAAATTGCAAAGGAAAGTAGAGGGGTTACTTGCAAATGGCTTTGTCAGGGAACCCATTTCACCTTGTGTAGTTCTAGTGGTGCTAGTGCTAAAGAAGGATAGTGATGGATGGAGGATGTGCATTGATTCTATGGTAGTGAATAGGATAATAGTGAGGTAAAGGTTTCCTATTCTAAGGATGGATGATATCCTTGATGTCCTTAGCAATGTAGATATTTTTAGCAAAATTGATTTGAAGAGTGATTACCATCAAATCAGAGTTAGGCCTGGTGATGAGTGGAAACAAGCTTTCAAAAACAAAAAATGTATTGTTTGAATGATTGGTGATGGCATTTGGACTCAAAAATGCACTTGCTACATTCATGAGATTAATGCAGTATGAATTGAAGAACTTGATTGGTATGTGATGTATTGTCTTTTTTGATGTTATTTTGGTGTATAGCTATAATGAGGAAGAGCACTTGAATCACTTGAGGATGATGTGCCTTAAGTTGAACGAGGCATAGTTGGTGATCAATGTGAAGAAAAGTCATTTCTTCAATAGGGAAATCACATATTTGGATAATGGGGTTTCTAAAAACTAAATTCAAATGGAAGATACCAAGGTGAAGGCTATAAGGGATTGACCAACTCCTAAGAATGTTGGGGAGGTAAGATCATTCCTTAGTTTAGAAGGTTTTTATAGAAAGTTCATAAAAAATTTTAGTAGTATTTTGTGGCCTATGTTTGCTTTGTTGAAGAAAAATAAAGAATTTGAGTGGGATAATGAAACCCAAGGGATCTTTGACCTATTAAAAAAAATGATTACTAGTAAACTAGTGCTTGAAATTCCAAATTTTCAGAAGCTTTTTCAAGTGGAGGTGGATGCAAGTGGACTTGCCATTGGTGGGGTACTTTCACAGAAGGTAAGCCTATTGCTTTCTTTTCTGAAAAGTTAAATGAGTCAAGGTAAAAATATAGTATAAATGAGAAGGAGTTGTATGCTATTCTTCAAGAAATTAAGCATTGGAGGCATTACTTGTTACCCAAGGAATTCACGTTGATGATGGACCACAAAGCATTTCAATTTCTAAACTCACAAAAGAAGTTGAGTGCAAAGCACATGAAGTAGGTTGCACAATTATAGGAGTTCAATTTTGTGTTGAAGCAAAAAAGTTGAAAAGCTAATGTGGTGGTTGATGCATTACCTAGGATACACGTGATCAATTTCAGCGTACCTCATGGATGATATGAGTGATTGTTTTTTCTTTGTATGAGCATGATGTTGATTTTGGATAGGTTTGGAGGAGGCTCAAAGAGTCTTTTATGAATAGAATAGATTGATGGAGGGACTATCATATTCAAGATGAACTATTATTTAAGAATGAAAAGGTATATGTTCTTATGTGTGATTTTAGGAAAAATATTTTTTTTGAAAAGCATTGTAGTGACATGGAAGGACACATGGATACAGATAAAACATTGGAACTTGTGGGTAGGCACTATTATTTGGCTTACTATGACAACAAAATTTTCAAAATTTTTGGAGTTCTTAACACATCAGACATTCAAAGAAGATAAAAATGTGGATGGACATGATATGCCTTTGTCAATTTCCAAAGGTCCATGGGAAAGTGTGTTGATGGACTTTGTGAGTGAAATTCCAAAGACCAAAAGTGGAAATGATGTAATTTTTGTTGTTGTGGATAGGTCCTTCAAGATGAAATATTTTATTCCATGCAAGAAGGTGAGTGATGCTTCTCATGTGACAAATTTATTTTTCTAGCATGTTGTGAAGTTGCATTTATGCCTTTGAATATTGTTAGTGACAGAGACTCCAAGTTTACAAGTCATTTTTGGAGGTTCCTTTGGAAGATTCTAGGAAAAAAATTAAGTTTTTCTAGTGCATATCATTCATAATTTGATGGCCAAATGAAGATGGTAAATAAAACCTTGCTAAACATATTGAGATGTTTCTATAATGGATAACCAAATAGGTAGGAAAACTTCTTAGATCATGCTAAATTTTTGTATAATAATACTTTTCATATTGCTATTGGCAAAAGTCCATTTGAGATGAACTATGTGTTTTTTCCAAAAATGGTGACACTTTAAAGAGCTTTGATGGTGAAGCTCAACTTGGTTTGGATGCACTTGAAGAAGAAGTGGTTGAGAGGATTTAACTTCTTCAAATTGAAAGCCAAGAATATGGGGTCTTTCAAAATCAATGCTAAAGTTAATGATAATGCTTTTGAGATTGATTTACCAAATGGCATTGGTATGTTTTTTGTGTTTAATATTTTAGATCTTATGCACTATCATGGACTAGCAGATGAGGAGACTATACAAGGTAGAATTGATGAGTTGAAAAGGGCTATTGTTCAGTCTAAGCCTTTGATGGAAAGGAAGGTAATTGTACTCAAATGGAGGAGAGCTTTTAGCACTCATGGAATCAAGAGGCATGAATGTTTGATCCATTGGGAGGATCAATTTGCTAATGATGATGTATGGATCCATGAGACCAAACTTGTTGAGTGGCGGATCACTTCTACCCCTACTCCCTTGTTCACATGAGTTCACTTTTTGAAGGATGGGAGAGCTAGTGTAAGAACGCCTCTCTTGATTCCCTTGTACTTTTTCCTACAAGTTGTTTTTGTAGGTTTCGGGCTTGAAGAAGACCTGAATGAGTATCTCATGTTTTTGTGTGTCTTCTTATGTTGATTTTATTGATGATGATTCCTAGATGTTTTAGAATGTTTCAAGGTGTTTTGGACTCATTTTGAGGAGTCTAGGGGGTTCTAGGTTCTATGGGAACTTGTTTGGAGGCATCTAGAGGTTCCAGACATCAAAACAAGTATTTTTGTATTTGGCCCTTACAGGTGGAACGTTCCACTAGAAATTGGGATGTCCTAGCTAAGATGTCCCAATTGTGTAGGTGACATCTTAGGTGAGATGTCCCACCAAAATTTGGAACATCCCAGGACTAGATGGGATGTCCTAGAAAAACAACAAACATCCCAACTAAGAGCTGGGTTTTTGCAGGAGACATCCTAGAAAAGTTAGAGATGACCTAGACGAATGGGAAAAATTTTGAAAATGCTTATCCCAATTTAGGAAATAATTGGAACATGATAGAAAAATATGGAAACAACTAAGGAGAAGGTGAGAAGGCTTGGGAAACATCTAGAAAACCTCAGGATGACTTCTGAAAAGGTTTCTAGGGTTCTTATCTTTCGGTTTCACATAAATATTGATTTATTCATCATTGTTGATGGAGGATGAGTGAGAGAAATGCTCTTGAGGATAGAGAGATATGTAAGAGAGAGTGGGTAAGTGCAATTGGTGATTGCATCTCCAAGATTAGCTTGTGGTGTATTGGTCTATGTGTTCTATTCTCTTGTATCTCACTTGTGAGTTGAGATCTCAATTCTAGGTTGTGGAAGAGATTTTTATTAGTTGCGTGTTGCATTGAAAATAACCATTGTGTGGTTGCAAAGCCTCATTCTTTGCAATATTGGGTGAGTGTGATAGGTTTTGGATGCTTGTGGGTTTTGTGAACCCTGTTGTAATCTTCTAATATATTAATTGAATATAGCTAGTTTTCTTGTTTTCTAGCAAGTAATTTTATCTTTGCATAATATTTGGATTTAGTGCATTGAAGGTGATCTATTTGTTGAGTGAACTTGCTCCAGATGTGGAGACCCATTTTGATAGTATTATGAGTTGTAAGATTACATGTAGTTACCTTATAAATAAGGCAATATCCTAGGCATATGCTTTTTTATAAAATTCAAGTTCAATACATATGTCCTTACCTCTTGTAAATGTGATATAGCAAGGCAACATTGCTTAGATGTTCATATTGGTACAAGTCACATCCATCATTATTAGCTAAATCAAAGTTAACAACCTTCTCCATAGCAAAAGCTTTATCTTTTTATCTTTATATATTATTTTCTATTTCTTTCTTATTTTTCTTTTCTCATTTCTCTACTAGTTTCTCCACTATTTTTAGTGTAGTTGTAAATTTTTCATTTATTGAATCCCACATTTTCTCTACCTTTTCCAAAATTTCTAAAACAAAACTTTTTTAATTAGTAATGTCTTTCATTGAATCACGTCCTTCATTGAATTCTTATGTTCCCTTTTCTTGAAAGCATGAACATCCTTTTTATGAAGGAATTGATCTATTTTATATTCTTCAACACTCTTTTTTAAAAGTTTATCTTCTTCTTTGGTCACTTGGTCTATCAACCTTTGAATTTGATGGACCCTCATTTTTATAGTCTTTCTTAGCCATATATCCCAAGATTTTCTCTTATTTTGTTTCTTAGCCCATCTATGATGTGCCCTAACTGCACCCTTTGAGAAAAGCCATGTCCTAGGTACCTATGCAATAAGGAATAATACTTGTTCAAAGTTGCATTAAGGAACTCATAGTTGCCTTATTTTTACCTTTGAGTTTACTTCATCAAGTTGGATACTTTGGAGTATGTTTGGTATTTATCATTGAATAGCTCTAGCATTATACTCCACATTTTACTAGATTCTACTTTACTTAGAAATAATTTGACATTTTGCTAGTTTTTCTTTATATTTTGCAAGGTATAGACATCATGTAAGGCTTGCAAATGATGCTATTGATTTGCATTATAGCTTCCCTTAAACTTAAAAATGTTGTTCATGTCAAGTTGGTTGATGCAACTATCCCATTAATGCATGGTTGGAATATAAAAAACCTCCTTTATATTAATCATGTTTCTTGTTGCTAGGAGAAATTCATCATAATCACCCCATTAATCATGGTCTCTATCATGACATTGATCCCTTTTGTGCTACCTTCTATGCCTTCTTCCATGTGTGTGCTCATGTTTTCTATCTCTATGATAATCATGGTTACCATTCCTATCTTTATTCTTGTGTAGATCTCTCCTATTATTGCCATCACGTTGTCCATCTTTATCTTTTCTTCCTAATCTATGCTTATCCTTGTCAAAGCTTGATAAGGATGATGAGGATGATGAGGATGAAGAACTAGAAAAGTCATACTGGCTTGCTCTCCTACCATGACCACTTTGATTGACTTATGGTGGCATGCTAAAGATCCTAGGTTTTGAGACTCTCCTTGTGCTGAATCCTATTCTCCCCTTTTCTTGGTTGCTTGCCAAGGCTAAATGTAGCCACATATTATTCATTTCATCTACCTTGAAGAGTAGATAATTTTGGCGATTTGATCTTCTTGAATGATATAGTTTGTATCTTGCTTTTTGGATTGTGAATTCAATGGAATGGTAGCCTCTTTGCCCTTAGCTACTTCATGGCATGCCTAAATGAAATGGTAATTTTGGATTTAAGCTTTAGTGGGCTAGTAAGGCTTGAAGAGTTTACCAAGCACTTTGTATTCAACTTTAGTTACTTCCAATCCAACTATCATCAATTCTACCATTAACATTAATGGGATTGCTTGGTCAAGTGACAACATAATATTTTTTTGTAGGTTCCTTGATTTCATTTGTTCATCCTAGTGTAGAACAAAGGAAAACTTAGGATCGTAACAATCTAAATGCTGATAATTGATATAGTCTTGATCAGGCACATCATCTCTATTTTTGTTAGTTCTATCATTTTCCCTATGATGAGACATCTAGTGGGAATTAGTATGTTGACTGTAAGCCCTAGATTTGGGAAGTGTTTCACGTGCCCTGTGTTTGTAGTATAGCATGTTTGGTTGAGGTGCTTGGTCTCTCGAGATGCATCATGATCCCTTATGTCATACTTTAATGTTATGTGCATGATTCCAAGATTCTTAGGATGATTCCATCTTTGTTCAGATATCCTATGGTCCCTCCAGCATGCTTCCTTAAGTTTTGGCTTTCACCCGAGATCCTTCATATAAAGTATGACTTTAGGGGAGGTGCGCTAACTACCTTGCGTTGACGCACGTAGGGGAATTAATGAAGGAGCATCCGTGCACCTTTTGGTAACCCAATTTTAGGCTAAAGTGTTGAAAGCACATTTTGATTAGCCAAGGTTGCATTGATAGACCTCCATTGATGCATAGGCATTGAAGAACCTTTTTTATTTTATTGTTAAAATTATAAATACTCAGGATGAGTTCTCACATAAAATGAAGTTTTATCTTAGTCTAAATTTTTCTTTTATCTTGGCTTTTGGTCTTTAGTTTGTGTGAAGAGCTCTTCCTCCATTGGGTAAGTTAATTTCTTTTCTTGTCTTGTGTGTATTTTTAGTCATCACTTTCACAAGTGTGACTAGACTCTATCAAAGTGCTACCTTGCATACATAGCCTACAACCATTTGATTAATGTAGAGTTCAGTGTTTACATAGTGAATAATGCTCATGGCTTTTCCTTGTTTCACCATGGATGACTTAAATATAAAAACAACAAAAATATTTATTTAATTTTTGTTTGATCAAGTTGTGATGATTCATTCCTTGCCTAAGAAGGTCACAACTATACTGCATGATGTTGAGCCATCGAGGTTGTGACTATGAGCCATATTTATTGCATTTCGTATGTGGTGTTGCATCTGTCTCTAGAAGGGATTGCAACATGAGCATTGCACATGTTCTAAGAAGGGATTGCGATGTCTATGTGTTTATGTTTGTTTTGTTTCTAATAAGTATAAAATCTATAAAAATTATAAAATACAAAATGATAGATATTCTCTCTATCCTCTCACCGTGGTAACATTGGGTTTAATTGTATCATATGTATTATAATATCTTGTAGATTTTTTGAAGGCAACAACATACCTGAGTGTTCTTCACAATCCACTCAACATTGTCTTTTGAACTTATGACCAGATTACACTACGTTCTATATGATATCTCCCATTGGTCCAAAACTAGCAGAACCTATATCACCCTAGTAGAGTTGTCAACATGTGGGGAATCTCCTCTACAAGAAGTAAAAATTTTGAAGTTAATATATATGTCTTAATACAACAATAATATTAATATTTTTCAAAAGATAAATCTTCAAGATTTTAACATTGATCATTCATAAATTTAGAAAATCAAAAGGTGCCATAGTGATTTTTTTGAAAGCTTGATGATAAGTTTTTGGCTTTTAAAAAAGTTGAAGATGGTGTTTGAGCGATAAAAATCATGTAAATGAGAGCTTAATATATAAAAGCTTTTGTTAAAAGAAAGGTTTACAAAAAATGGTTAAGTAATTTAATTTACTATAATGCAGGGAAGATGTTGCTGGTTTAAATCAAAATTGAGGCACTTTATCTTATACCTTAATAGTAGAAATTTTTGACTATGACATAGTTATAAGAATACCTTTAAGTAGAACTTAGATAAACTAAACAGTTGAACTACCAACTGGTTATAAAGTGAATGAAAGGTAGATTTATTAATTATTTTGCTATTTGATCAATATTATACAAATAAAAGATTCTGAATTCAAAATACACTCCAAGCACTTTATATTCTATTCTATGTAAATGCTAACAAAGTATTCCCACCTTAAGCTAATTGTAAAGGGAAGAGAATGAAACTGAATCTAAAAGTATACGGTGGGCCTAGGCAAAAGATTAAAATAAAAGAATGATTAAAATAAAAGGAAGGAAGCTTAGCCATACTTGTCAGACGAAGTACTTGTAACATTCTGGGTTGGAGGTCGCCAGTGTTCTCATGGCTGAGGATGAGCCGCAGACTCCTTTGTCTATTATGGGTAAGGAAAAGGATTCTCCTTACTTTTGCTTCCTCTTCTTTATGCAAAGGATTTTTCCTTGCAGCTTTGTTTAAGAACATATATATTTTCATGGAATGTATTGTTTGCAAATTCTTTTATGCAGTTGTCTATCTTTTGAACACTTGAAGAACACAACATATGAAACGTGAAAGAAATGTCTGTGTGATTGTTTTTTATAAATTTACTCCTAGGAAAAATATATGGAGACATAGACTCTAAGACTTTAAGCAAGCATATTATAATCCAGGTTCCAATTGACTCCAACAAGAATGCCAAATGCAGCAAAGTTGCTGTTACTTTTAGCAAGAAGTAGCTAGCTTAGAAAGTATTCTTGTCTATCGTTAAGTAATTTGCCCTGCTCATCGGATGTCATTTAATTCTAATGGATTTTACCATATAATTTCACTTTGCTTATGGCTCTTTATTCTCCAAGATTTCTTCTCCCTTTTATTGATAACTGCCATATTCTCAAAGTAAATTATTACATCTACATAGTAAAGTCAACAATTTCAAAGGCCAATTACTGTTAAGCGTTAACTTACATCACTCGTTGCAAAACAATCACAAGGTTTCCTCTTCAAAGTTTAAAGCCTAGGAACGAGTCGGTGCATCACAACTTTGCATCCCTGAAGCCTGATAATCCCCAGCCTTCTGAGATATAGTTTTTGAAATAGTTTCTCAGAATTTTACCAGAAGGGGTTTTGGGAATGTGGTTAGTAAAGAACACATGATGAAGTCTCTTGTAATATACCACTTGTTTGGCTACCATTTCTTTAATTTCCTGCTCTGTCACTCCTTTGCCTTCCTTCTTCACTACAAATGCCACAGGAAGCTCTCCTGCCATCTTATCTTTCATTCTGCACATTTTCATTATTATATTAGTCTTGATGAATAATTTGATTCAAAACTAGCATAGTAAAGTTTACCAAATTATTTATATGAATTAATTACCCTGTTTAAATAATGTAGATTCAGACAAAAAGTGATGCCACAGTACTTACGGGACAACAACCGCGTCTAGCACATGAGGATGTGTTAAGAGTAAAGACTCAAGCTCAGCAGGTGCCACTTGAAATCCTTTGTATTTGATGATATCCTTTAACCGATCAATGATGAACACATCATCATCATTGTCAATGTATCCAATGTCCCCAGTGTGCAGCCATCCATTTTCATCTATTGTTTGCCGTGTTGCCTCCAAATTGTTCAAATACCCTGTAATGAAAACAAAATCAATGATGGTACCTTAAACAATTTGACCAAGATAGCCCACCTAAATTTAAAACTTACAATGTTCCTGGTAAATTTTAAATTTCTGAATTTGTTGCATGTTAATCAATGGTTTTATTTATTTCTCAAAAACGTATGAATTCTTTGCACTTTGCGTTTCTAACCCTTGCAAATATGTAAGTCCCATATAGCCCCTTTGCTTTAGGGTGGCAATCGTTGTTAATTATATTATCATCATCTTTGTGCTTGAATTGACAGCAACTTAGTGTAGTAAAATTAACATGGTTGCTTTGTATAACATGTAACAGGTTAAAATTCTTATAAACGTGGTTAGGGCTTTGCTCATTTGCTTACCTGGCTCCACTGGACTGGCACTGAGACTGATGCCGATGACTGTACAGCAAGTGTAATTATATTTTAAAAGATACTGCCAAGATTGGTTTCCTTCTTTTACAAGGTTGTGGCAGGCCATCTGCTAGGTAATTGATCTTGTTTTCATAAATTTTAATTAATGAAAACTTCTTATACATATGAGCAAGGAAAAGCAGGAAAAGAAAAACTCAATGCTGTGACATGACTAATCTTCCATCACCAACGTAAGAGTACTTAAATAGTTAAATCAAATCAAAGCAAAATTATCTTTTCTTCTTTTTTACATTGATAAAGCAAATAGCGCAGCAGAAGTACCTTTCATGATCTGGTTGCCGCGGACGCAGATCTCGCCAGCCGAGTTTCTGGGAAGCGAATGCCCGGACTGCGGGTCAACAATTCTCATGACAGCATTCCTCACCAAGCAGCCGCATGATCCCGGCTTGGCGGGGCCCACGGGCCTAGCCAGAGCACGGCTAATGCACACCACGGGGCCCGCCTCGGTCATGCCGTAGCCCTGGCCCACCACGGCACCTTGGGGCAAACAACTCTGGAGTGCTTGCTCCAGGTCGGGCCCTGCCGCGGCAGCACCACACATGATCATCCTTACAGTGGTCAATGCCGCCGTGGCCTCAGCAGCATCCACCGTCATCGCATGCACCATGGGTGGCACCATTGCCATCACGGTGATGCGGTGGCGGCGGATGCTGTCAAGGATGATCCCTGCTGCAGTGCCGTGGCGAGGCTGCGGGATCAACACCACCGCGGCTCCCGCACGCAGGGAGCACAGGAGGACGGTGCTCAGTGCATAGATGTGGAACAATGGCAAGGCGCACAGAACTACGTCCTCCTGTGTTAAACCCCAATGTGGGCTGGCCCCATCCACCTGCAATCATACTAATAATAACCGTAACCCATGCAAAAGGTAAAGCAGACGAGACATAAAGTAAAAGGAGGAGAGGTGGTAGTGCTTGATGTGAGAGAAAAAAAGAGGAGAGACATGGCGCAGCCTTGCTTTCCCATCAAAATTATAGTGTCCTTTAACGTATCCAATACTTGCAATAGCGCAAGGAGACAAGGCAAAAAGACGTGGACATGTGCCAGTCATAAAGAATACGTTGTCTCGCCTTTGTGGCTTTTCACAACTTTTGTGACCTGTCATAGTTAACTTTTATTCCGAAGGCTGCAGATTGTTGGTCAGGTCCACGAACTTGAGCTACATTTTAACTATGAGCTGTTGTTCATTTTCATGCTCCCCTCTCAGACTACAATTCCTTTTTATGCTTGTTGGTAACGGTTTGATTTTGGGCATTGAAATAGCTAGACAACGATCATGTAAGGGGGATCGTTATAATTGAATTGTCTTCATGTTTCTAGATACTCGGGAAAAGCTGGTTAAGTTATATTAAAAGGAGAACAAGGTCTGGTATAAGTACAAAGTCGCACATCAAAGAATAATTACAGCAAAGGGATAGAAGCTTACATTGAAAGTTTGAAACAAACAAGGAAAGCGTATGACTATAACTATAATATCGCTGCAATAGCAGGGAATAGACAGAAGGACTTTCCATTTTAACTTCATTGCTATAATGATAGCATTTATTGACAAGTGTAGGCTAAGGATTTGACCATGGTTACAATCATTTACTATGATCTATTAAATTACAGTCATTTATTATTAGTTGGTTGTCTACTTGTTAACTGAACCTATATTTTTACCGTGATGCATTCTCTTTAAAATTGATGCATTCTCTTTAAAATTGAACCTATGAATTGGGATCACAAAATGCCTGCTTTTAACAAATAAGCAATGCCTCTCACTCATTACTATTAGCCTATTATAAGATAACAATGGTTTTTATCAAGAATCATGCAAAGAAGATGACTTAATTGTATGTCATGTTTTATGGATGGTTAGGGTTTTGACATAAAATAATACCTGCTGAGCAACGCCCGTGAGCAGAGTGCGGTGTGTGAGCATGACCCCCTTGGGCCGGCCTGTAGTTCCTGACGAAAAGGGCAGGGCCACTGTATCATCCATATTTATGTTTATGTTTTTGCTTATTGCATCAATGTCGCTCTCTTTCTTTTTCTGTGACAGTAGCTGTGCCCAGGTGTCGCCTTCCACAGTGATGATACCTGTCATGAATAGTCACACCATTCAGAACGAGTAAACTAGCCCTTTGAAAAAAATTAACGTGTGAGATATGCAAGATGCAATATAATTTACGCATAGCTCCTTGAATAGCCAGTTAGTCCTGAAAACACTGTTGAGAAAATTAACAAGTTTTTATTGCGATATATAAAACAAGTGCTTAAACTATTCCAGTCATTTAATGTAGCCAAATAAAGGCAATATATGGTTTGACGTTGTAAGAATCACCCAGTTTTGTAGTATACATGTCCACAGAAACGTGAGGGAAGACTACTTCAGTTATTCAAGTTTGATTATATTGGATTCCAAAGATCAACCGAGAGAAAAATTATGTAAAGGCTTTTTAGCCAGTGAAATTAAAGTGAGTTCTGCTATGGTTCGGTTGCCGTTCTTTTTCATTTCAACCACCGAAGTTTTTTCTTACCATATATGATGATAGAACTGTATTTCAGTATGGGATACATGGATGGATTTTCGATGAACAGAGAGCAAACTTTGTATGAGATTCCCCCTCACCATATCCGAATGTCAGGTAAGATAAAAAATAAAATAAAATTTATAAAAGAAAAGACATTCCTTTATAGGAAATCCCTTTTCACTTGGCAGGTGCTCTCCGACTATGCAATTATCCTTCAACAACTATTACGGTATAATCAGAAATTTTAACCTTGTAAACTGTACCTCCTTACATGTAACTCAGTAACAGATCTTTCCACCCCATACCTGCAATAAAATGTTCATTTATTGACATTTAAGAAAAGTGTATGAACCGTTTTCTATGTTTGATCAAGTCAAGGTGAGGAAGAGTGCCAACTCTTTCCACACTAACGCAATCCATATGTGGTAACAAAATAATTTGCATTTTAATAATTTATAGTTCCACAATTGAACCACCAGAGTCTCTTCAATCTTAAAATAGTCTTTTATTCTAACCTAAAACAGGCTGGGTAAGATTTTTCTGAATTCTTCCATGGTATTATCCAAATCCAAATCCACAGCATATCTATAAATAACACTGAAACTAAAGCTTTATTACGTCCAAAGACCCATATTACCTTTCGCAACGCAGGGAGGGAGCCCGCGGAGCTTATGCAGACAAGCCGAGGTAGTGATAACTGCGGTGGCCTCAGCGGCGGCACACTGGGCAACGATGTCCTTGGCGGGGGACGCCGGGTTGGCTGGGGTGACGACGACGCCGACCATGCATGCACCGAGAAGGGCCACCACAAAGTGGACGGAATTGGGTAGCAGAAGCATGAGCACTTGACCTTCACGGAGACCCAGGGTGGCGCCTCGGAGCCCCCGGGCCACCGAGGTGGCCATGCACGCCAACTCCTCATACGTAAACTGTGCTCCCGTCTCTGCCTCAATCACACACGGCCTGCCTCGGCGCTCCCGCAGGTGCTCCAGAAGGCAGTACTCGTGCAGCAGCTTATCATCCCGGATTTCAATCGCCGGTAACGGTGAACGAAACAAGAATCTCTCGTAGTCTTGGCTATTATATGCAGCAGAAGCAGATGCATCCATGATTTTGGTTTGGCCCAATGAACTCAATCAGTAGCTCGTTTACCTATCAACCAAGAAGTAGATTTCTTGCTAGTTAAGCTCAATTGGTACCACGATTGCCTAGCAAGCAAGAAAGAAAAAAGAGAGAGTAGACTTTGCCATATAAGAAGCAGGTTTCTTGCGACATAAGCTCTTTTGGCAACTAGAAATAGATATTGCAAAATAAGCTCAGTTGGGACTTGGAAGCACCTTTAATTAGTAGCACTAATTTTACCTACCAAGAAGTAGATTTGGCAAAATAAGCTCGACTGGTTGCACCTTCAATTAGTAGCACTTTTACCAAGTAGTAGGCTTCGCGAAATAAGCTTTGCTGGTAGTACGTTTGCCCAACAAGAGTTCAAGAAGTAGCTGCAGGTTCTTGCAGCTTCATTCAGCTCTGGTTACAATGCCAGTGACCCCCTTTGTAAGCTTGGGCCAAGGACAGTTCAGAGGTGGCTTAAATAAGGAGTTGTTTGATTTTATTTAATTTTATAAATATGTGTGGTGGCTGAATTTTGACATTTTGGAGGGAAACGTTATCAACGTTGGATTCAGGCGTCCAATCTGATCATTAAGGAAAATTTTAAGAATTTTGCTGAGTTAGTGGAGTTTGTGGGACTATCCACTTTTGTGCCGACAGTTTGATGAATGATGAATACATTTTTTACAGCTGCTGTTGCAGTATTTCTATTATTTGAGTTGGGTGCAAATCTTCACAAGATTTCTGAGACAATATAACCAGACTCGTATAAAAACTGTGATTCCGGGTTATTACAGTCTACAGAACGATCAGATTTGAAGTTAATATACAGCTATGTACTTGAAACTTGAAAGCAGTTTTCTGTGAATGTAGTGTTCAAGAAGAATTATGTTACCAGTGATCAATCGTAATGTAAGGTTTATACTGATACATGGATGGATTCCAGGAAGAGGGAATGCTGAGATTACATTGTCACAAATGGATTTCAAGGGTCACTAAAAAACATTAAAAAGTTTTTCAGTTTGATGAGGTTAACCACAGCAGATTTTACGTATCGCTGTTGACCCACACATATTATGATAGAAACCGAAGTGTCGGATGATGTGCTGGCATGTTCGAGGCTATTACGAAGAAGTGTCTTCCCGGTTGCTGTTTTTGTCCCACTGAAATTATTCCAACCTCAAATCAATCATGTGAAATGACCACCCACCATGAATTTTGTTCATATCCAGTAATCCCACTTTGAATTTTAAAAGTTATGTGACAAAGCCACAAGGTGATTGTGATTAATAACTGTTTTATTTACATACAAATCAGGTTTCAGGTAGGACTTGTTTAATAAAAATCTTGCTGATAAGGACTTGATGATTATTGACCCTCAGAAAATTCAAAGTATGCTCATTAATGTAACTGAAACAAAAGGGCTGTGAAGAATGGAACAGAATCCACATCAGTTATTTAATTTCCACAGGTGAACATTATATCTCACTATCTCAGCTTAGAGTATTCAAATCAAAATTTGGATTTCTAGATTGGATGTGTCTGTGTAAAATTAGGTTGGAGTCTGGGTTTAGCTACCCCAAAAGAAATTAATTAAGCTACACTCCCGGACTTGACAACCAAATGAGCATTGACCCTAACTCTTAATTGTATTTATAAAATCTCCCGATCCTATCCTTGTCCGAACAAAACATTCCGAAATAAGTATAAAATTACATCTCGTGTAATATAAAGTTATAATATTAGGCTGCTGCAAATCATTGTCATCCTTGTACGCGCACAAATCAAATACAACAAATAATTGCCGCAGGCATCCATCTCTGAATGGTTGCAGTTTACGGAATAAATGCCATTTCACATTATCATGATAGGAACAGATAAATGAGGTTGTGGGTTCCATATGCCTATTTTGATGATGGAAAAGACCAAGCACCTGACAACATTAAATAAATGTTTAGAAAATAAATAAGAGGGTAAGCATTGTTCATGCTGGGCACGCTTGAAACAGAATTAAGATGAAAAAAATGGAAAAGTAAAGCCGTTTCAATCCCTAACGTGAACATCCACCATCATACCCACATGAAATCCAACATGCTCACGTCTATGTGTTTTGTCTCTAGAGTTATTCCTGTTACTAGTATATGGCAGATTTTTCTTTTAAAAAAAGGGAAAGGTGTTCATGTGTTTAAATTCTCTAAAGTTTATGAAAACATATACATCCACACAGGGCTGGGCAAAGTTTCGAGGAAATATGCTTTTTTAAAAGCAACTTTTCTGAGGATTCCCCACTAAGGCAATGGCAAAGATATGATTTCACGGCCACAAATGCATGCAAAATTATAGGCAAAGGTAATGCCCAATTATCATGTGTTTCAGCTTTAGCCAATTCCTGTAAAGCCAACGGTGTGAAAACGAAGTGCAGGAATCCATGAGGATGCAGCAAATACCATAAAATATCTGAGAGCACGGCAAACGAACAAAATCTACAAAAGATGTATGGAATGATTCAAATTTAAAGTAGCATCAAACGGTCACAGGGTGGGTTGGTTGTGACCTGTGGGGACCTCTAGTTACAGATTGTAAAGCAGGTCTGATTTTATCACCTGAACAATGGGTTTGTCGCACCTCTTTCTTTTGGTTTGATAACTTAAGAGAGAGCACATTGACCACAAAATAAGAATAAAGAAGGCAGGCTAAGTTTCCGTATATGTATCCTAACATAAAAGAGGGTAAAAAAATATCAATAACTGCACATTGACCCCAAAACAAGAATAGAAAAGGTCGGTGAACTTTTGAGTATATGTACCTTTAGATTATTTAGCTAACAAAAAACTTAATTATAAATTAAGCAGCTATGACCTTTAAGCCTAACTCTACTTTCGGTATATATATCGAGGTTATACAGTTAATAGGAAAGTTTAGTAGAACAAAGGCATAACAAAATTGTATCTTAAGCAGAATGCAAGGTGATTACTGGTCAAACTAGAGATATCATGATAACATTAGTAATAATGCCCAAATATAATATTTGAAAAACTTCTATTATTAAGTACGCAATAGTTGGAAAAATTTTCTGAAGGTAGAAATGCACCCGTGGGGCTGCTAAATCTTCCTCTACTGAAAAGCATTCAAAGCTCTAACACAACAATGATGCTTTGATCGTAGTTCTAGCTCACAATTAGTTTGCAAAGCAATGGCAAAATGCACAGGATTGAAATCTGGGCAAGCGCCCACGGCAGCAGCAGCAGAGGAAGAAGCAATTAGCCCTCCAGTTCTAGAATCTTACCAGCCATTTCTTATTCATCAGGGTCCTTCTCTGCCATTATTCTGTTTTTCTCCTCCTCGTTCACCCACCTCTTCCTCTGCCTTATCTTTCTTTTTCAGTTTCAGTTGTAGTTTCTTGAAGAAACTGATGGTATCTGTCATGGTGTTAGTGGTTATGGTGCTCTTCAGTGTGGTTGTATTCGTTGTTTGAATAATCTTTCTTCCCCTCTGATTAACTGTTGTTGTTTCCCTATAGATACGACCCTCTGATCATCTATCTCCTTTCATGCTATTTGGTTGTATTCAATTCCCCCTGCAATATATCTCTGTCTCAACAGCTCTGAAATACCTGTGTCTTTGTAGTTTGTCCTATAACATGTTTATTTTCCTAGCAGGCAGGGTATTTAGTTTTTGCTGGATAAAATTCTGAAAACTGGTTAGTGGTTGTGGACATACCTGGGCAATGAATGAAATGATGGTTTTTAAAAACCAGAAAGATGATCTTGTTTGCCAGACGAATTTTTATGATTCTCTGATCCGGATGATTGTATGATTAGGAGAAAAATGGCCTGAGCCTTGGATTCTAAGTAAGATAATTATTTTTTAATCATATATAGCTTGCATTTTCTATTCATACTGCTTTATCGTTTGCAATTGATTTCTCACACGATGATAGTATAAAGAGTGCTAGTTTGAAATTAGAATTTATTTTTATTTTTATTTTTTGGCTGCTGCTGCACTGTGATCCAAGCCTTTTATCAAACCAGTAAATGCTTTCATATTGATATCAGGATAAGAAGCTACGGAAACTTATCACCCTCTAGTAGACGATAAAAATCGACAAAGTTATTCATTTGTTTCATATTGTAGGCTTTGAATTTAACCTAACTGCAATTAAAACTGATATATACATAGTATGAGTTTTCAAAATATTATTAAGAAAATTATTAGATTTTCTTGATGACATTTAGAACAAATGGAATAAAGTTCTTGGCAACATTTTGAAGCTGAATTAGGTAGATATGTTGAAGAGAATAACCTGCATAAACAGGTTTCAGATAAAAGCATTCAACCATAGATCAGCTGATCACACTGAATCATGCCAGAGGTTCAACCAAAAGGGTGTTTATTTGCTTTGTAGACTTCTCTAAGGCATATGATTCTGTCATTTGAAATAAACTATAGAAGAAGTTGCAAACCAGAGGAACTCCAACAACACTTCTTTTCAACCACTCAAAACCTTTACAACCTTTACAATAAGGTTGGCATCCAATCCAATAATAATAACTCTCATGAAAAAGCTTTACTGCACAACATTTTGGATAAAACAAGGTTCTCCTCTCTCTTCCACACTTTATAGCATCTTCATTAATGGATTAGAAGAATATATTCAGAAGGTTCCAAGAAAATTTTGAAACAAAATAGGTGATTATCCTTGGAAATCTCCTGCTGATGATGTTGCACTTAACTCAAATTCTAAAGAATGCATACAACAGATGTTTGGTGTTTTGGATAGCTTTTATTCAGGGATGAAAGTCAATGTACAGAAAACCAGATTCATGATTTGTGGCACACAAAATAAAGATTTCTTGTTCACAATTGTCAAAAATCTTGTGGACATAACCCCTCTTATAGATATTTGGGCTTAGATGTTTCTAACAAATACAAATGGGAGAAATGCATCTATCAATGAATTGCAAGTGGAATGCAAGTTCTTTTTGCCCTTAACATCAAATGCAAAATAAATAAATAAATAAATAAATTTTGGATTAGGAGGCTAGAAAACAAATTTTCTATTCTATTGTCCAGCCAACAATTCTTTATAGATGTGCTGTGTAGGGCCCTTGGTTACTAAACAAATATTGAAAAAAATCGAAGAAGTTTAAAACCAGTTTTTGCTTGAAGACTTTGGAGTTAAAAGACAAACTCAATATGATCTTTTGCTGTTGGAAGTTGATATGTTGCCTTGGGAGATAGAAGCCATTTGCCAATTTGTAGCATATAATTGTAATCATTTGGGTTGTATATCAAAGAAGGTTTTATCTGCTACATATGAGAAAGGATGGATGCATGAGCAAGTGCTTTGGCTACATAGATGGACTATACGGAATAGATCTTACTCTATGATATGAGGCAAATTTGTAAGGTAATCAAACAAAAGGCTTTCTAGCACTTTTGGGAAAACTCTGAAGGCAAAAATGTTTTTTACTTGACTAGCATCAAAGGAGGCATGGACAAAAAAGCCACCTATTAAACAAGAACTAGATTAGGTTCTTGTTACTTAAGAATTAAAACAAGATGTTGACTATGCAAGTTAATGGTGCTTAAGGATGAGCATGTCAATTATGCAAGTTAATGGTGCTTAAGGATGAGCATGTCAATTATGCAAGTTAATGATGCTTCAGGATGAACATAATTTATTTTTACATTAGTTTTTGATGAGTGGCGAGATACCCCTACACTCAACCATATGAATACGAGCGTTTCACATACAATCTGGTCGAACTCTGTAGATGGGCTAGTTGTGGTATCTAGATAGTTACTCACTGATTGCAGTTCGTTGTCTTCCCACCTAGACTAGTATTTACTTTGTCACGTATGGTTTAGTTTAGTGTGAGGTGTATGATGTGTTCCTAAACTAATGCTACTCTTGGAGGTGATGGAAAATAATCTTAGCTAAGCTAGGAGGGAAAGGGAGAGAGAGAGCTATACTAAGAGGAGATAGGGAGAGAGAATCTAAGCTAGCCTAAGTGTGATGAGCATCTGTTCCTTAATCATCAATACACATCTTGGACCTCGTGCATGACTACCACTGGGATTACCAAGCACAGATTCTAGGTACGCTACTGGGTTACCAAGTAGTCACACTTAAATGCTCGTGATTAAGTCATACTCATTCCACGTTTAAGGAGTTTAGGGTGAAGAGATATTAACTACAAAAATAATAATTAATTAAGTAATTTAGACTAAGTGAATGTTGCAATGATGAAATAATCTTGATTTTTACTTTTAGTCATGTGCGTGTCTAAGTACATCACACTCGAATAAATGATGCTGTACAATTACAATCACCACACTACAAGCATGCACTGGGAGAGAGGGTTGAGAGGAAAAATGACAAAAAGATCCTACTCTAATACTAATTTCTAATTGACTCTTCCCGTGTGCCTACATGTGTATTAATAGGCCCACATAGGAACCATGATATTGCGTACGCGATATGGCTTGTCAGGCCATGATATCGCGTACGCGATATCACGGGTGCGATATCGGGGGTTTGATATTTGGACCTATCAGACATGGTATCCTATACTTGATATCAGGGGTCCAATAATAGGGGTCCGATAACAGGGGTCTGATAATAGGACCTGATAGACCATGACACCTGACAAACCATGACTCATCATACCCCCACAATTGAATAACAACTCGTCCTCGAGTTAAAGAAAGTGAGGAACAAGTTCAATTGATTACACAGTGGATAGGTATGGGATTATTGACTGACTAGGAATTTATTCATGCCGTAGTGGAGAATTAAACAAAATTTGGACACAGACACAAAAGAAAAAACTTGTGGAACTCATGGGGTTTCCGGTAGTGGTGGCTCCTCCATGGGTGCCTTTCCTTTGTTCTATGCACCAAGTTGAGGTTGATACCATTGAAGAAGTGCCTGACATTTCTTCTCTTCTATCCATGGATTATGAGCTATCCATGCTGATATTTGATGGAGTCGACACTTTCCATGGACATGACAGCTACGAGAACACTTGATTGGCCTTGACATGCCATGCTGCAAATAGCTGTCATTCCTCTTCATAGGCTCAGGCTCTAACCTCTCCTCCTTTTGCTTGGATAGATTATGCAGTAACAGGAGTTTCATAATGGATGCTGAATGATTGTGCCTTCTACTTTGCATGTTCTGCATGAGGTCCTTGGCCTCTACCTTCCCCTGGTCATTTAGTTGCACCTTGAGAAGGTCCTTCTTGTTGTCCTCTTTTAGGGGCCATCTACAATCATACAAAGACCAATTGTTAGTAAGGTTATTGAAAGAAGTTCAATTATTTCATACCTTACTCATTGCCTTTAATAAATGTTGAATTCTTTGCTTAGTGTGATTTTAGAGTTAGAAATTTTTTTCAAGGAAGTTGCCCTAAAAGTTTAATGTCGGACCTGGTTTCTTTAGGTGACACATAAAAGGACTTGGTTTTGAGGAACGTTTGATAAAATGATGACAAAGGAAAGAATAGATTTGGCAATGAAGTACTCAGAGG
>MNCI01002041.1:624886-698762 GCA_015680685.1 Gnetum montanum | reverse complement strand
TTGCATCCAATGATGGACAACCATAAGAGCACCATGACAGCAAGGCGTACAATCACTTGGCATTTCGTTCAAGGGAGGAGTGATTTTTTCTTTGTAACATACATGTGTTTTTTTCCTTTGTTCTTTTTATGTGGCCACTTTGGCACACACACTTTTTTTTTTTTGAATGCTTAATCCAGAGAAGCTACCTACCTTCAGGCATGGGTACATGTCTTTCCAATGGGACCCCCTAGAATAGCATTATTTTTCCTTGATTGAGTGCCTTTTGATTACTCTTACTCCCATTTTTCATTAGATCTACAAGGATCTTAGTACAACCAAGCTACATGATAACTCCCACAGATGTCACCAAAGAGAATCCACAAGTTCCCTTGATGTCACACCCTGGTCATTCCCGCTTAGTCCATCCTTCTTCACTCTGGGTATGATAACACAAGGTTACTTTAAGTTTTAATGGTTAAGAATATCATTGTACCTAGGGTAGAACCCCTTACTAATAGAATGGGTGGATGGATGTTGTGGGCTTGTTGTTCAAATAATTAGTCACTTGAGACTTGATAGCATAAAACAACATCTCAACCAATGGTTCACATGAGTGTTTTATTACTAGATAAGATTACTCATAAAAAGGTAAAAAGATAAAAAGACAAAAAGGAAAAAAGATCAAACAATAAGTTGAAAAGTGAAAAACTGAAAAAAAAAATCAAAATTAAAGAAAATGAAAAATATTTATTAATCCTGCTTGTTTTTAGAATGGGGGGTATCCCCCATAACTAAACATTTGAGCATGGCTAGGATTAATAAATGAAGAATTGGAATCCTTGCATGTTGAAAATGTTGGGACTTGGTCATACTTACCCCATTGGGGTTCACACACTTGATTAGAGTTGACATAGTTGGGAAAGGTATAAGATGTGGCTAATTTATAAGGAGTTGACCCACTATGGTACTTGTGACTGTAAGATGGTATGCAAGGATCAACATGTCTTCCCATGTGGCTATATTCTTTGGGCCACATGGTTGTTGGAGTATTGAGTGGTGGCCCTCATAAGGTAACATGAGACATTGGATTTGAAGAGGAAGATGCACCACAGTGTTGGACATGTGCTGAGTTGGTGGATGTAGTGATTTCTGAACTGAGGTGTCCCTTTCTACAGTCATGTCTAAAGAAGGGACACCTATGATGTTGTGGAGGGTTCCCATTACTGTTGATAGTAGAAGCACAAGTAATGTTTGTGGGTTGATGTTGTGATGCAAATCCCTTGGGAATAACTAGTGGTGATGTAGAAGGAGGTAAAGGATGAGAATGTTGGAATTGAGGAGAAGTGTAAGGTACCCAAAGTGGTGGTCCTATTGAAAAGGATATGGGTTGATGGTATTGAGGAGAATGATAATAATATGGTGAGATAGAGTATGTTGACCCAGTTGGGGAGACAGGATGTTGAACTNATATGGTGAGATAGAGTATGTTGACCCAGTTGGGGAGACAGGATGTTGAACATGATAGGCACTTGGGTTCTGATGATATGAAGGGTGTACCTAGTTCAAGGGTGGCCTATCCCACGACTGGGATTGTTGCCACTGTGATTGAACACAGTATCTCTGTACGAACTTTGGGTGCAACACTCTTCCCCAATGCTCATGCAAATGTGACAAGATTAGGCATTGGCCCTTGGGATGATCATACAGGCAAACATTACATTGATACATATGATTGGTAGTTAAGTTCTTATTCTCTTCTACCCTTCTTTCTAATTGTCTAAAGGTGTTTTTTCCTACTTCTTGGTTCATCATGACTCTACCTCTAATAATGTTGGCATATTCTCTGCATTTTTTATGCATTCATTCCATCATCTTATTGATCTTTGCCTCAATTTCATCCAATGATTGTAGTGTTGGCAAAGATGGTTCCACCTCCTTGGGATGAGTTGATTTCTCCTCTTCATTATTATGGGCCCTTGTTGATTTAAAGTTTTGGGCCTGTTGAGATTTTTCAACATTCTCCCATCTAGCCATTTTTGCTTCTTCTTTTGCTACCTGCTTAATAAGCTCTTGGAGTTGATGGATTTGTAGCTCATATAGTTGACCTCAGGCATACATCCCTAGGGTCTTCCTTGTTTCATTATGGAGCCCATCAATAATGTGGTACATTAGCCTCTCCTTGGAGAACTCATGGCCCGAGCAATTGTTTAACAATGCATAATATCTTTCTAAGGCCATGTTCAAGGGTTCATGTTGTGCTTGTTTCCACTCTTGGATTTGTTTCCTCAAGGTGACACTCTTGCACAAGTTTGATATCTTTCATTGAAGAGCTCTACCATTGGTGGCCAACGTCAAATTGATTTGGGTTTTAGGGACCTATACCATACTTTTGCTTGGTCAATGAGTGTCACAGGAAAGAGCTTAAGTTTTTGCCATCCATTATCAATATTGTTCCATACACAGGCATCATGGAAGGCTTGTAGATGTTGTTGCAGATCTAAATCATAGCCTCTTGAAAATTTGGAAAAATTGTTTAAATCAAGCACGGGTAGCCAGCTTTCCTTATGATGCTTGTAGGCTATTTGAATAGTCTCTTGTATATGCATTAGGCTCTTAGTGGCCAGCAGGGGTTCATCATCACTAAGTAGGTTATGAGTTTGTGAGTTGGGACGATGTTGTCTTTATTCATGTTGGCATTCTTGATTTTGCTTGTGGGTTTGATTTCTATTTCTACATCGATCCCTAGAGAGATGATCATCCATGTCATGACCTGACATTGAAGGAGCAGAGGAAGAGAAAGAGTTGGAAGACTCATCATGACTTTTGTAAGTCTCCCAATCATCCTTGGATAAATTTTTTTTAATTATTGAGAAGGTCCCAGGCCTTGCGAGCCCCCTCATTCTATGGGATGTCCCATCCTTGCTAGAGGTGTCAGAGTTGGATGACGAGAGTCCTTGAGTATCATTGGGGTTTCTATGAACATATGAAACTCCTGCATAAGATTGAGTACTCCAAAATTCTTCATTGGTTCTCCAATGAATTTCCTTGCTAGATGTTGCATTATCACTATCTTGTGAAAGAGACATGGTTGTAAAATTGTGTGTGATTTATTGCAATTATTCTTTCTGAAAGATATATCATTAATACTAGTTACAATGATCTTGTATGATGTAACTAATCTAAATAAATAGCATCATCCCCAGCAACGGTGCCAATGATGAGTGGCGAGGTACCCCTACACTCAACCATATGAATACGAGAATTTCACGCACGATCCGATTGAACTTCGTAGATGGGCTAGTTGTGGTATCTAAATAGTTACTCGTTGATTGCAGTTCACTGTCTTTCCACCTAGACTAGTATTTTCTTTGTCACGTATGGTTTAGTCCAGAGTGAGGTGTATGTTGTGTTCCTAAACTAATGCTACTCCTGGAGGCGATGGAAAATAATCTTAGCTAAGTTAGGAGGGAAAAGGGAGAGAGAGAGCTAGACTAAGAAGAGATAGGGAGAGAGAATCTAAGCTAGCTTAAGTGTGATGAGCATCTGTTCCTTAATCATCTGTACACATCTTGGACCTCATGCATGACTACCACTGGGATTACTAAGTGTAGATCCTAGGTTCGCTACTGAGTTACCAAGTAGTCACACTTAAATGCTCGTAATTAAGTCGTACTAATTCTGTATTTAAGGAGTTTAGGGTGAAGAGATATTAACTACGAAAAAAATAATTAATTAAGTAATTTAAACTAAGTGAATGTTGCAATGATGAAGTAATCTCGATCTTTATTTCTAGTCATGTGCGTGTCCAAGTACATCACACTCGAATAAATGATGCCGTACAATTACAATCACCACACTACAAGCATGCACTGGGAGAGAGGGTTGAGAGGAAAAATGACAAAAAGATCCTACTCTACTACTAATTTCTAACTAACTCTTCCCGTGTGCCTACATGTGTATTTATAGGCCCACATAGTAACCACGATATCGTGTACGCAATATCGCTTGTCAGGCTGCGATATCGTGTATGCGATATCACGGGTGCGATATCGGGTGTCCGATATCCTGACCTGTCAAACCTAGTATCTTGTACCTGATATCAGGGATCCAATAACAGGGGTCCGATACAGGGGTCCAATAACATGACTTGATAGACCATGACACCTAACAGACCATGACTCATCAGTTTTGTACTCCTACAAGTTAATGGTACTTAAGGATGAACATTATGTATATTTACATTAGTTTATTGCTTAAGCACATTCACCACAAATGGCATATTATAGTAGTAATCTAGTTGAGCTTTTTGAGATAGATCCAAAGAGACTTGGACGCTTTATTGATAACGTGTTAACAATTCACCATGTACATTGTCTACCCAATAAATCATGAGGACATAATAAATTACTATTTCAGTTTTAGTTTCAATATTCATGTATGTCTAACATGCTCTAATGCAAGATATGCAAGAAAATGTGGCTTTCATTTTCAATGCTGATGACCAGCAAGTATCCCCTATGCCCAACCATATGAATCATAATCCTATACACACAATCTGGTCAAATTCCATGGATGGGACTAGTGTGGTATTTAGATTATTAAGCATTGATTATAAGTTGCTATCTTCACAATTAGCCTAGTGGTGGCTTTATCACATATGGTTTAGTCCAAAGTGAGGCATATGATTATTGATGTTGTATGGCCCTTAAACTAACTAAATAATAATATAGAAATTAATTATTTAATCTAATTAATAATAAAATTAAATCCTAAACTATCCTAAGGGTAATGAGTATCAGTTCCTAGCTTGTTGTACATGTCTTGAACTTACGTATCCACTGCTAAGATTACCAAGTGTTATGTTATTAGGTGAACCAAAAAATAACGTTCTTGAGATTACCAAGTGAATACATGTTTATGCTTGAAACTAGTTGCACTTATTCCATCAATTAATGAATTTGCATGAAAATATTACTATTAACTAAGAACATGGAAAGTAAATTGCATTAAAAGTAACTATATTCTAAGTCAAACTGCTGCAGTGAATATGAATTAATCTTGATCCAATTGCCATTCATGAAATGTGTCCAAGTATAATGCCACTCAAATAAGACTCAGTACAATAAACTCAAATCCATGTTGCAAGCACTCATTGACTATTTTCTAAGGCTACGAGAGAAATTTGGAAGAATCTAGCTACACTACTAATCGAATGGTACGAAATACATGACCGATGCTCACATATTTATAGGTAATTATAGGCATTGCATCAACAAGAATGCATTAATGCATTTGGATGCATTGATGGGGACATGTTGATGGGGATGCATCGATGAGGATGCATTGACATAGCTAAGTTATAGAAGATGTAATATAGCATCTATGATATAGTAGATGTGATATAGCATAAATGATGCAACAACCATTTGAGACGCATCAACAGGCATGCTAAAACACATAGGCAATGTATCATCTACAATATAGCATCTACAATATCTTAGTCAATTGATACACTTTACAAAATAATGCTTCATCATGTCCCAATGACTCAGCTACCTAACATATCAAGTCTCATCATACCTTCACAATTGACTAAAAACTCATTCTCGAGTTATATATAAATGAATAATGTTTCATTGCAAAAATTGTGGGGTAACCAAGATTAGATTAGCAACCATTACAAAATTAGAGTGTTGCATTACCCAATTTTATTCAAGTTGATGGATTAAAAAATGACAAAAATACTAAAAAAACATCAAATTTCACAAAATTATAGAAGTCTTTAAAAAAATCATTGAAGATGAATCTTCTTATTGTCACTAGCAATGGAAAATTTTCCAATCCTAATTGTTATGTTGATGCTTCTCTTTTATGCAAAGCATTCTTGAAGGATGGACTAAAATTTCTTTTCATTGTCCCATGGGTCCAATAAATATGTGATGTTTAAGCTTTAATTCTTGTTTATGCTACTATTTATTCATGGGCATATCTTCCTCTTGGCCTATTGTCCTTGCCTTACACAAAACCATCAACCTTAGGCATTCCTTTTAGAATCATCTACAATCACCAAAGATTAAACATTAGTTTTGGTAATTTCTCTCTCAATAATCAACCCTTTTCAAATCCTTGGTTAGCTCAAAATTTGAAAAAATTTTAGAATTTAGGCTTGATGAGTAGCTAGGTATTCCAACACTTCACCATACAAGTCATGAGTGCATGCACAGGACCAGATTATAATCTATGGATGGATAAGGTAAATTTGCTAGCGGTTGATAGTTGGTTCACAATCGCTATCTTTTCACTTTGAGTGAGTGAAGTGTGAATAGTATGGTTTAACTCTCAATGAGGCATATGATATCATGATGTTGTAGGCTCAAACTAATCTTAGGTGCTTCCGTAATGAAAATGAGAATAAAATCTAAATCTAGGTGACAACTAAAATGTAAATCTATTCTAGCCTACGGTGATAAGTATCCATTTCTGGTTTGCTGCACATGTCCTTGGCTCATGTAACCATTACTAGAATTACCAAGTGAATTCACTACTAAGCAAATCAAGTGAAGTCACTACTAGATTACTAAATAATTACACTTAATGCTTCAAACCAATCATACTCATTCCAACTTACTAACGTACATGGAAAAAGTAAAGTGCTTATAAAATGTAAAGAACTATACTAAAGGTCATATGTTAAAGAAATGAAAATTAAACTAAGTAAAGAAAATGACTAAGTAAAAACAAAGAAGCTAAGTGTAATGTTGCAATGATGAGAAAAAACCTTGATCTTTATTTCCATCCATGAATTGTACCCCAACTACAATACACTTGAACAAAGATTCCATACAATTATTCAACACCACACTATGTGCATTTACTCTATCACTAAGTCTAAGTCACAACAACAAATTGCAAGAATTTCATTGAGGGTGGAATGAAAGTTGTTTCATTGAGGAAACTAAGGGTTGGTATTTATAGTGCTGACCATGGTTCTTTACATTGCATCAATAATAGCATATGTAGAGTTGCAATGTCATAAATACAATATCATAGATGCAATATCGTGGCTTATGAAAAATAGATTTTATCATACCCCCATGACTGATTGAAAACTTATCCTTGAGTTAAATTAAAAGAAGGATAGAATTCCTTCCAAAATTGTGACATGTATTCAAACTTGGTATGGCTACTTATATACATGACTACTTGACTCTGAATGTTGCATTGTGGTTCAAGTGGCACTTTACAAAATTATCATGCATTGCATGATGGGCAGACATGAAAAAAAAAATAAAAAAAATAACAAAGCTCGATGTAGTCTTTAGGTTCCTAGAAATGGTGGCTCCTACATTGGCTTCTTTCTTTTATTATTAGGCTTCTAAAATTGATAGCAATTGAATAGTTCCTAAAGTTTTTCCTCCTTTGATCTTAGGTCATGTACCATCTAGGTGAATTCAGTAATGTTTGCTGGCATCAATACTTCCCATGGGCATGGTAATTGTGGAAACATTTTTTTGGTCTTCACATATAAGGCTACAAATTGTCTTCTTTCTTCTTCAAATGCCTTGGCCACCTTTTGTAGTTCTTAATAGTTGGTTATTTTAGGGGTTAGGTTTGATGCTACATCCTTTTGATCTTGGTAGCTAGCTTTGACCACCTTGAGTTTAGAGTTTGCAATGTGCAATTTTTGTTACACATCTTTTCTGTTTGCAAACTCTTCCTCGCACATGATGTAAACTATGAACACTTTCTGCTCAAGTTCATTTCTCAAATTTGCCTATTGTTAACATGGCTAGGTTATCATAATGAAAGTTTGCTAATCCTGTGTATTCTTATCAGGTCCTTGATCTATAGGTCTTTGTTCTTGGTCTCTACTTGGTGTATGTGGGTAAGTCCATCCAAGATTGGCTTCCAATCAAGTGTCTATGTATCAATAAAATTAATCTGGGCTTTAGCCATCTAGATATCTTTTTCATTAATCTATTTATACATTCCCACCTAGTCTCTGATGTGGACCTTTTGGTGTGTCAAAACATTAAGTAAAATGGAGTCAAAGGTTGCTTGCATGGTTGTGTGATTGTTATGTTTGTAGGAAAACATACATGGGAAACCAAGATGAGATAAAACTTACATTAATGACAAGGAATGAATTGGTTTAGAGCTCAAAGGAGAAGGTCATCCACAAGGTCTCAAGCATACATGTAAGAATTCAAGAACGTGGACAAGGAACAAATAGCTCACATGCAAAGCTATCATCATTGAAGCATGCGAGATGTAAGGTTATGGACAAGGAATGAAGAATTCCTCATGCAAAAAAGGTTGAAGAAAGATGTCTTTGAGAAACAGTAGACATCTTGGTAGAATTGAAGGATGCACAAGGAAATATGTCTCCAAGAAACATCAGATGTCTTTCTAGAATGAAGACTAGTTTCAAAAAGGCATCTTTCACTAGATGAAGATGTCTTCCTAGAATAGAGGCTAAATGTAGAAAGATGTCTCAAACAAGAAGAAGATGTCTTCCATGACCATTAACTAGTTGTTGCTTGAGTTCCAAGATGGATTTGGAAACATAGTGGCTATAAGAAAACATCATTCTCATTGGGAAATGAACAAGCTCTTGTACAATCATTGTGTTATCATTTGGCAATTATTGTAATCACTGTTGCTCCTCATTGTATTATCATTTATCCATTGTAAAATGTGTTGTACCTCAAAGTCCAAGGATCAATAAACTAAATTTCATTCATCCCTTGTAATTTTTTTTCTCCCTTGTTGTCCTGTGGGGTTAATGTGCTTCTTGCAGGAAGGCATCTTGCTTTAGCTTGTTAGGATCCTACGGGATTGTTTGGTTGGTGTAGCATCACAACACTCTAGAGTGGAGCTTAAGATTGTAAAGGTTGTGGATGCCTAGAAATAACATTCTAAGCTTGTTGGGACCTTGAGGGGTTGAGTGGTTGGTGCAGCATCATAACACTCTAGAGTGGAGCTTAAATCTTGTACAGGGTGTGGTATCCTTCAAACCACATTTGAGAGCAATAAAGTTTAGAGGTGTGCCTACAATCTATCCTTCAAGTGTGGCCTATCCAAGTTGGGGAACCACATTAAATTTGGTGTGTGCTTTGTCCAAATAATTTTAATTTGGAAAACTTATTCATCCTCCCCCCTTCTAAGTTTAACAATCCACAAGTGGTATCAAAGCCTGGTACTCTTCTTTATCATCATCAACTTTAAGAGGGAATAATGGAGGAAACATCTTATACAAAGCCACCCATGTTCGACAAATTTGACTTTGCCTATTAGAAAGCTAGAATGCAAGGGTTCTTTGAATCCATGGAGTTTGAAGTATGGGAGTTAATCCTCACTCCACTTGCATGATTAAGCCTCACAACAAATGGACATAAGAGGAGGAAGATAAGTTGATGTTTGATTCAAAAGAAAAAAAATTATTTATAATGTGCTTTTTATAAATTTGAATTTAATAAGGTAGTAGGATGTAAAATGACTAGAGAAATTTGGCAAACTTTAGAAGCTACTTATGAAGGAATCTCTATTGTTAAGTAATCAAAATTATTAGTTTTACAAAGTGAATATGATAAGCTCAAAATGAGAGAAGGTGAGAAAATAAAACATTATTTCTCTAGAGATAATGATCTTGTTGTAGTTATTAGAGAAATAAGAAAAGATTTTCCTGAAAGTGATGTCATCATCACAATGATCAGAACTCTACAACTAGAGTTAAAACCAAAGGTTATAGCTATGGAGAAAATTAGAAATTTCTCAACCTTGAAATTTGAAGAGCTTCAAAGTACTCTTATTGCTTATCAAATAAATCTCATAAGTGAAGGAGCGATCCAAGAAAGACCTATTGCTCTAAAGATTGCCTATAAGGAGAAGGAGTTCAATGAGCATGATGAGGGCAGCAAAGATGAAATTGCCTTTCTCTCAAGGAAGCTGCAACAATTGCTAACAAGAAGAAACAAGGGGGCATCTCAATAAAGACCCAATTTGTACAAAGATAGAGAAAGAGGTAAAAATTTATTGAATTATAACTTAGATTTCTCTTCTATATAATGTTGGGTTTGTGGAGGAAGAGGCCATATGGCCTTTGAATTTCCTAGTGATAGTAAGGTACAACCAAAGAATAAATCCAATGATGAGGAATTGAAAAAGACCAATTTTTATACAAGTTGGGATGATGGTGAGTAATGTGAAGAAGAAACATATAATTCTTCCAAAGATTCACATCTCATATGCATGGTGCTTATAGATGAAAATTCCTCTCATATGGTTGAATAAGGAGGTAAGTGTGACAAAAGGTATAGTGAATTTAAAGAAGAAATTTTTATTTTACATCATTTGATTATAAAGGTAAAGAAATTTGTAATTTATAAGCTAGATGCTATCCATGTTGAAGTGAAAGAAGAGGTTTTAGACATAAAAGTCGAGATTCAACAACTAACCTCTTTTAATAAGGAATGTAGCAAGGTTCAAGAAGATGAGACTCCTAAGAGATAGCCAGAAAATTTAGAGGAAGTTACACATGAAAATTCAAGCTTAAGAATAGTTAGGTTTGATAATTTTAATCATAAGGAAAATACTTTATTTGTGTGTAAAAATTATGATAGTAAGAAAACTCTTAACTATACTCATGATGATCAAAACAAGATTAATGCTTGGTCTTGTGAAGAAGGCTTTGGTAAGAAAATTGTGTAGGCACCAATAGCTGAAATTGAATGGAAATGGAGAATTTAAAATAATGCAATAAGTAATCAAGGGTTCTATTATAAAGAACATAAACGAGTGGAGACATCACTGACATAATCTAATGAAAAAGAACCTAAAGATGAGGAGGTACTTCATGATAGGAGATCTCATCTCAAACTCCATTAATCTTCTCTTCTCATCAACATGCAACGTAAGTCAAGGTAAGCTTTATCTCTTTGCTTGTTAGTTAATCATATATTCCAAAAGTGTTGTGCCTTAGCTAGATTAGAATTATGGTGGAATAATTGTTTAGAGCATCTCTTACATTCAACTGTGGGCTTGATGTGTTTGGTTTATGGAAATATTTAGTATAGCACTTGTATTGATTTTCTTGGGTTATTGTCTTATAATATTTTTTAGTTTGGTTTTTATCTTGTTTCAATCTTTTCTAATCTAAACTTCTTGTGATGATCTGCTTCTAATCTCATGCCCTTTTGGGATATTTTTCCATTTATTAGATAAGATAAGCTTTGGAATATTCTATCAATATTACTAATTAGAGATCTTAGTATTCACATTTAATCTTAATGTTAACCTACAATTGAAGTGTTGTGTGATTTACAATGCTTACAAGTTGATCTTAAAAACCCAAGAAGAGTTGCACATGTGTAGGGGGAGCCTATTCCTCATTATCCATCATCATCTTGGAGGTCACCAATGTAGGGGGAGTCTTTGGAGACTTCTACCAAGAAATACTCAAACAAAAATATATTCCAAAATGAGTAAGAAATAGACTTCAAGAGGTACTTTTCATTTAAGAGGATGGCAAAGTCTTGGATTTGTGTTCATTATATTCTTTGGTAAGAAATGAGGTATATGAATATATGCATATTCTCTATTATCATGATTATTATTTTGTTTTGGATAAATGGTTGTTGCATTGCCTTTTCTTAAAAGTGAATTATGCATGTTTCTCTTATGGCTCCCATATCCTTTTTGTTAATATTTTCCAAGTACAAAATTTCTAGTTGAGTATAGAGATACAAGTTTCAAATAGATAGGATGCTTGTTCCTAAATGATCTATCATTAGCCTTTGGCATCAAATTGGTAGTCCCTTTTTTTGGATTAGTTGTAGTTCCTTGTTTTTGAACTAAAAAGAGCAGATCTCAATGTATTGGAGATATCATTAGCCCACCTATTTGATATTCAAGCATGAGATGAAGTAAGAAGCACCTATATTTTTATGAAAGAATGCAAATATTTGATATTATTCCTTACAACAATATGAGAAAGACCATGATCATTCTATCTATGTCAAAGTGTCCATGATTTTGATTGAAACATCCTTTGAATAGTTTGCATTATACTTAATCGTGTGACACAAAAATGTTTCAGAAAATTTATTGCTCTACTTTCCTTATCATAAAGATTTCTAGGCCATATTCTTTTGTTGATGTTTTAAAAAGAAGGAGAATATCAGAAAACTAGATGATATTTACTACTAATGGCTTATTGGTTTAGAGATAGGTTACTTGATCTTCAAGGATTATACTTCACTTCGAGCTTTAAGTTTGAATATCACCTAAATGGCTTGGATTAGTTCTTGATAATTTAGGAGTAGCTTTTCATGGAACTTAGTGCTAGAAATGTGTGCTCTTTAATTGATATTCTTGATTAGATAAATGTTTTTATCTTCTTGGGATTATCACATGCTATTTGATGAGTCGTAGTTTGGTTGGTTGGGTCGATGAAGCCTAGTCGATGCATCATATCCTACATTGATGAGGCCTCATCGACATAGTGTTTCTTTTCAGCTATAAATATGTGTGTAGCAACCAAAAATGTTGGTGGCTGGAACAGTACATTGAGAGGTTCATAGTTGCATAGCCTTGACCTTGTATTTGTATGAGGGCCTACTGGAAATGGAGGTGGGATGCCCAAAATGGTCTTGTCGATCAAAATGGGACTTATAGGTGTTACGATAAAACAAATGCCATGGGTTTGCACAATGTTTGCAACATCTACAATGTCCACGGGGGTGAGTGTAGTTAAGGGTTATGGTGCAAAACAAGGATGCAAATGCATAAAAATATGCAGAAATAACAAAAAATGCAAATAGAATGATAGAATGCAAAAGAAACTGCCAAAAATGTGTAGGATGTGAGCGAGAGAGAAAGTGACACCACCCCAAACAAGGAGAGGGGGGAAGCATAGTTAACTGCAAAGAAAAGGTGAGGAGGTACGCGGTGTATAAATAGACATAGTACATAGTGTAGTCGCAGTCTTAGGGTGTCTAGGCTATGAAAATTAATGTCCACCATAAAGTTTGAGCTTGCTAGGTTGGTTGCCACAGTGTCCTACAAGCTGCGGTGGTTGGTGGTATGTTGGACGACATGCAACGGTGCTATTGTGATGTGCAACGATGTCTACCCAAAATCCCAAGTGTGATCTGAGTTTGCCAAATGCTAGAATGCCAAGTGATTGCTTCAAATGCTAATACCTAAAACATGAAGCACTAGGGTATTTATAGGGCTAGAATTAGTGTGAGTCATGGATCGGATGCTAGATGGTAGAGGGGTAGTTGGGACTACGCTAGCCCCAACTATGCTCCCCTTGAAGAAAATGGTGTTCTACTAGTGTGCTCTAATGGACCCTATGAAACTGCTGAATTGTGACTATATTGCCAAACTACCTATGTGAATGTCAAATAGACTACAATGTACCTAAAAACAATGCAAAAGTGCAATTTTGGAGACTACGCTCTGGGACCACATTGCCCACTCTCTTGAGTGGTGTCGAGCATAGGTACAATTTTGGGACAAATGAAGGGTGCAAATGAAGTTGATCTTGCTTGTCGAAAGAATGTTGGAGCTGAGATGAAGGCTGGTGTTGAGCTCTGGAGGCTTTTGATGGTAGTTTTGGTAGGCTACACTAACTATGATTTAGAGCATAGTCCCAAGAGTTAGGCAAATTTTGCAAAAATTGTGTTCTAGTACAGAATATGCTAACTATGCTCTAGAGTATAGTCTTAGGAGTTAGGAAAATTTTGCAAAAATTGTGTTCTATTGTAGACTACACTAACTACACTTTAGGATGTAGTCCTGACAGGGAGAGCATAGTTATTATACTTAGAAAAATTTGACAAAAAAATGACATCTTTGTGCAGACTACACTAACTACACTTTGGGATGTAGTCCTGACAGGGAGAGCATAGTTATTATACTTAGAAAAATTTGACAAAAAAATGACATCTTTGTGCAGACTACACTAACTACACGTTGGGATGTAGTCCTGACAGGGGGAGCATAGTTATTATACTTAGAAAAATTTGACAAAAAAATGACATCTTTGTGCAAACTACACTAACTACGCTCTAGAGCATAGTAGGAAGCGTAGCCTCAGAAGTTAGAAAATTTGCCAAACTGTTTCTTCCAGTACAAGCAACTTGACAACTTATGGCTTGACACTTAGGAGGATTTGCAAAACTAGTCATTCCTATGTAGACTACGCTGAATACACTCTAGAGAGTAGTCTTGGTAGGGAGAGTGTAGTCAAGACACTTAGAAAATTTTTTAGTTGTTGTCAACACTTAGGAAAATTTACAAATCTAGGTTGTCTATGCCAACAACATTGACTATGCTTTGGAGCATACTACCAGTAGTGGGAGGGGCAGGGGTGAGGGGAGAAGAGGGGGGTGTAGTCTCAGCACTTAGAAAAAATTTGATAAGTTTTAACACTTAGAAAAATTTGCAGTCGAGACCTAGGAGCCCAAATTTGGTGGTATTTCATTGGCCCCTCTTTGTTGATATCTGGAGGAGTGGCTTGAGAGATGTTGACAATGAACGCAAAACACCACAACAGGATTGGCACCAACATTACTTATCAATATCTAACCGAAGGTCACTTCACCATGTTCAAGAGTGCTAAGGATAATGGTATGCTGGGGATAAATGATGTAGGGAATGTGCTAGGGGATAACAAGGAAATGAAATGAAAACAGTGTAATATTGCAAAATGCCGAGTCACCATAACTGATAATGATTATGGCACCAAGGTGGCTTGTCATGAAAATAGTGACCTCTCATTGGAATGCTTGTGAGAGAGTCAGCATCCATGGCACCAAAATGGCTTGCCCTTGAAATTGCAACCCCTTGTCAAAGTGCTTATGAGAAGGTCGATGCAGATTTAAGATTGGTTCGATTGCAAAATTAGAGTTCTGATGGTTTTTCTTGGGGATATTTTTTGCCCCATTCTTCTTTGTTCTTCTTTTTTCTTGCATTTTTTGCTTTTTTTGACTATGAGGTGAACTTTCTTTAGTTTCTGCACATTATGAAATGCTAGTTGCAGGATGCTTTTCATTAGGTGGATTGCATGCCACCTAACGGGCTTTATCTTAGTGCAATCATGTTGCATTTGTAGAAAAGGTGTTTCCTCCCTAAGATGAGTTATGTTACATCTGCTTAGGCTTTGATCAACCCACAAAAACTTCCCATGGGATGATTTGCGTTACATCCACTATGGGTTCTGCAGTTGACATAAAGAGGCTGCCATGTGCATCAAAGGGGTTTGCAAGCTTGATGATGTAGGGGAAGGTAAGGAAAAGAAAGGTATAGGGATAAATGCAAGTAGGCTATAGCTAGGGATGTGCACTCTAAGTGGCATGGCTAGTCCAATCATGCACATTAGAGAAATGTGGTAACTTACCTTTGAAATGAGATGTGTCTTTGCATGACTACCTCTAGGGCTTCATCCTACAAACATAATGCAGAGAAAATAATAAAAAAAACCACACAACATGAGATGAAAGTAAATTGCTAGATGTGGGTGTGTTGCAAATGTTGTAATAGCTAGACCAGTTACAAGACCGTGAAGAGCTAGTGCAAGAAAACCAGTGTAGGTGCTGAAGTGAGAAGGCTGCAAAAGCTCTAGTAGCCACATTGGTGGCAAGTGCCCGAGTAATGGCAAGAGCCTAATAGAGTCAACAAGGTGACAAGGGCCCTAATTCTATGACTACTCAAAAGGGTTGTGCTGACGATGAGAGCTCCAAGCAATAATGAAATACCTAAGGTTGGTAATATTGCTAGTGTGGCCTGGGGCTAGTAGTATTGGCAACCATGGCAAGAGCCCTAGAAGGTCAGCAAAATGCCCAAGAATGTTTCTGGAAGATCAGTAAAATGTTAGAGGGCAGTGATGCTACAAATGTTCCAAAGGCCTCTATTGATAGGAAACCCATTTTGGTATTGTAGTACCCTTGCCCTGCCCACAAGATATGGGTAGATGGTGTGGAGTTGGAAATATTGTTGCTTGCTTGTTCGTAGAACTATGTGTGTTGAATTGCAAACCTAGTTTAAGGTTATGGTAGACCATGGACTTTGCTAATTTAGGCTCCTAGTAGACTGTTGGCCTAGTTTAAGGTCTTGGAAAATCATGATGTGCTAGTTTATAGTCCTAGTAGACTATTGTGTGCTAGGTTAACGTCATAGTGGATGGTGGAGGTTGTGCTAGTCTAATGTCATGAACCAAGGACAAGCTATGCTAATTTAGCATCATAGCAGATGATCTATGCTAGTTTATAGTCATAACAGACTTGTCTTTGCTAGTTTATAGTCGTAGCAAATTAATCTTTACCAGTTTATAGTCATAGAAGACTATGGATGTGGGTGCCAGTTTAATGTCATAGCGGACATGTTGTGCCAGTTTATAGTCATAGAAGACTATGGATGTGGGCCAGTTTAATGTCGTAGCAAACATGCTATGCTAGTTTATAGTCATAGCAGACTATTCTGTGCTAGTGTATAGTCATAGCAGACTAATATTTGCTAGTTTATAGTCATAGCAAACTAATCTTTGCTAGTTTATAGTCATAGCAGACTATTGCTTACCTTACTTTCTCATTGATGAGGTGTTGTGTGCTATGCGTAGTATAGCTTCAGGTATGTGTGGTTCACTGGATTGGCAAATTCATTGCCATCCTAGTTAGCAAGCCTAATTGCTCCATTGTCATAGACCTTGACAACCAAGAAAGGTCCTTTCTAGTTGGCTAAGAATTTATTCGTAGATTCCCGAATAGCCTTAAGGACTAGGTTCCCTTTCTTAATTGGGTGTTGATGTTGATTGTGATGGTGTTTTTGTCATTGTATTTGTTGGTACCACTCGATCTAACCAAGTGTTTGCATGTGCTCCTCCCTTATCAAGTTGAGACCCATGATCCTCAACTCATCATTTTGAGCCTAATCAATGAAGCTTGAGAGGATTACATAGAGCAATGGGACTTGCAATTCAAGAGGCAAGATTGCTTTAAATCCATGAACCAAACTGTATGGCATCTTACCTATTGTAGTTCTTTTTGTCATGCAGTAGGCCTAGAGTGTGTAGATTAGCTACTCATGCCATCATCGTTTGCTAATGATAAGCATCTTCTTTAAAAAATTGACGATGACCTTGTTTGTGGCCTCTACTTAGCCATTCACTTGTGGGTAGTAGGATGACGAAAATGAATGTTTGATTTTGAAGCATTCGCAAAATGATTTGGTCTCAACATTGCTAAACTATGGCCCATTATCTATGACTATGGTCATGTGTAAAATAAAATGGGTCATCATGTTGTCAAGTATGGATTTGTAAACCTACTGTGATGTAGTCTTCCTAAGGAGAATAACTTCAACCCACTTCATAAGAGACTCAATTGTGGTTATAATGAAGCTATGTCTTGTGGAGGACGTAGGCATTATAGGCCCTATGATGTCCAACCCCCAATGTTGGAATGGCCACATGATCTACATTGTGTGTAGTTTAGTGGGTGGCACAAGCATTAAGTTACCATGTCATTAGCACGTGTTACATGTCTTGACCTTGGAGATGAAATTGCACTCCATGTCTAGCCAATAGAAGCCTAAGTGTCTAATCTTTAATGCCATTTCCCTAGGTGCTATGTGGCCTTTGTAGGATCCTTTGTGGACTTGTTCAACAAACATCTACACTTCGCTATTGTGAATTCATGTTAACAGTATGCCATCATAGGATTTGTGGCATAGTGTGTTATCACCCACGATGACATACTACCGCAATCTCTTTCGCATTGCATCCTTTTGAGTAGAAATTAGATGTTGTAGAGGTTCACCCTATAGAAGGTATGACTTGATGTCTTTGTACCACTCTACTACATGGGTCATGCTTATTGTGGCTATAGATGCAATGTTGATTGTTTGCGTGATGGGCACGGTGCAATCTGCCACTACAGTGGGTGATGTGTGAAACATTTCAAGTGTAATGCTTAAGGCTAACATCACTAATGCATTAGCAATGGAGTTTTCATTGTGGGGGATATGTTGAACATTAGTAATTTCAAATTTCTTATGCAAGTGCTTTGCCAAGTCACAGTAAGGTTTTAAGTACTGGGCTTTACAAGCGTAAACCTCTATAACTTGGTCGACACCTAGTTGCGAGTCTCGTTGGATTGCTAGGTTCTGTATTCCTAGGTTGTGAGTTACTAAGATACCTCAGAGGAGACCTTCATACTCCACAATGTTATTAGTGCATGGGAATGCAAAATAGTATGTGAAGGATTGAATCTCCATAGAGGGAAACATGATTATGATAGTGGCACTACCCCCTTGAGAGGTTGAAGTGCCATCAAAGTGTAATAGTGCCTTGAAGTTGTCAAGCATTTGACTTATGCTAGTGACATCCTCATCTAGAAATTCTTAATCTATCATTACTTAGTCATCAATTGGGAAAGCTGTAAGTTGTGTAGCTATTACTTAACCTTTGGTTGATGCTTATGCAATGTAATGTAGGTCAAACTCTATAGTTATTACTTTCCAATGTGCAATGCAACTACTCTCATAAATGTTCATTGTAATCACTCGAAGTACATTGCTTTTGTAGATGATGTTGACTTGGATATGGAAACGATAATGCCTTCACTTCTTGAGTGTAAAGACCAAGGCAAGGTAATTCTTCTCGACATCATTATACTTTGCTTCAAAGGAAACTAATGCATGGCTTAGGTAGTATACGGGAACCTCAGTGCCATGGTATTGCTTTTGACAAAGCAGAGAAGCAATGGATGTGTTAGAGGTAGCAAGGTAGAGGTAGAATGGTTTATCTCCTAGTGAAGGGTAGACCGTTGGAAGTTGAGCCAGCTCTTGTTTGAGGTTGTCAAATGCCTCTTGGAATTGAGCTATCCACTCAAAGTGGACTCCCTTTTTGAGCAAGTTTTGCATTAGCTCCAATTTGTTGGTTAATCATGCGATAAACCAACATATGAATTGTAATATGCCTTGTAACGTTCATAACTCCTTAAGGTTGGTTGGTGATGCTAAGTTGATAATGGCCTTAACCTTATTAGGCTCTATGCGTATTCTTGCTTCGAATACTACAAAACCTAGCATGTGACTTATCTTAATGCAGAAGAGACATTTTTTAGGGTTTAACCTAAGTTCATGCTTTAGGCAATGTTTGAGCACAAGGTCTAAGTCATCTACATGGTTGTATTATGCTTTGGACTTAACTGCTATATTGTCAACATAATCATTGAGCAGACCTAACATGTAATTGCTAAAGATGTATGTTATGACTCATTGATAAGTTGCTCCTACATTCTTGAGCCCAAAGGACATCATGATGTGGAAAAATGTACCCCAAGGGGTCATAAAGGTAGTACTAAGTTGGTGCACTAGGTTGATCCAAATCTGGTTGTATCCTAAGAACCCATCCATGAAGGACAACAAGGCATGACTAGCTGTAGTATTGACCAATTGATTAATACTAGGTAATGGGAAGTCATCTTTACTAGTTTCCTTGTTTAGGTCTCAAAATTCTATGCAAATATGTATGCTTTCTTTTTTCTTGGGTACAACCATGATGTTGGATACCTAATCTACATAATCAATGGCCCAAATGAAATCATATTTGTAGAGCTTAGTGATTTTATCACAGATTGCCAATACCACCTCAGGCCTAACCTTGCGATCTTTCTGCTTAACTGGTCTTATGTTGGGATTGAGAATTATGTTGTGTTGCATTGCATGAGGATCTAGGCCTAACATAGCTTCATAAGACCATGCAAATGCTTTGCTATTTTCTTTAGGTACTTTTGTAATGTTTTGGGCATGTTGAGGCTCTAAAAAAATGCTGAGTTTCAATGTTTTTGCCTCACCACTAGATGTTGCTATAGGGATTTCAATAAGGGGATCCTTGATGATGTCACCTACCTCTAGATCTAGAGCCCTAACTAGATAGTCTAGCTAGTCTAGCAGTGCTTCTATAGATGTTATGTATTCATCATAGACTACCAGCTCAAGGTCTAGGCATTGTGGGTCAATGCATCACATGAGATCACCATGAGGCCTAGTAAGAACCAGAGGTGCATGAAGATGCTCGTACATAGTCATGTTGAAAATCTTGCAATAATCATACCAAAATAACTAAAAAAATGTCAATATGCACCTATGTTAATAAGAGTAATATGCATAGTTAAAGAAAAGAATACAATAAAAAATTTTCTTAAGTATGTGAATGTGATTTTAAAGGGAAGGAATGCATGGGCTAGTTTTATGCCTCAATTAGCCATGGGGTTGCCAGTTTAAGGTCTTAGCAGACTGTAATGTGCTAGTTTGAGGTCTTAGCAGACTCTAATGCACTAAGTGCATCATTGGGGCAAGACTTGGTGCATCAAAAAATTGAAATTAGCTTGGCTGCCCATTGGGTGACAAGAAAAATTCAAAATTTTTCTAAGTTTGGGGATAGCTAGAAAAATCGAAAATTTTTCTAACTCTAGTGACTACAGTCACACCCAACTATGCTTGGCATTGTTGAAGGTAGTCTTGGGGTGGATAAAAAAATTAAGTGGTCTCCAGGGGTATAAAAGTGTATTTTACCCTTGGTAAATCTATCATTGTCAAAGTTGAAAATGCCAACTTTTAAGAGCATAGCATAATTGTACAAGCATAGTTGCCAAAATGTTGCACTGAAGTGGATGTCAACACCCAAAGCTGACTAATGTGGATGAAGGAGAGCAAGTCTCAGGATGCCTACTGCGGGCAAGCGTAGAAGAGCAAAGAGTTCCATCGACCGCTAGGTACCCCAACTACACTACCCCTTTTACTATTTTCAACTCTTTCCTTGGTGTACTTAGGTGTTTGGGGCTTGGGTTTTGGTTTTGGCAATGCCTTGCTATGGTAAGGGCCACCATCACCGTGGCCATTGTGGCCACTGTGGCTAAGGAGGTAGTGCAAGCACATGGGGAGAGGGCTTGGAGGGCAAGGGTTTTGGTAGATTATGTGAGGGTTTTAAAGGTGATGAGGGTGAAGCAAAGGCCACAATCGTCATGGTCACCTACACAATGATAGATGAGAAGGCCACAAGCTTGTATAGAGGGCTTGTAAAAAAATTATTATTTTTAAAGTTTTATGGCATTGTGTGGGTAGTGATTTGCGATGGTTGTCAAGAGCCACCACTTGCTGGCGGGGCTAAGGCAGGGTCTACTAAAACATGTTTTTTTTGTTTTGCCTTACATGGCATGTGGGGCAAGAGATTGGGATTTGGCAGTTTCCTTGGCAGTTCACTGTGCAAGTTGAAGTATTGCTAGTGCACAACTCAACTACACCACAACAAAAAAAGAGTTAATGACTGTGGTGTTTGCACTAGAAAAATTTAGGCACTATGTATTGGGCTATAAGATATTTGTATACATGGATTATAGTGCAATTCGGTTCCTAACGAATAAACCAATGGTGAGCCCTCGCATCATACAATGGCTCGTGATCTTACAAGAGTTCGATCTTACAATGATTGATCGTAAAGGCACCGAGAATGCTATCGCTGATCATTTATCTTGATTACAATGGGACAAACAAAGAGGATGAATATCCAATTTCTAACGGTTTCCCTAATGAACTCCTCTTTGCAGGTGTGATAAACAATCACTTACCCACCGATACAAATTGTTATAGTAGCATTCTAACTTATATTGCTTACACAAGAAACACCACAAGGGTTAGACATTAAAAAGAAACAAAAAATTTTTCATCAAGCCAAATATTTCATGAAAATCAACAGACACCTTTATAAGGTATGTTCTGATGGTCTGGTCTGATGGTGTGTTCCTGATGTAGATCAATTACGAGTTCTCCAAGATGTTCATGAGGGTCCTTATGGGGGAATTACACTGAGAGAAAAATAGCCATTAAAATCTTCCTTGTAGGATATTATTGGCCTACATTGTTCCAAGACGCTCATCATTTCATCTAATCTTGTGAACCTCAACCTTGGCCTCAATCTAGCACAAAAAGAATGGTTAATGAATCTTAACTTGCTAGATGAAAATTGATTAGCTACCCTATCATCCAATGAACTACACAAGGCCTTTAACAAACAACATCATGACCTAAGGATTAGGAGAGTCAAGTACCAATTGAGAGATAAGGTTCTTTACTGAAATCCCACACATGTGCCACAACGAACTAAATTTCAAACACTATGGGAAGGACCTTATATTATTCATGAATCTTTTCGTATAGGAGCCATGATGATCTATAAACCTAAAAGCCTAAATAAGAAATTATTGGTCAACATCCAGGAAACTAAACCTTTCCATGAACCTAAAATGGCCAGCACTAACACTACCTCTATTAATGGACAACCTTTCTCATTATTTTGGATCTCCTCCTTCCAACTCAATCGTGGGGGAGATGGCCACCAATGCTAACCATTCTAAAGCCCTCAGTTCCTTTAACTTTTTGGTTTTACACATTTTTGTTTTACACATTCTTCATCTTTACTTGTTTTTGTTTTACACCATCATTAAAATTTTTTACTATTTCTTTCTCTATTACACTTTGTTGAAATAAATCTCACTTATCGTATAATAAGTGCTCATGATGGTGGATTGTACTATAATGATGTTGATTGCTAATGTTTGGTTTTTACCTTTGACTTTTAATGTTGATACTAAGATATGGTTTCTTTTGATAAAACAGGCAATGAGTCCACATCATCCATTCATCCATTTAGCTCTATGATCTCCCTTGATCTTGGAACGGTACTATCCTTTTTTCTAAGTAATCTTATTAATGAATTGGTGGCTTGGTATTCTTCAAACCAAGGAAAGGTTCAAATGGATTGAAAAGGGTGTGACCTCAAGGGGATTCGACGCATTTGTGCTAGCTATTCTCTTGGATACTTGGATGTGTTTCATATAATCTTCCACCATTCTGCTCTTTACCAAATATCAGAAAGTTGACTCAATCAAATAAGTCTTTACATGATGTGGTTCTCACAAAAAAAATGGTGAGAATTCAAAGCATACCCCTTAGACATCATAAAGAAACATGGGCTATAAGCATTGATTATGGCATTGGCAAGACATGTTACCCATGCCTGAAGGTTCCCTCTAACAAAGGCCCTTTCTTGCTTCCTGCTTCTCTATCTTTCTCTTGTTGGAATGGTGGTGGCTCTATGGATGCATTCTTATTGTTTCAGGAGGATGGGTTGGTCAAGTGTGTTGATGTAAGGTCACTAGATGTGGTTAGTTTTAATCTGAATTTGGAATGAATTTTATTAAGTCACCTTAATCATACACTACACAAGGGACTTTACACAACCTTAATTTTGGGATTCCATTCCATTCTCTCCTCTCTTTCCGTATTGCTTCCCATATTCCACCTCATTGCTAGTTTTATCATTAGTCTATATCTTGGTTGACACATTGTTCTTCTTTGGTAAACTCTTGTGGGTAAGTTCTTTACCATTGTTTCCATATGTCATTCCTAGACCCTATGGACTCTTTGGTTTGTGGGTTTGTTAGGGCATAAATGGCATGAGCCTGCTTTGGGAAGGACCCACTGGCATTCCCTTATGGTGCAGTTGTTAAGTTCTTTCCCTTAAACATTTTCTGCAATCAACTATTTCCCATTTCACCTCATCCATGACATCCATTTTTATTTCATTGGCTTCACCATTCTTTTTCCTCTCTTCTTCCTTATTCTTTCTTTTTCCATCTTATTGCTACCGAAGGTTCGCTCTTAGTCATGGGGGTCCTGTCACAAATTTTTCCATTCCATACTTATCTTACCCCTACAACATGGGTAGTTATCAGTCACAAACCTCTAACCTAATATCTGCCATACCCACAACCTAGCTAATGTGCTTTATATCGAGGCAAGGTATTAACTACATTATGTCTTATCTATCCTTGCAAATTCGTGATTGTGTTGTGTGTGCAAATGGCGATTACACAAATAATGGACTAGGATAGGAGGGAGCACTCAAGATGGACTAGAGCAAAAGCACTTATGCAAGGAACAAGCTTGGTCATATGGCCATGGATGAACAACGGTGTACACAATTTGAACATCGATAGCAACGCGCCTCATTTTCTTTTTTTTCTCTCTCTCTCCAAGCTATTGAATGAGGGTCTGGATGTCAACTATGTATAGTGTCCACCACAATGGTTATGAACACCAATGTTATAATATGTTTGTCGATCCATTCACCGAGCACTTTAAGTTTGTCATTCCATATCACAATAGTTTTCGTTCTGTCAATAATCCCATACCTTCCCAATATTTTGTAAGGAACTCAAGGAAAATTTTTCATTTAGTCACGGGGGTTTGATGAGCTGCAATATTGGATCCACGATATCAATTCTGCAATATCAAAGCCTACCAAATGATATCAAACATCCAATGTCAGAACCTATCTCATCGCCTATAAATAAGAGGTGAGCGCACTTGGTTTGGCAATTAGATAGTTAGTTTCTTACTCAAACTCTTATAGTTTTTCCTTTCCAGAGTTAGAATTATTTCTGAGTGTCCACAGTAGGAGTCATCAAGTGAACGGATCTTTATTCGAGCATTATATACCTAAGCACACCTTGTGTCCGAAAATAAAGATGAACTTTGTGATAAACCTTGCAACATTTAGAATAGCTTATTTATTGCATTTAATGTTATTTACAGTTATTCAATGCTCTTATTAGTTAATTGATGTTGCTTTTATTGATTTGTTCATTTTCAACAAGTAAGCACACTCAATATGACCACTTCGAGCATATGTGGAACACTTAGTAACCCAGTAATGACTAGTGTTTGGTAATCCCAGTAGTGTTACATTGGTTCAGCTTGTGTATGGAGAGTGGGAATGGATGTTGATGTTAGGACTAGTTAGAGCCTAGTTGAGTAGTTAAATTAAATTAGTTATTTAATTATTTCATTTCTCCATTTTAAGCACCAAGAACATAAAACATAAAAAAAGCATAAAAATCACATACCTCAAGTTTACTTAACCATACAATTGTGCCATACAAGTAAGCTTGGGAAGACAATGATCACCTAACCCATCCTTGTTCTATAAAGGCACATAAGCACTTAGTCCTTGGAGTTTGACCGGATCGCACATGAATGCTCATATTTGTATGGTTGAGTGTAGAGATACCTCGCTGCTCATCAGACATGATAAAATTATTTTTGAATATCCCAAGCCAAAATAGGTTCCTTCTTACATTTGTTTTTTAAAATAAGGCTTTCATACCACTTGCAACTCTTTAGGTAATGCCCTATTCCCATTTATAATTACAAAAGCATTTTAGGATAAGATATCTAGAAGAGGAAATTATGTCTGTGTGTTCATGTCTTATAATAAAGTTTTATATCTTATTACATGTGCCAAAATTCATGATTTTAGTTATTTGAACATTAACTTTCATTTTTTAAATGTTGATAATAGTCATCAAGAGTATTAAACATTTGTTGCAATCCATTCATTAAATTTGAAATTAAGACACCATTATCATCATATAGTGAAAGTTTTACAAGACTACTTCTAATTGTAATTGCAAATTGAGTTGGTATTTTATACATCCATTCTTCAAGTTCATCAAGAAATAGCCCAAATAAAGTAGGAGAAACATGATATCCTTATTTAACGTTGATGAGTGGTGAGGTACCCCTACACTCAACCATACGAATACGAGCATTACATGTGCGATCCGGTCGAACTCTGCAGACCAAGCGCCTACACGCCTTATGGAACACTTAAGGTTAATCATTCGTTGTCTTCCCAGAATTACTTGTATTTGTCATGGTTGTATGGTTAAGTAAGTCCGAGGTATGTGATTTTTATGTCTTTTATGTTTTATATGCTAATGAGGGAAAGGGTGAAGAGACTAAGTAACTAACTTTAACTAACTAAGTTCTAATGCCTAGCATCAGTATCCATTCCCACTTGCCTTTCACACCCTAAACCAATGCAACCTTCTAGGATTACTAAACGCTATTCATTACTGGGATTACCAAGCGTAACACATGTGCTTGAAGCGATTGTACTGAATGCACTTAACTAGGAGTTAAGGGTTGAGAGAGATTTAACTAACTAATAAAGCATTGAAACAATGAACAATAAATAACAGTAATTAAAGTCCTATTTGGCTTAGTCCATGCACTGCAAGGTTTATCCAAAAGTTCATCTTTATTTCCGTACACAAACTTGTGCTCAAGTACAATATTTGCTCGAATAAAGATCCGTTCACTTTAGGACTCCTACTACGGGCACATGGAAATTACTCTAACTCTGGAATGGAAAAACTACAAGAGTTTGGCTATGGTCTAGATCTAGATTGAGAAACAAGGGAGAGCTGCCTCTTATTTATGGACTTGGTGGCACACTGTGATATCGTGTCCGTGATATCGTAGGGAAAGACGTGATATTGCATACGTGATATCGCGGGGGATGCAATATCACGGCAGACGCGATATCGTGTACGCGATATCACAGCCCATGCGATATCATGTCCCATCATACCCCCATAACTGAATAAAAACTAGTCCTTGAGTTCCTTAAAAAATATTGGGAAGGTATGGGATTATTGACTTGAATGGAACTAATGGTGAATGGGATGGCATGTGAACGGATCATCATTACAGAACATGACAAAACTAGTGTTCATGACAACAAGAGTGAACACCTTATATATTTGACATCAGGCCTTATTTCGCAGCTGAGAGAGAAGAGAGAAGAGAGAAGAAGTTTGTTGCTGCCAATGCCAAGATTTCACGTTTCATTATCTATCCATAAGCACGCCATCGATCTTGTTCCTTGCATAACTACTTCAGCACTGATCCATTCCAAGTGTTCCCTCCAGATCCAATTCATTGTTGCATGATTACCATCTGCACACACAACATAGTCTTTATATTAGCAAGGGTAAATGAATCACAATGTAGTTGATCCCTTGCTTCGGTAAAAGGTCCATTGGCTAGGTTGTGGTATGGTTGATACAGGTCTAGAGATATAATAGTGGTGACTATCAAAGGTATAGGGACTAGGAGAAAATCGAAAAAATTGGGTTAGGACCCCCATGACTAAGAGCGAACCTCCAATAGTGATAGAATGGAGAAAGAAAAAGAACAAGGAAGTTGGAGAAAAAGAGACAACTATAACATTGATGAAATGGATTTCAAGATGGAAATGAACAAAATAGAGTGGATTGCAAAAATGTTAAGGGAAAGAATTTAACTGGTGCACCAAATAGGAATGCCAGTGGGTCCTCCCCAAAGCAGGCTCATGCCCTTAATGCCCTGACAATCCCACATTCAAAGAGTCTGTAGGCTCTAGGAATGTCATTTTGAACAAGAGTTAAAGTCTTAATCACAAGAATTTACCAACAAGAAAACAATGTGTCAACTAAAATATACACTAATGATACAACCGGCAATGAGGTGATAGATGGGGAAAGAAGGATGGAAAGAAGAAAATGGAATGGAATCTCAAGAACAAGGTGATGTACAGCCCCTTGTGTATTTAATGATTAATATGACTTAGTAGATCCCATTCCAAGTCCAGCCTCAAACAAACCACTTTCAATGACTTCGCATTAATGCATTCGGCCAATCCATCCACCTGAAGTAACAAGAATGCCTTCACCAAAGAGCCATCACCATTCCGATGAAATGAAGGAGGAGAGAATGGGAAGTGAGAAGGGCCTTAGTTAGAGGGAACATGTTTATTTTAGTTCCATAACCAATGCTTATAGCCCAAATGACTATTTTGTCTGAGGGGTGTGCTTTGAATCCTCACTATTTCTTCTCTCTCTCTCTCTTTTTTTTGTGTTTATACGTGAAAACCACACCATGCAAAGACTTATTATTTTTATTTGCTCAGCTTCCCAATAATGGAGCAATGTCGGAATGGGAAGGAAAACTCAAGAAGAAAACATCCAAGCACCCAAGAGAATGGCCAACACAAATGCATCAAGTTCCCTTGAAGTCACACCCTTTTCAATCCTTGAGTCCTTCCTTAGTTTGAGAAATGCCCAGTCACCGATTCATTATAGTTCTTATTATTGAAAAAGGGATTGTACAGTTCCAAGCCAAGAGAGACCATAGAAATTTGTGGATGTATGGATGAAGTGGACTCATTGCCTATCATATCAAAAGAACCATACCTTAGTATCAACATCATAACTTAAAGGTAAAAATCAAACATTAGCAACCAATAGAAAACAGTTCATACCATCTTTAAGAGCACTTATTAAATGAAAAACTTAACAAGATGGATATCACACACACACACAAAAAGAACTAAAAAAGTATTAACGATGTTGGAAAAAAAAACAAGAAAAGTTCAAGAAATTTATAAAACAAAAATGTGTAAAACAACAATGTGCAAAACAAAATGTGTAAAACAAAAACTTAAAAGAACTGAGGGCCTCAAATGATCAGCATAGGTGGCCATCTCCCCCATGACTAAATTAAAAGGGAGAGATCCAAAATAATGAGCGCCTATTTGAATTTTTTAGAAATGTCCAAATTCTCCCGATTGATGTTTTCAAGTTAAGGGGTGGAAGTCGGCGATGCTCATACTCCAATGTATCTATGCCTTCGTTGTGGGCGTGAGTTGTTCCCCCAGTTCATTCCATGCATGTTGGTGGGCTGCTCTCTTGATTAGCTATCAACCACTGGGTGTTCTCTTGTTGTGTGGTTGCTACATACAGGCACCTTTGTATCTGAGTTCCTTGGGCACACCAGTTGCATGCACGAGATGCTGAGCATTCCTCCATGTCATCACCCTCTGAGTCATTGTATGTGATGCATGGAACTTTCTTCTTCTCGATCTTTCTATAAATATTTTCCTTAGATATTTCCAAGGAAAGATCGTGGATTCCTAGGCATGCATTTATTGTACTCAGTCATGCCCTTCCCATTATTACTGGGAAGTTCCCCTTACTGTTAGTTACTTGGATCACTAGGAAATCCATTGGATATGACCATCCACAAACAGTGGTAATGATGTCCTCCACCATTCCCAAGGGGACAATGATGGACTAGTCGGCTAGCTCAAGTCGAATGTTACTCTTTCTTAATGGAGGTAGGTTCCAAGCTTTGTACGTTTCCTACGATATTAGGTTAACTCTGGAACCTTAGTCTAGAAGAGCTTTACAAGGTTCATTCCCAGTGACTTGGAGATAAATTAGGGGACTTCCAGGGTCAGAGAATTTCTTGGGAAGGTGGCCCACCTTAATCCAGTCTGTAACAGTATGTGTTAACATAACCATGTGCGTTGAGCTTGATTTTTGAATTGAAGAAGGTCCCGAAACTTTATTTGGCATAGAGGTATTTAGATGTTCAACCGCTTGTGAGGCCCCCCCCTTAGTTGGATTGTTGGTTCTAAAGAAAGGTCTTTTCAACATAAGATTGTCAAGACCAACTAAGGATTGAGGATTGGAAGGCCTTGTGACATTGGGTTGTTGCGGTTGAGTGGGAAATACCCTTGGCATTGTTGGAGCGGTTGATGGTGGAGCTACCGGCATAAGAGGTGCAGACGGATTCGGAGGATAGTATGCATGTGGAGTGTCTCCCGTAGGAGAATGAGTCATAAAATACTTTCGAACTTGGTAGTGACATTGTGGGGTTGCGTGACCCATAGAGTCACTTGAAGAAACCAGCTACTACACGTAATAGCCATATGGGTCTGGTTGCCAATAAGGGTATTGTTGTCTAGGTGGTGGCATCCCCCTAACTATGGGTGTTGCCACTGCTAGTGTTGCCCAATAGGTTGTGGCGGAGTTCCACTTGGATAATATGTTAACAGTTGGTGGAACTGCCTTGGGTTACCTTGGGGATAAGGTAACCTTCGAGGTGCTTGCCTTCTGTTAAGTCTTGGGTTGAGCGCATACACCCCGGACTCTTACAGATGTGAGATTATTGGGCAACATCCTTTAGGATGGTCATATTGGCAGATCTCACATCCACCATCATTGTCTGTATCAGAGTCCATAACCTCATCAGCGATAGTTATTTTTCCCTTACCCTTGTTACGTGCATGGCCTGAATCTCTCCGCTTTTCTTATCATGGTCACTACTTTGTTCCTCCTTAGACTCCTCTATGATCTTTAGGACAGTTTCAATTTTACTGTCTAAGGAGCTCCATATTTCATCTACCTTAGCTGACACTTCCGTTGTTAATTTCTGAAGCGGCAAGGTTTTTCTATTCACCAACTCTTCGAGTGGTGACTCATCCTCTTCCTCACAGAATCTTACTTCACGCTTTCTCTTCCGTAGCTCCCCTTCTTCCTTAGCTACTTGCTCCAACAATCTATGAACTTCGTGGGACCTAAGTTTAGATAATCTCCCTTGGGCATATGTCCCAAGGGTTCTCCTAGTTTCATGTCTTAGCCCATCTACAATGTGGTGTAGTTGATCTCGTTGTGCGTAACCATGGATCGGGCAACGATGTAGCAATGCATAATATTAGCCCATGGCAACATCCAAGGGTTCATGATTACCCTGCTTCCATCCTTGGATCTTCTTATGCAAGTTGGACACTATGGAGTACGTTTGGTGTTTATCGTTAAACAATTCTAGCATTGTACTCCACCCCCTAATAGTTTTCGGCTCTAAGGAATAGTACCAACTCTCTGCTTCTTTTATGAGTGTCCTAGGAAACAACTTTAACTTCTGCCACTTTTTTTCAATATTTTGCAAGGCGCAGGCATCGTGGAATGCCTGTAAGTGATTCTGCGGATCAGCATTGTATCCCCCATCAAACCATGGGATATTATTCATGTCTAGTCCTTGATCTGACTATCTTTTTAATGCCTTGTAGGTATTCTAACTGTCTCCTTAATGTCTAACATACTTTGGGTGGCAAGTAGGGGTTCGTCATGATCATCTCTCTCATGACGTCTATGATGCCTACGTAGTTCCCTACTTTCTCTTCTATGCCTTGACTCCCTAGAATTTCCTTGTCCTCGCTCTCGACTCTCTCATCGAGGGTTCTCATCTTGCTTACCCTTATCCTCACCGTTATGCTCTTTGTGACTGTGTCCTGATGTGAAAGGAAAGGGTGAATGGTGTGATGAAGGGGAAGAAGAAGGGGAACCATTTCCATGACGATGTTTCTTACCTTCTCTTTGGTGACTACAACCCCAATCGTGATGACGATCAGAATTCTTACCCTTATCTTGTGCTTGTGTTCCCTTAGTGAACACTTGGTGTTCGTGGGAATCAGAACCAGGGTTGTATATCGTGGAGTGCAGGTTCTGATACCCCACCTCCTCACTATCGTTAGGAGGGGAAACATCATTTCGTGAAGAACCTATTGAGATAGGTTCACCACTTTTAACTTCTCTTATGACAGGTGAAGCGTTGCGGGGTCCTTTGCCCTTCAACGATGTGTGATAACTCTCCTGCCGTGAGTCCCTTAGAAGTTGCGCTGCTATGGGATGGTAATCCCTTATGTCATAATCTTCTGCAACGTATTCAGCATATAATTCCATCATGCCTATCTGTGCAATAGCACGAAGGAGCATGTTAGGGACTGCCCAATCTGGGGGTAACACTATGTTACCTTGCAAGTCTCACCAACGCAGTTGTTCATCCTGATGGAGGATAAAGGTAAAATCGGGTATATACTCATCATGATGAGTATACACTACTCGATACTGTTGAGGAACTAGCGGATGTGCTATTGATCATTGTTTAAAATTTTTTCTGATTAACCCTAAGGGTTCGTTAAGCTTCCCAACAATGTGGATGATTTCCTATGTTCTACTTAGCGCACAAACAACTTAGTCCTCAGCAACAGCGCCAATGATGAGTGGCGAGGTACCCCTACACTCAACCATACGAATACAAGCATTACACGCACGATCCCGTTGAAGTCCGTAGACTAAGTGCCTACACGCCTTATGGAACACTTAAGGTTAATCGTTCATTGTCTTCCCAAACTTACTTGTATTTGTCACGGTTGTATGGTTAAGTAAGTCCGAGGTATGTGATGTTTATGTCTTTTATGTTTTATCGCCTATGCTAATGAGGGAAAGGGTGAAGAGACTAAATAACTAACTTTAACTAAGTTCTAATGCCTAGCATCAGTATCCGTTCCCACTTGCCTTTCACACCCTGAACCAATGCAACCTTCTGAGATTACCAAACGCTATTCGTTACTGGGATTACCAAGCATAACACACATGCTCGAAGCAGTCATACTGAATGCACTTAACTAGGAGTTGAGGGTTAAGAGAGATTTAATTAACTAATAAAGCATTGAAACAATGAACAATAAATAACAGTAATTAAAGTCCTATTTAGCTTAGTCCATGCACTGCAAGGTTTATCCAAAAGTTCATCTTTATTTCTGTACACAAACTTATGCTCAAGTACAATATTTGCTCGAATAAAGATCCGTTCACTTTGGAACTCCTACTGCGGGCACATGGAAATTACTCTAACTCTAAAATGGAAAAACTACAAGAGTTTGGCTACGATCTAGATCTAGATTGAGAAACAAGGGAGAGCCGCCTCTTATTCATAGACTTGGCGGCACGTTGCGATATCGCGTACACGATATCACAGGGAAAGATGCAATATCGCGTATATTGCGTCCCATCAAACGTTAATAAAGTAATTAAATAAAATTCTTTCTTACCCATTTGTAAACTGAATGCATACCTTTTGTAATGTTTTTGGATAACATATAATTATCTAGTAGGAACTTTTATGATTGCCTTCATGAGTGGCTTTCATAGGCCTTAGAGAAATCTACAAAGCAAATATATGTTTTATTGTATGGACCTTTTGCTCCATCAATTAGATATTTTAAACTAATGAAATGATCTATAGTAAAATGCTATAACCTAAATCCTACTTGGAAAATTGCATGTTTTTGATATTTTTCAGCCCATCTTGCAAGCATAAATTCTAGAATAGTGCCCAAAATATTAGCAAAAATATTGTTGATTCCAATCAATCTAATTATTTAAATCTTTTGTCTCTTTTTTTAAAGAGCATAATTGTCTTATTAATGTACCATTTCTTTTTGAACTCCACTTCATCATCATCATCATCATCATCCTAGCCTTGTCTCAATAAAATAAGGTCAACTACATGAGGTTTTTTTTTTTACCATTTGCTTCTATGAAGAGCTAAAATTTCAACTTCATTTTAATTAGTTCATACCCAATGCTATGATGTTGATTAGTTTGTTTAAGCTCACATTATTGTGACACTTTGATACAAACTCTTCATTTATGTTTCTATTAACTCATTTTGTATTTTTTTTAAAGCCATTTGAGATAAATTCCTCTTTCAATGGCTTCTATAAATAACACTAGAATCCTAGCATATATTACTAAGCATACATGACAATTTGTCATGATTTGTCATGGAAGTCACACATAAACAAATGGTAACAATTTTTTTTTCATTTTTTAGCGATGGATATTGAGGCTAGTAAGTATGTGACTTACTTGTCAAGAGTATCCCACCACACTACAAGCTATTCCATTTCTACCACACTTATAAACAAAAGCATAAATTGGACCTGCAACCTCCCAACTCACTGCCCTAGTATCATATCATCATTGAAACGAAGTTGAAAGTTGGGATCTAGTGAAAGTTTACCGGACTGTATATATATCCTGCAGAAACTGCAAATTATTACATAAAATTAAAGTAACATGTTTTTACAAATAGCACATGAAAAAGTACCAGACCATTTGCAACGGAATCACGACGTACTGATGCCAAAGGTTCAATTTAGTAATTAACATTTGTTTAAACATAGCATTTTCATTAATAAACTTTTAATAATACCTCTAAATTCATCAACGTTGACTTCAATGCTGGGAGACAAGCAAGACCGAAACCCGTGAAACGAGCAAAAGGTCAACCACATAATTTGCACATATTCTAATGATGGCAAATATGTTAATCCTGATTTGTTAGTTCGGAGTTGGTTGCCAAGAATTCCAGAATGGCCAACCACAACAGAACAGAGGCAGTTAAGTGCCTTGGATCTTCCACCGCAAGCCACCCAGGATAGCAATTAGCACGCAAGAAAAAAGCAAACACCTCCTAAAAACAGAAAAAAAAATCCCCACAAAAATCCTCTGCTTTGGAGAATTTACAGAAATCTCACAAACAGACATTCTCCCTCCCCTAGTGGCATTGCAAAGGCCAGAACAAAAAACAGCTCACTTTGCTAAATCTCTGCTCCCAAAATCTGTGCATAAAAGCCGGGGATAATACCCATCCCAGAGTTTCAGAAGAATTAAAGAACAACGTAGAGTCTTATTATAAACAGATCCGAAGAACCCAAAAATTTGCAATTGCCAAACATTGCCCCAGAGATTTTTCTGCTGCATTACCATTGTCTGTTTCTGGGTCCGGCTAAAATCCGTGCGAGTACCTCTTCTAATCGATACGCACTCACGGCTTTTTTGATCGAGATCAGGCGACTCTGAGGGCAAGGCTTGGTACAGTGAGTTCCAGAGTTTCCTGCTTTTAAATGGCAGAATATTCTAAACCAGGCTACCAATACCAGTATAAGCTCATGGGAAGAGGCCAGAAATCCATCACAACTCCGTTTCCGCAATCTTATCAGCCTTATTTAATCACTCATCCGCTCACGCCAGGCCCTCCTCCACAAACTTATCCATCTACAGATGAATTTTCGTTTGCAAATTGTCTGCGCAAAGTTATGATTGTTCTGCTTGCCATTTTCATGTTGCTCGTGGCAGGATTCTTCACTTTCTGGATGCTGGTTCGGCCCAGCAAGCCCAATTTTACCGTGGAAGGCGTTTCTGTGCCGAGAATGAATGCAAGGGACAATTTTCTGAATTTGACGGTTTTTGCCAACGTCTCGGTTAGGAACCCTAATTCCAGAGCTGGGATTTTCTACGAGGATATTTCTGCCGGGGTTCTGTTCGATGGCAACAGTCTGGCGTGGAACAGGATTCCCTGGTTTTTTCAGAGCCAGGATAATTCCAGCTCTTTGGTCTATTCTCTCAGTGCTGTGGATGCGATTTTTCCGTCTGAGACACTGAGGGATCTTACGCTGGCTAGGATTTCTGGGTCTCTGCGTCTGCTGGGCAGAATCAATTCTTTGGTAAGATTCAAGATGGGTTCCTGGACATCCAGATTCTACCCCATGGCTGTCTACTGTGAGTTTCCTGTGCATTTTTACGGGGCCGAACAGGTGGGCAGGCTAGCGTATTCTGGAGAGGATTCAAGGCAGTGTGAGGTAGTGTTTTGAAGAAGAACAAGGAAGAATTTGGTGTTTTTTTTTTTATAATTTTCCTGGAGCATTTTCTTGGGACTTTTTTCAGAGTCTATATATATATATGTGCTGCTTAAATCTGATCTTCATCCACCATCACTGTTTTTCTTGTCATAAATTGTTAACTGTATATAATGTACCCTGAGTCCACTCTTTATGAGGTGGGACTGTGCAAGGGTTATTTTCATATAGAAATGGCATTGCAGAATATCTGGCGTCGCCTCAGTTTAAAGACGCGTTGCAGGACCTTTTGGGTTTTGTCTCTGTGTGACGTCCAATTTTTTAAAATGGTGTTTTGTTTTTCTAATTTTTTTTCCCCTTCTTTCAAATTTTCTTTACCACCACTCTTTCTCAGAGAGGTCAGGTAACTAAAGGAGGTGTTTGGTTAAGGGTACGTGGGCTATGCTCAATAAATCTAGATCACAGGTTAGGGTTAGGATCGATTCTACTAAATTAAGTTATAAATTTCATAAGAGAAATTCTAATCAAAATGTTCAGTCAAAATTTCAGTTTCAGTAATAAACAATGTGTAACAGGGACCTGTCTCCGCAGAAAATTTTGCATCCAGGATGTCTTAAGGATGGGAATGTATCCCAAAACATCCTAGCATGCAGGTGGATCGTGGTGCATAATAAAATATTTTAAAATACATATTATACTCCACTTACACCTATTTTCTGTTTTCAAAATGTTTTTAAAATATTTCTTTATCAAAATTGTAGTAAAAACCTCAGAAATATCTCACAAATGACAATCTACAAGAAGTTTATCCATCATTTGTTGTGTTTCTAAACATAATTTAATCTAAATAAAATTATCACTCATCATGTCCCACTTGCATTCCTTAGCATTCTCAAAAACCCATCCCATTCCTAAACATGTTTAGGGACCGTTCCTACATCCGCATATCCCTAACCCATCCCATTTGAGGACCCATTCCTACATCCACACATCTGTAACACATCATGTTCCCAAATGTGTTTGAAGACTCATCCCCATGTCCCACCCCCTAGCATTCTCAAAAACCCATTCCATGCCTAAACATGTTTGGCGACTTGTTCCTACGGTCCCCCCTTCCCTAACCCATCCTATTCTGAAACGTGTTTGAGGAGTTGTCGCCATGTTCCAACCTATGAAACATATGTAATACATTAAATAACTAAGTTATAAATTCCATAAAAGAATTTCTTTCCAGGAACCTATGAAGTATAGGTGATAAATTAGATATCTAATTTATAAATTCCATAAAAGAATTTTTAAACAAAGTGTTCAGTAAAAATTTCAGTTTCAGTAAAGATTTATAAAGACTTGCATACCATGAAAGGCTACACCTAAAATACTTAAATGACTATGCCATACAGCACCTGCCGAATTGCTTCTTACTTCCTCGAATTCGGAAGGCAGCTGACGATACCCTCGTCCAATTTATCTGGTTTGTCCAAGAATCAAATCAATTGAAATAAACCCTAAAGTCCATGCCGAATGATGAAATGAGACACATTTACTGCAAAAAGTCAGTAAAACTCAATGAAATATATACGTTGTGGGTAATTAACCCAATAACGAACTTGATATTAATCTAATAGTTCTTTTAGTTAAATATTTCCTGGTTTGTGAGGCTTATGTCGCTTTTTTTACTTGTTTGAAACTTTTGGTAACCCATTTGTTCCCTTCTAAAGGTTCATCTAAACCGTTTATACTAAAAGCATACATCTTAACAGGTTTAAATTGCACGTTAATTGAAGCACCGAAGCGTTCACAAGCCTCCAACTGTTGATCGTGTTTTTGGTGTAATGCATGCTGAGCTGGCTATCTCACTGTGACTTCTGTCTAGACTATGCAAACTGTTCAATAATCTGAATTTCATTACCAAACTTAAAGTTCTTCGATTTTCATTGTCATAAAATTTTCATTCCATGTTTGTCTTGATAGACTGCACTTTACAAGAATCTTGTGACTGCACTACCAGCTTTTATTTACAGATAGATGTTAAAGCCACATCACATTTCCAAGAGTCAATTTATAATTCAGAAAAAGAGTCAATTTATAATTCAGAAAAAACTAATAAGAGACATTTACAATTTTTGCAGTCACATCCTTTACACTTCAATTCCTAGCAAAACTTCTAGAATCAAAGAATAACATTATCATTTTCTATTCTTCTTCTTAGATTTTTCAGCTGCATTCTTAGTCTGCATAGACATCAATATCACAATCTTCGTTCAAGGGTAGTCGAAAGTAATAAAGTACAAACAACCTATGTGTAGTAAAATGTGCCATTAACTCACCAATATCATCAAAACTTGAATAAGACCTTTACAAGGTTAATAAAGAGGTAAAATGCATGGCTAATGTAATTGTAATACCCTTTTTAATTATCATCTATATGTTAAAAATGATACATTCAAGAAAAAAACATTATCATATGTTAAAAATGATATATTCAAGAAAAAACCACAAGCCCAAGGTATATCTGTGACACAAATAAAATCATTCATTCAAATAAGATTAATGGCAATTGAATATTTAGATTATAGGACTCAAACATTAAGATATTCTTATTTAATTTAATTCAAGGCCAAAAGATGTAAGGTAGGTATCATTTTTGTTCAAAGAATTTAACATATTGCTTAATAGCATAGTGTAACCTATCATGGTAAAAATATCCATTCACACTGGAACATAAAAAAAATCATATTCAAACTATGAATTTTCCCTTTTTAAAAGGTTAACCCATTTTGTTGAGATGATGGTGATCATAATGAATTTATTTTAAACAATACTGATTGATAAATAAGATCTCCGCAAAATAAAAGTTGAATTTAATGATGCACTTTGTAAAGAGCAACCAAGCCACCCAACAGATGCATAGAAGCACCCAAAAATTATAATCTTACCCATACATGCTAGTACCATAATGCTCAAAAACATTAGCATAAATAGAAGAAAGATAATCAAAAGAATTGAGTGGATAATATTCATCATTGCTGTAACTACTAGGTGTTCCATAAATTTCTTGGCACAGGTAGTTTCATAAATTCCACAAAGCAATCATTTCTTAAGATTACAATGGTCATTAATCAACCATACTATACTCTCCTACCAATTTATTTATCATTAATGAAGAACATTATAAATAATTATCTATCAAATCTAATTTTAACCATGTAAGTCCATAAAACCCACAATAAAATAAAGCCTATAAATCGTTAAAAGAAATCACCCAAAAATATTTACAATAAGACAACATGTCAAATCATTTCAAGAAGTCTCCATTAACAATCTTTTTCTTCAAAATATTGAATTAGTTTATAAAAAAAGAATATAACTACGAATCTTGTGACAGCAAAGTACAACACTATCAACTTTTATTTTTAGTAAATACAAATGTTAAAGCCACATCACAATTATAAGTTTCAATTTACAATCATAGAAAAAAGTAGTAAGAGACATTTACACTTTATGATTTTTGCAATCAAATGCTTCAATACAACTCAATTTCCAAGAAAAACTTCCAGAATTTTTATCAAAGAAACCATGTTTTAAAGGTAACATTATCATTCAATCATTCTTCTTTTTCTTGGATTTTTCAGTTGCATACTTAGTCTACATAGACATTGACATAAGAAATAACAATCTCAATTCAAGCAAAGCATAGCCAAAGGCAATAAACTACAGACAACCTCTGTATAGTAAAAAATACTAGTAACTCACCAATATCATCAAAATGTGGAATAAGACTTCTACAAGGCTAATAAGAGATCAAATGCATGGGTAACGTAATCATAATCCCAAGATATTTCTTATCAATGATCATCTATATATCCAAGAAAAACCACAAGCCCAAGGTATATTTGTTGCATAAATAAAAGCTTTTATTCAAATAAGATTAATATCAACTAAATATCGAAACTCAAACATTTAAAATATTTTTATTTAATTCAATTCAAGGCTAAAAGATGTAAGGTAAGTGTCATTTTTGTTCAAATAATTTAACATATTGCATAACAACTGTAACATGGCAAAATATCTATTAAATCATCTTCAAATCATAAACCTTTCCATTTTAAGGGGTTACCCCATTTTGGTAAGAGGATGTTGATTGCAGTGAAATCATTTTGAATCACATTTTTTCATGAATAAGATATCGGCAAAATAAATGTTGAATTTAATGATGCACTAACCTCAAACATGTAAAAAGCAACCAGGGACCAAAGAAACATGATGTAAATTCAAATCCATAAAGATATCTATGAAAAAAGACTCAAACATTAAGATATTTTTACTTAATTCAATTCAAGGCTACAAGATGTAAGGTAGGTGCCATTTTTGTTCAAAGAATTTTACATATTGCGTAATAGCGGTAACCTGTCATGGTAAAAATATCCATTAAATTATCTTCAAATCATGAATCTTGCCAATTTAATGGGTTACCCCATTTTGTTGAGATGATGGTGATTCCAGTGAAATTATTTTGAATCATACTTTTGGATAAATTAGATCTCGGCAAAATAAATGTTGAATTTAATGATGCACTAACCTCAAACAGTAAAAAGCAACCAAGGGACCAAAGAAACATGGTGTAAATTCAAATCCATTAAGATATCTACAAAACTCAAACATTAAGATAATTTTATTTAATTCAATTTAAGGCTAGAAAATACAAGGTAGGTAACATATTGCGTAACAACAGTAACCGGTCATGGTAAAAATATCCATTAAATCATCTTCAAATCATGAATCTTGTCATAGGTTACCCCATTTCTCATTTTAAGGGGTTGGCCCATTTTGTTGAGATGACGGTGATTACAATGAAATCATTTTGAATCATGCTTTTTGATAAATAAGTTCTTGGCAAAATAAATGGTGAATTTAATGATGCACTAACCTCAAGCATGGAAATAGGCAACCAAGGGACCAAAGAAACATGATGTAAATTCAAATCCATTAAGATATCTATAAAACAGGACTCCAACATTTAGATATTTTTATTTAATTTAATTAAATGCTAAAAGATGTAAGGTAGATGTCATGTTTGTTCAAAAAATTTAACATATTGCGTAACATCAATAACCTTTCATGGTAAAAATATCCATTAAATCATCTTCAATCATGAATCTTGCCATTTTAGTGGGTACCTCATTTGCTATTTTAAGGGTTACCCCATTTTGTTAAGATGATGGTGATTGCAGTGAAATGATTTTGATAAACAAGATCTTAACAAATAAATGTTGAATTTAATGATGCACTAACCTAGACCAAGGGACTAAAGAAACATGATGTAAATTCAAATCCATTAAGATATCTATAAAATAAGACTCAAACATTAAGATATTTTTATTTAATTCAATTCAAGGCTAGAAGATGTAAGGTAGGTGTCATTTGTGTTCAAAGAATTTAACATATTGCGTAACAGCAGCAACCTATCATGGTAAAAATATCCATTAAATCATCTTCAAATCATGAATCTTGCCATTTTAAGGATTACCCCATTTGCCATTTTAAGGGATTAGCCATTTTGTTGAGATGATGGTGATTGTAGTGAAATCATTTTGAATCATACTTTTTGATAAATAAGATCTCTACAAAATAAATGTTGAATTTAATGATGCACTAACCTCAAACATGTAAAGAGTGACCAAGAGACCAAAGAAACATGATGTAAATTCAAATCCATTAAGATATGTAGAAAACATGATTCAAACATTAAGATATTTTTATTTAATTCAATTCAAGGCTACAAGATGTAAGGTAGGTGTCATTTTTGTTCAAAGAATTTAACATATTGCATAACAGCGGTAACCTATCATGGTAAAAATATCCATTAACTCATCTTCAAATCATGAATCTTGCCATTTTACCCCATTTTGTTGAGATGATGGTCATTGCAGTGAAATCATTTTGATAAATAAGATCTTGGCAAAATAAATGTTGAATTTAATGATGCACTAACCTCAAACATGGAAAGAGCACCCAAGGGACCAAAGAAACATGATGTAAATTCAAATACATTAAGATATTTTTATTTAATTCAATTCAAGGCTAGAAGATGTAAGGTAGGTGTCATTTTTGTTCAAAGCATTTAACATATTACGTAACAACGCTAACTGTCATGGTAAAAATATCCATTAAATCATTTTCAAATCATTTTGAATCTTGCCATTTTAAGTAGTTACCCCATTTGCCATTTTCAAGGGTTACTCCATTTTGTTGAGATGATGGTGATTACAGTAAAATCATTTTGAATCATACTTTTTGTTAAATAAGATCTCAGCAAAATAAATGTTGAATTTGATGATGCACTAACCCCAAGCATGTAAAGAGTGATGAAGGGACCACAAAGAAACATGATGTAAATTCAAATCCATTAAGATATCTATAAAACAAGACTCAAACATCAAGATATTTTTACTTAATTCAATTCAAGGCTAGAAGATGTAAGGTAGGTGTCATTCTTTTTCAAAGAATTTTACATATTGAGTAACAATGGTAACCTATCATGGTAAAAATATCCATTAAATCATCTTCAAATCATAAATCTTGCCATTTTAAGGGGTTACCCCATTTGCCATTTTAAGGGTTACCCCATTTTGTTGATGTGATAGTGATTGAAGCGAAATCATTTTGAATCATACTTTTTGATAAATAAGATCAGAAAAATAAATGTTGAATTTAAAGATGCACTAACCTCAAACATATAAAGAGCAACCAAGGAACCAAGTAACAATGGTAACTTATTGATGAGAGCGGGTACTCTAGTAGTCATTCTAATTATTAGAGTGATTACTCTAGAGGTTACTGTAGCAGTTATTCTAATTATTAGAGTGGTTACTCTAGCGGTTACTGTAGCAATTATTCTAATTATTAGAGTGGTTACTCTAGCGGTTACTTTAGCAGTTATTCTAATTATTAGAGTGGTTACTCTAATTATTAGAGTAGTTGCTCCCAAGCCTATAAATACAGTGCCTAGGCACACAATTTGGAAAAAATTATTTTAACAATTAAGTAGCAAAACTATTGTAGTCTGTTTGAAAGTTAAAGTATTTTCCAAGTGCCCGCAGTAGGAGGTCTAAGTGTGGATGGATCTTTCTTCGAGCATTGTGTACCTGAGCATACCTTATGTACGACAATAAAGATGAGCTTTTTGATTTATCCTTGCAGCACTTGAGATTTGTTTTCTTATGCATTTATGTTATTTTATTTTATTTTATGCACTTTACATTTCTGTTATTAGCACAACAATTCATTTTTATCAATTAAGCAAATCATTAAATTCCACAAGCACAACCACTTCGAGCATGCGTGTAACGCTTGGTAGCCTAGTAACAATTAGCGTTTGGTAATCCCAATAGTGTTGCACTAGTTTAGGATGTGTACAGCAAGTGGGAACGGATGCTGGTGCTAAGATTAGTTAGAACTTAGTTAATGAGTAGTTAAGTTAAATTAGTCACTTAGTTACCTCTCTCCTTCCCTATTAGCGCATGACATAAAAACATAAAAGCTATAAAAATCATATGCCTCAAGCTTACTTAACCATACAATTGTGACATACAAATAAGCTTGGGAAAACAATGATGAACCAACCCGTCCTTGTTCTACAAGGGCGCATAAGCACTTAGTCCTTGGAATTTGACCAAATCGTGCGTGAAACGCTCGTATTCATATGATTGAGCGTAGGGGTACCTCGTTGCTTATCACCTATCATGGTAAAAATATCCATTAAATCATCTTCAAATCATGAATCTTGCCATTTTAAGGGGTTACCCCATTTGCCATTTTAAGGGTTACCCCATTTTGTTGATGTGATGGTGACTAAAGCGAAATCATTTTGAATCATACTTTTTGATAAATAAGATTAGAAAAATAAATGTTGAAGTTAAAGATGCACTAACCTCAAACATATAAAGAGCAACCAAGGGGCCAAAGAAACATGATGTAAATTCAAACCATACCAAAATTCCCCAAAGTCCCTCCAAGAAAGAGATACTCTCGTTTTTGGGCCATAATTGTAAATGCAATGAAGCACCCAAAAATTATAATCATACCCACACATTCTAATACCATAATGCTATAGTACGTGCCCAAAAACATTAGCATAAATAAAAGAAAAATAATTAAAAGAATAACCTTACACTCTTTATTATCAATAAGAGTGGTTCAATATTCATCATTGTTGTAACTACTACATTTTCCATAATAAGGTAGTTTCATAAATTCTACAAAGCAATCATTTCTTAAAGATTTGATAAGATTACAATGGTCATTAATCAATCATACTATACTCTCTTATCAAAAAAGCTTTTTACCTATTAGAAAATTATAATAATCATTGGTCCAACCTAATTTTAACCATCTAGGTCCATAAAACAACATGCCTAATCATTTTAGGAAGTTCCCATTAATAATCTTTTCCATCAAAATATTGAATTAGTTTATAACAAAAGAATATAACTATGAATATTGTGATTGAAAAGTACTCCGCTAGCAACTTTTATTTTTAATAAATATAGATGTTAAAAGCCACATCACATTTACAATTTATGATTTTTACAATCAAATGCTTCATTACAACTCAATTTCCCAAAAAAACTTCCAAAATTGTTATTAAAGAAACCTCAAATTATTATCAAAGAAACACTATTTTAGAGGTAACATTATCATTCAATCATTTTTCTTTTTCTTCTTCTTGAATTTTTCAACTACATACTTACTCTACATTGACATCAACATAAGAGATAACAATCTTAGTTCAAGTAAAGTGTATGATAAACTACAGGCAACCTATGTATAGTAAAGAGTACTATTAACTCACCAATATCATCAAAACATGGAATAAGACTTCTACAAAGCTAATAAAGATGTCAAATGCATGTGTAATGTAATCGTAACACCCAAGAGATTCCTTCTCAATTATCATCTATATATCCAATAAAAACTACAAGCTCAAGGTATATCTGTCACACAAATAAAAGCATTCATTCAAATAAGATAAATGGCAACTGAAGATCTAGAATATAAGACTCAAACATTACGAGATTCTTATTTAATCCAATTCAAGGCCAGAAAATGTAAGGTAGGTGTCATTTTTTTCAAAGAATTTAACATATTGCGTAACATAGAAATGTAACCTGTAATGGTAAAAATATCCATTCACATCGAACATAGAAAAAATCATCTTCAAATCATGAGTCTTTCGATTTTAAGGAGTTAATCCACTTTGTTGAGATGATGGTGATAGTGGTGAAGTCATTTTGGATCATACTTTTTTGATAAATAACATCTCAATAAAATAAAAGCTAAATTTAATGATGCACTAACCTTAAACATATAAAGAGCAACTAAGTGACCAAGGCACCAAAGAAACATGACGCAAATTCAAACTATACCAAAATGCCTAAGAGAGATGCCAATGTTCCTCCAAGAAAGAGATACTCTCACTCCATAATTGGAGATGTAGAGAAGCATCCAAAAATTATAATCATACCCACACATGCTAATACCATAATGTTGTAGCCCGAAAACATTAGTATAAATAAAAGAATGATGATCAAAAGAATCAACCTAACACTCTTTATTATCTATAAAAGTGGATAATATTCATTGTTGTAACTACTAGGTGTTCAATAAGGTAGTTTCATAAATTTTACAAAGAAATCATTTCTTAAAGATTTAATAGGATTACAATGATCATTAATCAATCATATTATACTTTCTTACCAAAAAATATTTTTAACTATAGAATATTATAAATAATTGTTAGTCGAACCTAATTTTAATCATCTAGGTTCATAAAACAACATGCCTAATCATTTCCAACATTAAAACAAAAGAATATAAGTATAAATCTTGTGAGTGAAAGGTACTCCACTATCAGATTTTATTTTCAATAAATATAGGTGTTAAAGCCACATCACATTTACGAGTTTCAATTTACAATCCCACAAAAAACTAGTAAAAGACATTTACAATTTACAATTTTTGCAGTTTGATGCTTCATTACAGCTTAATTTGTAGGAAAATTTCCATAATTGTTATCAAAGAAACCCTGTTTTAAAGAGAACATTATCATTCAATCATTTTTCTTTTTGTTCTTGTAGGATTTTTTAGCTGCATTCTTAGTTTGCATAGACATTGACATCACAATCTTCATTTAAGCAAAGTGAAGCCAATGACATCACAATCTTAGTTCAAGCAAAGTGTAGCCAGAGGTGATAAGGTACAAAAAACCTTTGTATAGTAAAGAGTACTATTAACTCACCAATATCATCAAAATGTGGAATAAAACTTCTACAAGGCTAATAAAGATGTTAGATGTATAGGCAACATTATCGTAATCCCCAAGATGCACCTTCTTAATTTGTATGTTAAAAATAATATATCCAAGAAAAACTACAAGCCCAAGGTATATTTGTCACACAATTGAAAGCATTCATTTAAATAAGATTAATGGAAACTGAATATATAAAATATAAGTCTCAAACATTAAGATATTTTTATTTAATTCAATTCAAGGCTAGAAGATGTAACATAGGTGTCATTTTTGTTCAAAGAATTTAACATATTGCATAACATGGAATGTAACTTGTCATAGTAAAAATATCCATTCACACTGAACATAGAAAAAATCATCTTGGATCTTGCCATTTTTGGTATGGTTACCCCATTTTGTTGAGGTGATGGTGATTGCAATGAAATCATTTTGAATCATACTTCTTGATTAATAAGATCTTGGCAAAATAAATGTTGAATTTAATGATGTACTAACCTCAAACATGTAAAGAGTGACCAATGCACCAAAGAAACATGATGTGAATTCAAACCATACCAAAATGCATAAGACAGATGCCAAAGTCCCTCCATGGAAGAGAGACTCTTGTCTTTCGGTCATAATTGCAAATGCAAATAAGCACCCAAAAATTATAATCGTACCCACACATGTTGATACCATAATGCTACAGCACATGCCTGAATACATTAGCATAAATAAAATAAAAGAAAGATAATCAAAAGAATTAAGCTTATGTAAGAGTGGATAATATTCATTATTGTTGTAACTACTGGGTGTTTCATAAGGTAGTTTCATAAATTCTACAAAGTAATCATTTCTTAAAGGTTTGATAAGATTACAATGGCCATTAATCAATCATACTATACTCTCTTACCAAAAAAGCATTTTGACTATAGAACATTATAAATAATTATTTATCTAACCTGTAGCGACCGAAAATGTCAGTGGCTGGAAAGAACGCTGAGGGCTCATTGGTCACCGACAGTCTCAACCTCATTTCTGCGGGAGGGCCATGCTCGATGGGACGGAAACGGGACACCTTGAACGGTCTGGTCGATCAGACATGGACTTAGTCGGTGTCTATATAACCTTTTGCAACGTGTGATTTGAAAAATGAAAACTGATAGCGTGAAGTAATGCTTAAATGTAAAAGAAGCAAAAAAAAAGTGTACAATGCAATAATAAGCAGGAGACAAAGTAAAATGCAGTTAGAAAAATGTACCGCTTTAGAGCTACAAATTCGCTCTGTCAAGATAGATGCAATCGGTTGCACAACGCTAGGAAGTGCAGAGATCCCAAGGGTAACCAAGATGTATAGAGCGAGACAGTTGTGTGCTTGAATGTAGACTCAGGCGTTAACAATGCAAAGTGCTACCAAGGTGGTAGGAAAGAGCATAACAAAATGCCAACTAAGAATGCTAATTGTTTACAATGTCAAAAAAGGAAGCTTATATTGCTCAAGGTTACGGTGTTATCTTGCTTGCTTGTCAGCCAACAAAATTGTTAGCCAACTTGACTACTCAGAAAACTAGAACGGAAAGTGCAAAAATAGAGCCCGAGTGCTAGAGGCCTTTTAGCATTGTTCACTGAAGTATTTATACGACCAAGGGCACACGAAATATGCGGTTTAAATGGCACGTGCCTTAGGCCTATGCTAACTTGTCTATGCTACACGTGCTTGCATGACCATTGGGTGAGCCTGCCACGCCGTAATTACAAACCTGACTGTTGAGGTGCATTAATGTTGCGTAACCACTTGCCATGCCTTGCCATGCTTTGTAGTGTAGCATGCTTGGTGTAGTGTGGCATCTTGTCACACTGTGCTACGCTACACAGCGTAGTGTAGCGTAACCGTCAATTTGAAGCAAAACAATCTACATTATGTCCCACTGCATGTGTTGGGAACTTTTGTAGTGTTGTGACTGCTGGTTGTAGATTTGCTACGCTATGATACGCTACGTAGTGTATCATAGCGTAGCAGCTGTCCTTAGTTGCAAAAAACATCGCCAACTTGCAAACTTTGTCTTTTGCATTGTGAAACTTGCAAACTTGCTGATCCTGCCCTTTGAGATTCCTTCTGTCACTTCCGCAGAATTGTTACGCCTTGCTACGTCTTGTAGCTTAGCGTAGTGTAGCAGCAAAAATGACTTATTTTGCCAAGTTTGTCACTTTATAATGAAAGGAGACATTGCCGAAGGACTTGAAGTTGGGCGAAGGGACTGGTTGTCCAACTTTTGCTACACTTTGCTACACTGCGTAGCACACCATAGCGTAGCACTATGCTTCTGCAAACTTCTTTTGAAGTTTTCTATGCTACACAGCGTAGCGTAGCAAGACTTCTTAACTTAGAAAACTTGTTGAAGCAGACAGTCTAAAAATCAGAGCATCCATCTCCTGAAGAACTGCCGTAACACTGCGCGAATTGTAAAAGCTTGGTGAAGCAGGCACACCTTCGGATTTTGGGGTGTTTCATTGGTCCCTCTTTGTCGACATCTGGAGGATGGGCTCAAGAGATGTTGACAAAGAAAACGAAACACCACGGAAGGCACGATGCTAACGTTGCTGCTTGGTGAGTGCCAAGACGTCACTTGGCTGTGCTTGAGAGTGTTGCATTGGTTTCCAGGAAAAGGGAAAAGATGAGGTTTAGCAAAGCCCCTCGTCGGAGTGCTCATGAGGGATTTTTTCACATTTTCATCTTTACTCTGACCTTCGACCTCATGTAGGATAGGTGTTTCCTTCGCAGGATCAGCTATGTTACATCCGCAAAGGGTTTTGACCTACCTACAGATGCTTCCCATGTGGCGAGCTGTGTTACGCATGTCATGGAATTTGCACTCTAAAGTAGTCAAGCTAGTCGAGGCACTCACTTCGCGATGCCGTAGCACTTGCTACTGTGGCTTGGACATGCTTTTAGCTGCACCCTGTAAGAATGACGAAGAGCGAAACAACCATGATGCAAACCGAGGGTAAAGGTCTTGCTTGCCACAGACATTGTTGAAGCTCTTGGATATCCATGCTAGTGCACAGTGTCCAAAGTAGAAAGGCCAGCAGCGGCCTTGGCAGCATCGGCATGGAGGAGTTTGCATCAAAGGCGCCAGGAGCTGCTGTGAGTGCAGATGCTCTGGAATCCCTGCCAAAGGCATGCATTCTCGGTTCAGCTATGAGATTAGCTACCACATAGCTAAACATCGTTTAAGTTGAGGCATTGGCAAGGGGCTGGAGGATGACAATATTGTGGCTGGGCCACAATACTGCTGGAACTCCAACGGTAGGCACTGGCCAAGGAACTATCATCAAGGTGGTGGGCTATGGCAACGGTAGGTCCGGTGGGCTAGTGTGATGTCATACGTCATCTCTTGAGGGTCAACACGATGCCAAGGGTGGCGACGTTGCATGTGTTCCAGATCGTGTTCTTAGTGCGTCGTGAACTACGTTCTGGAGCTACAACGTCCCACACCCACATCGGCACTGTGCATGCTTGTTCGATGTGTACTTGACGTAGATGCATGCTAGGGGCATGACGCGAACCCCGTTTAAGTTCCTGGTGGACCGTGTGCTGGTTTAGAGTCCAAGCGGACTGCTGTGCTAGTTTAAGGTCCCAAAAAATCGTACATACCATTTTTACATCGTAGTGGACGATTACCGCCAATTTAATGTCGTAGCAGACGTTGCTTGTTGTTGTTGCCAGTTTATCATCGTAGTGGATGGTGCTTGGCGGTGCTAGTTTAATGTCATTGTGGATACTACTCGATGTTGCTAGTTTAACATCATTGTGTATGCTGCTTGATGCTGCTAGTTTAACATCATTGCAGACGCTACTCGATGTCGCTAGTTTAACGTCATTGCAGACAATGCTCGATGCCACTAGTTTAACATCATTATGAATGCTGCTCGATGTTGCTAGTTTAACGTCGTTATAGACACTGCTTAATGTCATCATGCTTCAGATGTAGTACAACTTGAGGTATAAGTGATTCACCAAGTTGGCGAACTCGTTGCCGTCCATGTTCGCCAGCTTGAAGGCTCCATTCCCGAAGGCTTTAGTGACCATGTAAGGACTTTCCCAGTTGGCTGAGAATTTGCTCACATGCTCAAGGACAGCCTTGAGGATGAGGTCTCCTTTCAATACTAGCCATCGATGCGGGTTTGCACAGTGCTTTTGTTGTTGCTTTCTCTGGTAGTGCTCTATGCGTCTCAGCGTCTGCGCGCGCTCCTCTTCTATTGAGTCGAGGTTGATGATCTGTGACTTGTTGTTCTAGGATTTGCTCACGACATCCAAGAGGATAATCCGAAGTGATGGTACTTGCAACTCAAGAGGCAACATAGCTTCAGATCCATAAACAAGACTGTAAGGAGTCTTACTTGTCGCGGTTTTGCATGTCGTTCTGTAGGCCCATAGAACGTAAAGGATTTGCTTATGCCACCACCTTTTGCTATTGCCAAGCATCTACTTCAACAAGTTGATGATGGACTTATTTGTAGCCTCTGCCTGTCTATTCGCCTGTGGGTAATATGAGGAGGAGAATGATTGCCTGATGCCTAGGTTGCTGCAGAAGGTTCGGGTTTCCATACTACTGAACTGTGGCCCATTGTCAATCACAATAGTCATTGGAAGCCTAAACCTTGTCATGATGGTGTCTAGGATCAAGTTGCAGATTTGCTGAGATGTTGTTTTTCTTAGGGGAATGGCTTCCACCCACTTAGTAAAATACTCAGTGGCGGTGATAATGAAGCTATGCCCTGCGGAGGACTTAGGCGTGATAGGTCCTATGAGGTCTAGTCCCCATCGTTGGAAAGGCCACGTGATTTGCATTGAGTGCAGGTCCATAGGTGAGACGTGTATGAGATTTGCATATCTCTAGCACGTGTCACATGTCTTGACTTTTGACAAGTAGTCGTGCTCCAAGTGAGGCCAATAGTACCATAGGCTTCTGATTTTCACAGCCATATCCCTGGGTGCTATGTGTCCACCGCACAGTCCCTCATGCACTTCATTAACTACCTTCTATGCCTGCTCCCCACCCATGCATGCCAGCAATATCCCATTGTAAGAACGTCATCATAGGACGTCATTCCCCATGAGTGTATATTTCTGAGCACACTTTCAGATTGCATCTCTCTGAGCAGATGTCAGTCCACTTGGGGGTTCACCATGTTGCATGTAGGCTTTAATGTTAGCATACCACTCCTAGGTATCCGTGGCATTGATAGAGGCCACGTGTGCCGCCTGAGTGATAGGCTCAGTACATTCGACAATCACAATCCGCAAACTTGCGAACGAGTGTGGTGGAATGTTTAATGTAAGGGTGGCTAAGGCATCTGCCATGGTGTTCTCATTGCATGGCACATGTTGCACATCTGTGGTTGCAAATTGCTTAAGCATGCTTTTTGCTAAGTGGCAATAGGGTTGTAGGTGCGTAGCTTTGCAGGCATAGACCTCGGTGATCTGATTCACAACTAGTTGTGAATCACCGCGGATTTCCAAGTGTTGTATGCATAGTGCTTGGGCAACTGAGAGGCCTTTGAATAGTCCCTCATACTTTGCCACATTGTTGGTGCAGGAAAACACAAAACAATAAGCAAACGAGTGCATATCCCCAGAGGGAAACGTAATGATGGCACCTACGCTACCTCCTTGCGTGGTTGAGGCACCATCGAAGTGTAGAGTAGCTTCTAGGTGCGATGGAATGATGTTGATAGTGCCAACATGCTCGTTTGGAAATTCAGGATCTATGGTTATGTGGTCGTTGATGGGTGAGGCCGTAAGTTGCATTGCTATGGCTTGACCCTTAGTTGACGATTGGCTTACATAGTGTAGGTTGTACTCCGTGGTTATTGCTTTCCATCAGGCTATCCTTTTGCTTTCATACAAGTTGTTAGTGATAGCCCGAAGTATGTTGCTTTTGCAAATGATGTTGACTGCACTACGAAATAGACAGTGCCTCCACTTTTTTAGTGCAAACACTAAGGCAAGGCAATGCCTCTCTACTTCGTTGTATTTCACCTCATGCGTGATTAATGCATGACTCAGGTAGTACACTGGTATCTCAGATCCGTCGTCTCGTTTCTGGCATAGCAGTGCTATGATAGATGTGTCGGAGATGGCAAGGTAGATGAAGAAAGGCTTATTCCTTTGTGGCGGATGCACAGTTGGGAGGTGTGAAAGCTCTTCCTTCAAGTCATCGAAGGCTCGTTGACATTGGGTTGTGCACTCAAAGTTAATCCCTTTCTTTAGAAGATGTTGCATGGGGTGTAACTTGTCAATCAACTTTGCTATAAACCTTCAGATGAGCTGTATCCTACCTTGCAAGCCACGTAACTCCTTAAGGTTTGTAGGAGGTGCTAGGTTGATGATGGCCTTGATTTTGTTAGGGTCCACCTTTATTCTAACCTTCGATACTACGAACCCTAACATGCATCTGATTTTCACACCGAAGACACACTTCTTAGGATTAAGGCGTAGATCATGCATTTGAAAACATTTAAGGACTACGCCTAGATTGCGTGGGTGATCAGCTGCCTGCTTGGACTTGACTGCTATATCATCCACGTAGTCATTTAATGTTTCTAGGATGTAGTCATTGAAGATGTAGGTCATGGCTCACTAGTAGGTTGCTCTAGCATTCTTGAGCCCAAAAGGCATCATGGTGTAACAAAAGGTACCCCATGGGGTCATGAAGGTTATTGCTAGTTGATGCTTCGGATTGATGTGAATTTGGTTGTAGTTGGAAAAGCCATCCATGAAGGACAACAAAGCATGACCAGCTGTAGTGTCGATGAGTTGATCAATGCTTGGAAGTAGGAAATCTTCTTTGATTGTCGTCTTTTTCAGTTCTCAGAACTCTATACAAATTCGTATTTCTCCCGTTTTCTTAGAAACTATGATGATGTTGGACACCCACTCCGAATAATCAATTACATGGATGAAACCAGCTTGGTATAGCTTGGTGATTTCGTCCTTACGGCTAGTGCAATTTCTAGCTTGACTTTATAAGCCTTCTTCTTGACTTCCTTCACGCGTGGGTCTAGGACGATGTTGTGCTGTATTAGCCTCGAATCTAAACTTGACATGTCGCTATACGACCATGCGAAGACTTTGACGTTGTTTTGCAGAATCTTGGCTATGTTTTCGTGCATTTGCGCATCTAGGAGGGATATAAGCTTTAATGTTCTTACTTCCCCTATGGACGTGGTCACAGGCATCTCAACAAGAGGGTCCTCAGTTACATCCCCGACCTCCAAATCTAGGGTTCGAACTAGATGCTCGGGCCAGTTTGGGGATGCTTCTAAAGATGCTATGGTGTTAGCTGTGGTTGATCCCCAGTCGATCAGGTCTGGGTTCAGTTGTCTCACGAGCTTGCCATGTGGACCTACTAGGGCTAAAGGTGTGGAGAGATCATGATGGATTTCCATTTTCTGCTTAACCTGTCAAAATGAGATGAAAGACTAGTTAAGAGGCACCTATTGGTAGCAATCGTGTATAACGAAAACTTACGAATCAATGACGAGATGTATGATGTAAAGATTAAAATTTTGCCAATTTAAATTCATGGTAGACCATTATGGCATGGAGATGCAAAGCTGCTAAAATAGGAAATGTAAAACTGTCGATGTGAAAATGTGATGCTGCTAAGGAGAAAATGTAAAACTGCCAACGCGAAGACGTGAGATTGCTAGTTTAGTATCATTGCGGACTTCAAACGTATGATAGATCGAAACATGCTAGTTTAAGGTCTTTCTGGACCATTGAAGTTGCAACTGTGCTAGGGTTTGCTAGTTTAAGGTCTTTTCGGACTGGTAAGAGCACAACTATGCTACGATTGCTAGTTTAACGTCTTTCCAGACCGGGATAATCGAAAATATGTTTTTTTTCATTTTTTGGGAAAGCAAGTAGTTAGCTTGGAGTGTGTCAAGGTTTTAATGCTAATAGTGCTACGATGTCGTGGCGAGCATGCTACATTGTACGGCGCACTCTACATTAAACGAAGAGAGAGAGCGGCAAGTTCCCCCTTTTTATCATTATGACCATAAATCGGGATTAAACCTTGGTAAGCTTGTCATTCTCACCGTAAGAGTGCAAAGCCCATATTCGGAGCACAAGGCAATCTCAGAGCGATTGTGCTAACAACGAGCAAGGCGATTTTCTGCATAACAACGAGGAAAAGAAATCTGTGAGCAAGACTATGGCTCTGAAGAAGGAACACACGCATTTGGCCCTTGCAAAGGTTGAGGAGGTGAAGAAAACCCTAGGGCATGTGACACAAGCACGCATCGTGGCACAGAAGGACACTCCATTGATCTGGTAGGTTATTATGCTTTCTCTGTTTTTTCGCAATTATGTTATCATTTTTTTCTTTGTTTTTTGCTTTCGTTTTGTATCCTAGTTTTAGCCACCTGCATTTTTTGTCATTGCGCTGTTTTGGCCTTTGCATCGCCGCTATTGCTATTTTGTCCGCGACGAGTGCATAAACGTTACGCCATCGTTGCATGTAAGGTTACTTAAACCGCCACCACCATGGTTGTCATAATTGTGGGGGTTCAGGCAGTTTAAGTTACTTGGCTTTCGAATGGCGTGACGTAGGACATTGAGGAGGGTTGGGCCATGCGCGATGTGATAGTGCGACACATGTTCTGTCGGGGCGTATTGTTAATCACCCTATTAGGGTTAATTGCTCTATTACTACGCTAGGCTATTTTCACTATGCTAGCGCTTTCATGTTCTCGCTACGCTATGTGCAGGAAGAGGGTTATGCTACACTATATGCATGAACTGCTAGGTGTTACTACGTTGCGTGTGTATTGCACTTAGACATGATGCTAACACTTGCTGGTTGTGTTGTGTAGGATGGGGCTAAGGCCAATCCTAATTGTTTTAAAAATTAGAGGGGTCTTGTGTCATGTGAGAAAACCTATGGCCAATGCTCCTCCTCCCCAGATACGTATGGGAGAGTGGGGTCTGGTTCAGGAAAGGGGCACCAGACTTCTTACAATTCCTCCTCGACCACTTCACTGTGATTGTTTGGTCATCCCTAGAGGAGGAGGAGGTAGCCGGCATAACAGAAGCCATTTTGCCTGGGGCAAGTTAGGGCATTCTGAGGTTTTTGGCCAATGGGACAATCATGAGCAGGCAGGGAGAAGGATCCAGTCAACACCCAATGGGTTAAGGTGTTTGGCCTGGATCTAGGAGATGCCTAAGTATAGTTGCTACCACTGTTACAATACATTATTTGTAGTGCGTTATGTGGTGACGTGCTTCCAGAACCCACAAGGAACTGTCTCCTGTGCTGGCGGGTGAGTTTTGCAGCCTTGTTTCACTATGTTGTGCAACACTAGCCATATTGGCCTAATGCTAATAGTATGCGTTTGCTACCAAGTTCTTCATCAACAAGGATGGGGTTCACGACCTACCAGGTGTACTGGCTATAGCACAGATAGCCCTACAGGAGTTCTCTTCTGCTAAGAACCTACGGGTGGGTGTTATCGGTCAATGCGGGGGTGAATACCACACCTACCCAAGCCTATATTCTATTCCCTATGATCAGTGCAAGCAGCAGAGTTGGATGGATGAGGAGTGGGCAGAACCCTTCAAACCGGTCACGGTTGAACAAGTTCTGGTTGAACTTCTGCCATTCCTGTTACCGTACAGACCCGGTAGGCCAAGCAGTAAGTGTCGCATGCTTAGGTGCTTTTGCAATATTTGTATTTTCTACATTTTTATGCTAAACGTTTTTGTGAAACTATTGTAGGGGCGAAGAAGCCCCAGGAGGTCACGGTGGTAACCGCCGAGACACAGGGGGCAAACATCTACTTCAAATACGATGAAGTAGAACCGAGCCAACGTTGGATAAACCGTATGGCTTCGAACTCCTTGGTCTAGAAAATCCAAAAGGCTAGGCTTATGGATCTATTCCTGGCCCCGAATCCAAGCGTTCCTACCGTCGAGATAGTTTCCCTGGTCAAATTCTTTTCTGACAAGGCAGGCCGCTTCCATACGCCCATACAAGGTGTGCGGGTGATCATTGAAATCAATGACCAGTTGTTTGCAGACCTGTTCGGTGTCCCTACCGAAGGCGTCCTCATAGGATTGAAGGGCAAGAAGGAGATGACCCTTCAGAAGAAGGATATTCAAAAGTGGTTGGGGATTGCCAAGGAGCGAAAAGGGCTCCCCATGGAGAAGCTTAAAGATGGGCCTGCTAAGGAGATCTACCCTGTCTTTCATGCTCGTATGTTTCCCCAACTGCTTACCTTGGGGAAGGTCCTGGGGATTAAACATGCCTGGATAATGCATGAGGTCATGAAAGAGGGGGCCCGTTACAACTGGGCTAGCTTTCTATGTAAAGGCTTGCAAGCTGAAATCTTGGAACTCCGTCAGAAATCGAAGTCCTGTTCCAACATACATGATGCCTTCTACATAGCTTGTCTGAAGCACTTCGCGGAGTTCCTAGTGGTTTACGAGAATGGAGTCTAGGTCATGCAAAATCGCAACCAGAATTCTAGACTGTGGATTCGCCAAATCCTCCAGACCACTCGAGCCCAACATCCCCCAGAAATAAGTGGGGAGTCATTCTCTATGACGACTAAGGATCGGGAGGCTCGCAATGTTCGTGGCCAAGATAACATAGGAGAGACATGCCCTACTGTAGCTGGTAGCGTGTTGCGGGGGGAACGTCTCATAGTCGAGACTATGCCAAAAAAGTTGTAGCAGAAGAGACCTCCTCCAGCTAAGGAAACCCTTCACATGGAGGAAGAGGAGGGGCGGAGACTACGGCTTAAACTGCAGAGGACGCAACCCCCCATTGGTAAATGCTTTTGTCTAATGCTTACTTTGTTATTGTTTGTTATGCTATGCTGCGTGGCGTAGCGTAGTGCCTGCTTTGAGCTAACTTATTTTGGACTAATGCGAACATGTTTCTTTGCTGGTAGAGGAAGAGGAAGAAGAAGAAGAAGGCGACGAAGAGGTGTCAGCTCCTAAGATGAGGGCGATGAATAAGACACGGAGGCCCCAATCTCGGAAGAAAGGGCCCCAATCAAGGAGGGAAGAACCCCTGTGGCTAAGGTGAAAGCTCTTGTTATTAGGGAGAATCCTCCTACTAACGAAGAGGAGCCTCCTTTGAATAAAAAATATGTTGCTATCCTAAAAGGAAAGGCACCAGTGCATGAGGAAGAGGATCGTATAGCCTTGGCAGGGACCTCTGCCAAGGTTACCACCATCATCTTGCATTAGCAAGAAGGGAGATCACAATCAGACGCTGGTGAATTTGGCAATGTGTTTTCCTTATCTTAGTCCATTTCAGCCATTGCTAATATGTTTAGTTATGTAACAGGCACTACTACTGATGTTGCAGAACCCTCTCCGATTCGTGCGGAGTCGTGGACCAAGATCCCTGACAAGTTTACGTTCGTGTAGGGAATCGTTGACGACATGATCAACCGCCTCCAGCAGGCAGACTCTGGCATGGGTAAGTAGTAGTGTTAGGTTCTCTCATGTTGTTATGCTATAATTCCTCGAGTTTGCTACTCTTACTATGCTAACGTAATTGCTATGCTCTTTGTGTATCCTTTTCTCTGGGACAACCAAGGTGGACAACTGTCGAAAGGGAGAGAGCTGTTGTGGACGTTGAACCAAGCAACAGGTGTTGGGTGGACATCATGGCAGAGGAGGTTTGGCGTCACCTCGGGCTCAGTTTAGACCGAATACCCTTTGAGACGGATGCAGGCCCTTTTCAGGTTAGTTGCTTTCTACCATGTTAATGCTTATGCTCTATTGTAGTTTGCGTTTGTTGCCCTAGCTGATCGCTTTACCCCTACGACGTAGGCTCCAGATGAGGGAGTAGGGCCCGTAGAGGGAGGGAATGAAGAATCAGCAGAGGACAATGCAGGGGAAGGCGATGCAAAAGGAAATGATGGGATATTTTTGGAATTTTAAATTTTTGTGTAACAAATTTTGCAAACATTATTTAAAAGATAACAATTTTGAATAAAGCAAAGAGGATTTTGTGAAATAGAAATTGGTTCTACGCTACCTTGTACATTGTATACATGTTATGTTTCGAGTAAATTGTTCATGCTTTCATGTGCTAGTTTTAGGCCATTTCAGGCCATTGCTAGTTTTAGGTCATTTCGGGCCTTTGTGTAACATGCCAAAGAGATGATACGTTAACAACTTGAACAATGGCTAACTAGTAACTCATGCTAGTTTTAGGCCATTTTGAGCCATAGCGTAGCATAGTTTTAAGCTATTTAGGGCTATTGCTAGTTTTAGGCCGTTTCGAGCCATTGCTAGTTTTAGGCCATTTCGGGCCATTGCTAGTTTTAGGCCATTTTGGGCCATTGCTAGTTTTAGGCCATTTTGGGCCATTGCGTAACATAGTTTTAGGCCATTTCGGGCCTCTACGTAGCATAGTTTTAGGCCATTTCAGGCCATTGCGTAGCATACTAAAAGGATGGTATGTTAACAAAGCAAAAAGTGGTGAACGTACAAAGGATGGCAACTGGGCAGAAAGCAGTGGGGTTGCTACGCTATGTGTAGCTACTTCTTGACCCACCATGGGTTGAGTGGAACGTAAGGCTGAGGTGTTTTTCTAGGGTCCTCATTCACATCATTATCCCCCACTTGGAAGGGAAACTCAACCCATGTGCTTTCATTTTGGAGACCAACCTGCTGGACTGATTCTCCCACTGGGTGGTTAATGTGCACGTGAGAAGGCGTTTCATTCTCAGAGGTTACGACCTCTGAACCCTGCTCCGTGTCTATGTTACTGATAACTTGTGCTGCTACTTCGTCAACATGGATCACCACCTCCCTGCCCACGTATGGTAGGTGGATTTTCTGATGTATGAGTGAGGAGACAGCCCTAAGTTGTGCTAACCATGATCTCCCCAAGATCAAGTTAAACCTAGGCATTTCCTCGACCATGATGAACATTGTGCTTATGGGGAACTAGTCCCCTGCTACGAAGTCTATGTAGATTGTGCCTTTCACTAGGACGCGTGCCTCGTTGAACGACCTTAGACACGACGTCGTTGTGGATTTGTTCTAGTCGACCAAGCCCAGCTTGTCCACAATAGGGAAGGGGATGACATTCGTGGAAGCCCCATCATAAATGTGTACCCTTCGAATCTAGTGTTGGCTGACCCGAATTGTGATAAAAAGGGGTGCTATCGTCACCTGACCTCTTTTGGGATCTTCCCTAATGACATCGTCGCTAAAATTCAATTGGGATGGCTTAGGCTCTACGGGTGTAGAGGGAAGCATGACCGAGTGGATCACTTCCTCTTCCGCTGGCATGTCTTCGTTGACAGGAATCATTGTCAACATGCGAATCAGAGCCTCACGGTGAGGGACAGACGTCATGATCAGGTCATACAGGCTCAATGTAGTATTTTTCTGTTTTAGAGCCTACTTGACCTAAGTGAGGGCATCCAAAAGGTCTTGGCCACCCCCTTGTTTGGTGCTTTCCTCCACTTCGATTTGTCCCAGAAGATGAATTTCCCGAGGAGGGGCAACTTCAGATCTGTGTTTAGACCCTTTTTGGTAAGGCGACGTGGATTGCGTGGTTATAGCGACATTCATCTTTGGTGATGAGGGTGCAGATGTACGGGGCAAAGACGTAGGCTTGGGAGTGCCTTGGGTGGTATTCCCCTTTGACGCATCACTTGCAAAACACACTTCTCATTTCTTAGGACGAGAAGGTTGTTCAGCTATCTTTTGTGGGACGGGGGCTATCAAAGGAGTCAACCCCCTAATGATGAAAGGAGCTAACGATGTTAGCGGACGAAGTAGCACAGTTTCACTAACAGGTGGCGTGGAGATGGACGCCCGTGGAGGGACCCTCAGGATGAACGGTTGTTACAAGCTTTGATTAGCCGTTCGTGGTGCTGGTGCACTACGCTGAGGCACATGAACCACGAATGGCTGCTGGGGTGGCCTAGGATCACTGTTNAGAAACTGGCCGTACCCGTAGCTAACCCCATGCCTAAGAAGGGCAACATGTCACAACCTCCAGTACCCGCACCTGAGACATCTGCGCAACCCAAACCAAACTTTGAGCGTAAAGATCGCTCAAAGTACACCCCACTCCCTCTCAAGCCTTTAGAACTTCTGAAGCAACTATTGGCAGCGAGGCACATTCAACACAAGTAGATGTCAGAAGACGCAAGAAGGAGACATCAACGCTACTACGAGCTCCTTAGGAACCCCTCCTTAGCCCTGCCCAANCTTCTTGCGTCTTCTGACATCTACTTGTGTTGAATGTGCCCCGCTGCCAATAGTTGCTTCAGAAGTTCTAAAGGCTTGAGAGGGAGTGGGGTGTACTTTGAGCGATCTTTACGCTCAAAGTTTGGTTTGGGTTGCGCAGATGTCTCAGGTGCGGGTACTGGAGGTTGTGACATGTTGCCCTTCTTAGGCATGGGGTTAGCTACGGGTACGGCCAGTTTCTTATTATTCTTGTTATCATTGTTACTAGGTCTGGGCTTGGCCTCGGTTGCCACATCGGCCACTGTGGTCATTGGGGCCTTACCCTTATCCTTCTTTATGAAGGTGTTTTTGTAAGCAATGTAGGCCCTGTCTTTGCTCGCCTCGGCCACGTCTTGTATACTCTTAGCCTAAGCAAAGGCTTGACTAAGAATGCAAGGGGCGAGGTTGTACAGTTTAGACTTGATAAAGTCATTCACTACACCCTTAAAGAAAGCCAGCAAGTGGGCCTCCATGATGGACTCGCGGATTTCTTTAAGGGTCGCGCTCCATTGCTGGATGAACTTCTGGATTGGTTCCAAAGGCTTCTGCCTTACGCTCATCAGTTGGTCGAACGTGATTTCTGGCATCAAGTTGTACTTGAAGCGTGTCACGAACTAGGTCAGAAGCTCCTCTAAAGTTGAAATGGATGAGCATGGCAGCACGCGATACCAATCTAAGGCTCTCCTGGCTAGGGGCATGGCAAAGACACGAATAATTGTGTGCGATATTTATTGCAACAAGAGAGACTCAGGCCTAAAGGTAACTAGATGTGCGTTGGGATCCCCCTCTCCATCGTACTTCGTGAAGTGTGGGAGAGACATCCCTGGGGATAACGTCAAAGCAGGGATTGCAGGGCTGATGGGGTTGTCCTGGTAAAAGTCCATGACTTGTACCGTGTCGGACCTGATAGCCTTGAGGCGTTTAATTTCTTCAGTAAGGGTCTGGATAAGCTGGAACACTTGATCCAAACCCTGTGATGGTGTAGGTGGTTGGGGAACTGCCCTCGGAATGGGCAGTTTATGCGGAATCTATATCTAACATAGATAGGTTTCTTCCAAGGAATCTTCAGTATTTTGTGATTTAGTCTAATCGAGATAGATGTAGTTTAACGAAACTCGATATACACAATTGTTCTATACTATACATAAAAAAGCGAGATGAAAACATCTCAAATGTTGAACGCGAATGTCCGGGTGAGGTACCCTCCAAAAAACCCCAACATCATCAAATCCTACCCAAAAGCATGTTTCAATCCTGAAAAAAGGCAACAAACGTTGTTGTTTGTCCGACTTCGACCAAAGATTGGGCAAATGCGTTGAAACCCGGATTGGGCCACCAATAAACAAAAAGCAGAATATCTGGGCTCAAAAACTACGGACCCTTTGTTCTAGGGAAGTACCCCTCCCCCTATGAAAACAACCGGCGTCAGGAGCCTAAGGACAAGGAAGCCTAGGACAGAGCTCCATAAAGGGAGGAGCCTAGGACTTTGTCTTTTTCCAGTATCTTTGTTTCTTGTACTTGTACTTGACTTATACTTATATAATAAAATAGCTGAGGCGCTTTAGCGGGGAACGAGTCCCCGAGTTCCCCCGAGAGCACTCGCTAAATACGGTCTTAGACTTGACTTGGTAATTGGTAAGGAGCTGCTTGGGTTGTAGGTTGACTTTAGCGCTCGAAAGAACTGTGTGTTTATCACAGCACCTGCGCCTAGAATAGGCCTTCCTATAAAAGTACTACGGTTTTCGTTACGAAAATATTTATTATATATATATCTCATATAATCTCATATAATCTCATATAATCTCATATAATCTCATATAATCTCATAAAATCAAATGCATTTTCCAAATTATCAAATAATGCATTTTCCAAATTATCAAATAATATAATAAATAAGGAGGCGCTTTAGCGGGGAACGAGTCCCCGAGTTACCCCTTTCTAAAAGTGACAAGCTTGGTGGAAAGCTATTACTTAGGAGGGAAAGCTCCTTCCTTTACCCGTTCTAAAAGAAGCTCAGTGAAGCAGTAAGACCTTTTGTCTCCTGTTCTCTAGCTTAGTCAGTTAGTGGATTCCGTGCATTTAGGAAGGGAGAAGTGAGTCAGTTGGAGGTTCCTTACATGTAAGGGTTCGCCTCGTAGGGTGCGTTTACCTAAGGCGACCGGAGAAAGACTGGTCTAAGAATTTCTCTTTCAACGCCGCACTACGTTAATACGTGTCATCCGCTTAGATTGGATTCATGATAAAACGTGTGTAACCCAATTGGTTAAACTACGTATCTATGTAAAAGTAAAAAGGTCACTGTGATTCAAGCTTTGAGATGCACTATGAAGTCATAGTCACCTATGAGTCAATTTACCAAACAACTGCTTTGGGGCTCACATTGCTGACTCAAAGAGTAATACCTTCGAGGTAGGCCCCGCGAAAGGTGCTTCTTGCACTGTCCGNACTTGTACCGTGTCAGACCTGATAGCCTTGAGGCGTTTAATTTCTTCAGTAAGGGTCTGGATAAGCTGGAACACTTGATCCAAACCCTGCGATGGTGTAGGTGGTTGGGGAACTGCCGAGGCAGCCCCCACCTATGGAATGGCAGGGGTGGCGGTGTGACCCATTGACAATACCTTCGAGGTAGGCCCCGCGAAAGGTGCTTCTTGCACTGTCCACCACCCGACAAGTGGTGCTGTTGGAGCAGCAACTGCGATTTGAGTCACCGGATAGACTGCTTATGTCACCAGCGGAATAGACCATAACCCCATGTTAGGTTGTACCATTTGCGAGGTTTGATAGGTTTGAGGGCGAACATAATGAGACATCTACGACAATTGTGGAATAGGCGAAGAAGTGAATGGGGTTCACCACGTGGACAGGCCTAGGCCTGCCGCAGTGGGTGGAACAGATGTGAATGTAGGAATCAACACGGAAGTTACATGCGATTGTGAAGTAGGCACATCATGAATATGTGGTAGGGTAGCCGTGATTGGTGTGTGATGCGCTAGCTATGTTTGCCCTAGAATTCGTGTACATCCAAAGGCAGGTTTGCCTGAACCTTTGCACAAAGGAAATTATACCGCTCATGTTGCTGGGCCAAGCCCTCAGGTCCCCGGTTTTGGATCTTGAGGGATCACCATGTTTCCAGCATTGGGTTCAGCAGTTGTTCGGCACCAGTGGTGACTTGAATCGTGATGGGAACCTCAACGTTGAAGGTGTTAGCAGAAGTAGTTGCAGAAGTCATTGTTACTAAGCTAGACAGTTTTGCAAACGCAAAAAAAGTAAAGAAATCAGGAAAGCTAAACAGTTTTGCAAACGAGAAGAGAAAAAAAGTTGGCAAGAAATCAAAAAGAGGCTTTATGTCTTGCAGGGCTCCCGAGGAGCTGTCGAGGCGATTGACTTGTACCACACGATGCGTAAACAATTGCAAAAGGGTGTCACGTTTACGCTAGCGTGCGATAGGGTACAGAACGCATGCAAGACTACCGTAGGATAGGCAAGTCAGCTGGCAATTGGAGGCTTTATGTCCTGTAGGGCTCCCAAGGAACCGTCGAGGCGACTGATCTACACCGCACGATGCGTAAACAACCGCAAAAGGGTGTCAAATTTATGCTAATGCGTATCAGGGTGCAGAAGGCTTACAGGACTACCATGACATGATGAAAGGGCACCAAAAGGCCCTCCTTCTAGCGCCAGAGAAACTGTAGCGACCGAAAATGTCAATGGCTGGAAAGAATGTCGAGGGATTGTCAATCGTCGACAGTCTCGACCCCGTTTTCACTGGAGGGCCGTGCTAGATGGGACGGAAACAGGATGCCCTGAACGGTCTGGTCGATCAGACAGGAACTTAGTCGGTGTCTATATAACCTTTTGCAATGTGTGATTTGAAAAACGAAAAATGATAGCGTGAAGTAATGCTTAAATGTAAAAGAAGTAGAAAATAGTGTAAAATGAAATAATAAGCAAGAGATAAAGTAAAATGCAGTTAGAAAAATGCACCACTTTGAAGCTACAACTTCGCTTTCTCAGGATAGATACAATCGGTTGCACAGCGCTGGGAAGTGCAGAGATCCCAAGGGTAACCAAGACGTATAGAACGAGACGGCTGTGTGCTTGAATGCGGACTCAGGCGTTAACAATGCGAAGTGCTACCAAGGTGGTAGAAAAGAGCATAACAGAATGCCAATTGAGCATGCTAACTGTTTACAATGTCGAAACAGGAAGCTTACAATGCTCGAGGTTCTGGTGCTATCTTGCTTGCTTGTCAGCCAACAGAATCGTTAGCCGACTAGACTGCTCAGAAAATTGGAACTGAAAGTGCAAAAAGAGAGCCTGAGTGCCAGAGGCCTTTTAGCATTGTTCATTGAAGTATTTATAGGACCAAGGGTGCGCGAAAGATGAAGTTTGAAGGCCACGTGCCTTGGGCCTATGCTGACTTGTCTATGCTGCATGTGTCTGCATGACCGTTGGGTGAGCCTGCCATGCCGTAATTACAAACCTGTGGCATCGTAATTACGCTATCAGAGCAACGGTGCAATTGGGTGAGGTGCATTAATGTCACGTAACCACTTACCACACCTTGTCATGCTTTGTAGCGTATCATGCTTGGCGTAGTGTGGCATCTTGTCACGCTGTGCTACGCTATGTAGTGTAGCGTAGCATAACCGTCAGTTTAAAGCAAAAAAATCTGCGTTGTGTCCCATTGCATGTGTTGGGAACCTTCACAGTGTTGTGATTGCTGGTCACAGATTTGCTACGCTATGATACGTAGCGTATCATAGCGTAGCAGTTGTCCTTAGTCGCAAAAAACGTCGCCAACCTGCAAACTTTGTCTTTTGCACTGTGAAACTTGCGAACTTGCTGATCCCGCCCTTTGAGATGCCTTTTGTCACTTCCGCATAATTGCTGCGCCTCGCTGCACCTTGTAGCTTAGCATAGCGTAGCAGCAAACATGACTTGATTTTGCCAAGTTCGTCGCTTTCTGACGAAAGGAGACATTGCCGAAGGACTTGAAGTCGGGCGAAGGGACTGGTTGTCCAGCTTTTGCTATGCTGTGCTACGCTGCGTAGCACACTATAGCGTAGCACTATGCTTCTGCAAACGTCTTTTGAAGTTTGCTACACTACACAGCGTAGCGTAGCAAGACTTCTTGACTTAGAAAACTTGCTGAAGCGGACAATCTAAAAATCAGAGCATCCATCTTCTGAAGAATTGTCGTAATGCTGCGCGAATTGCAAAGGCTTGGTGAAGCAGGCACGCCTTCAGATTTTGGGGTGTTTCATAACCTAATTTTAACCTTGTAGGTCCATAAAACAACATGCCTAATCATTTTAGGAAGTTCCCATTAAGAATCTTTTCCATCAAAATATTGAATTAGTTGATAAAGAAAGAATATAACTATGAATCTTGTGATTGAAAAGTACTCTACTATGGCCTTTTATTTTCAATAAACATCACATTTACAAGTTTCAATTTACAATCCCAGAAAAAACTACTAAGAGACATTTACAATTTACGATTTTTGTAGTCAGCTACTTCATTATAGCTCAATTTTCAAGAAAATTTTCAAAATTGTCATCAAAGAAACCCTGTTTTAGAGGTAACATTATCATTCAATCATTTTTCTTTTTGTTCTTTTAGGAATTTTCAGCTGCATTCTTAGTCTACATAGGAATTGACATCACAATCTTAGTTCAAGCAAAGCGTAGACAAAGGTAATAAAGTACAAACAACCTCAAGAGTACTATTAACTCACCAATATCATCGAATAAGACTTCTACAAGGCTAATAAAGATGTCAAATGCATAGCTAACGTAATCATAATCCCCAAGATGCACCTTCTCAATTTGTATGTTAAAAATGATATATCCAAGAAAAACTACAAGCCTAAGGTATATCTGTCACACAAATGAAAGCATTCTTTCAAATAAAATTAATGGTAACTGAATATCTAGAATATATGTAGATATTTTTATTTAATTAAGTTGAGGGCCAAAAGATGCAAGGTGGGTGTCATTTTTGTTTAAAGAATTTAAGATATTGCATAATTGTGGAATATAACACATGGTAAAAATATCCATTCACATTGAACATAGAAAAAATCATCTTCAAATCATGAATTTTGTGCTTTTTAGGGGTTAATAATTTTGTTAAGATGATGACAATTGCAATTTTGAACCATACTTCTGTAACATAAAAGTTGAATTTAATGATGCACTTGCCTTAAACATGACTGAGGCACCACAAGGAGACAGGATGCAAATTCAAACCACACCCCAAAATGCTTGGAAGAGCTGCTGAAAATCCTCTGTATCTTCTCTCTTTGGTGCCTCTGTGATTGTTTACATGTGTGAGGTACCTGTATCATTAAATTCAACTTTTATTTCCCCGAATCACAAAATATGGTTCAAAATGATTTTACTTTCCATGAATTAAATGATTTGAACTCATACCTTAGATCATTTTGATCCACAAGCCACCATAAACAATTGTACACTCCACATTCCAATGTAAAGATAATCATGCTTTAGTAATATTGGTTCATTCTTTTATCAATAGGAATTTTATTTGTACGGCACCAAAAACAAAGGGCAGAATGTAGTGTTGTCCATATAATTGTAGAAATTCAGAACCATTATTTTGTCATTCCATAGTTCCAGTCAACCAAGTCATTCGTGGGAAACTTGACACCGTGAATACAGAGCACAAATTTGTTTACCACGCAATGAAGAACCAAACAGATTTGCTCCAAAATCACAGACAACAAAGGTAGTCTTGGTATAAAAATGATAAAAATCGTTAAAAGATGACGGACCCCAAATATGAGAAACAACCAAAGGAACAGAGTAGATGTTGCTTTCCTGCAATTCCAAATGAAAGCCCACATATGGTTTGCTAAGAATGATTTCATTATTGATATTTCAGCTACAAATCCTGTTACTAAGTCACTTCTTCTGCAACATGCTTCGTGTTCATCATCTGCATCATCAGAAAAGCAAAAAATCTAACTGAAACATGCTTGGTCAAGATAAAATAGATACCCATGGCCAAACTGCTACAGATATTTCTCTTCTTCCTCTGTAAAGATTAAGATGAGAATCATTCCCTTGGCTCAATAGGCATTGCTGCAATAAGGCGTGGTGAATATCCCCTTTCCCCATTCCTCATGAACAAAGGTGTCTATTTGGTAAGTTTACAGGATAACACAAGCAAAGCTGTCTAGTCTGCCGCCATTGCCAAGGAAAATTCAAAACATAACTCTGTGCTCACTGAACTGAACTGATGAACTTGGTATATAGTAAAAAAAAGTAACATGTGGAATATCGCGGTATCAAAAGTTGAATTTTAAGCACGAGATTCTTTAACCCTGCTGGAGCAAACCTTTGATAACTTTAGTAACATAAAACTGCTGCAACTTCTTTGGAATAAAACAGGGCAAAGAAAAGACTAAAAGACAGAGAGCAAAACGCCATGAAAAACTATTTTTATTCAAACATCGAACTATCGTAAAATTCTGAATGAACAAATAATCTAGCGTCGCCTCAGTTTAAAGACCCGTCGCAGGACCTTTTGGGTTTTGTCCCGCGTCCCGTTTGCATAAAATGATCATGTTACTTAGCGTTCAATCTTTTGAAAAATGGTGTTTTGTTTTTCTAATTTGTTTTCCCCTTCTTTCAAATTTTCTTTACCACCACTCTTTCTGAGGAGGTCAGGTAACTAAAGGAGGTGGTTAAGGGTAAATCTCGATCCCAAGTTATGGTTACGTGAGATTCTACTAAATAGAACTAAGTTATAAATTTCATTACATAAATTCTAAACAAAATGTGCTGTTAAAATTTCAGTTTTAGTAATAAACACTGTTACACAAGGACATTTCTTCACAAAAACTTTTACCTCAGGATGTCCTGAGGATAAGGACATGTCCCAAAACATCCTACAATGCAGGTGGAATGCGGTGCACATTATAATATTTTAAAATACATTTTATACTCTATTTGCATCTAGTTTTTTCCTTCAAAATGTTTTTTTATCAAAATTGTAATAAAAGCCTCCTTTGTTGTGTTTCTAAACATAATGTAATCTAAATAAAACTATTACTCATCACGTCTCCATCTCCATTGCATGTGGTAGCATTTCAAATGCATAACACATCTCCATTGCATTTGGTAGCATTTCAAATGCACAACCAGGTTAGATCACAATCTTAATTTTGAAAAGTATTGCACAACCAGCTTTTATTTACAGTAAATAGAGATGTTAAACCCACATCATATTTACAAGATTCAATTTATAATCACAGAAAAAATTAACAAAAGACATTTATGATTTTTGCAATCATATCCATTTAAAAATTTTCAACATAACGAACCCTATTTTAGAAGTAACATTATCATTCATTTTGTTTTCTTTTCTGGGATTTTTCATCTGCATTCTTAATCTGCACAGACATCGATATCACAATCTTAGTTCTAAAAAGTATCATACTATCAGCTTTTCTTTACAGTAAACATAGATGTTAAAGCCACATCACATTTACAAGTTTCAATTTATAATCCCATAAAAAATTAACAAAAGACATTTACAATTTTTGCAATCACATTATTTACAATGCAACTCAGCAAAATTTTCAGAATGAAAAAAAACCCTGTTTTAGGAGTAACATTATCATTTAATCATTTATGTTCTATTATTTCTTAGACTTTTCAGCTACATTGTTAGTCAACACAGACATTGACAACACAATCTTAGTTCTAAAAACTATTGCACTACAGCTTTTATTCACAATAACATTACATTTACAAGTTTCAATTTATAATCCCAAACAAAATTAACAAAGACAGTTTGCAGTCACATACTTTCTCGACAAAATTTTCAGAATAAAAAAAGATGTAACATTATCATTCAATCATTTCTGTTATCTTTTTTAAGATTTTTCATGTGCATTCTTAGTTTGCACAAACATCTTAGTTTGCACAAACATCAACATCATCATCTTAATTCTGAAAATTATTGCACAACCAGCTTTTATTTACAGTAAATACAAATGTTAAAGCCACATCACAAAATTTTATTTATAATCAAAGAAAATATTAACAAAAAACATTTACAATTTTTGCAGTCACATCCATTACAGTGCAATTCTTAGCAAAATTTTCATAATAAAAAAAACCCTGTTTTAAAAGTAACATTATCATTCAATCATTTCTGTTTTATTTTTCTTAGATATTTCAGCTCCGTTCTTAGTCTACATAGACATTGACATCACAATCTTAGTTCTGAAAAGCACCACAGCTTTTCCCAGCTTTTCTAAATACAGATGTTAAAGCCACATCACATTTACAAGTTTTAATTTATAATCTTAGAAAAAAATTAACAAGAGACATTTATGATTAATTTTTTGCAGCCATCCTTACAGTGCAATTTACACAAAAATTTTTAAAATCAAAGAAATCTAGTTGATGGTAACATCATCATTCAATCATTTATGTTATTTTTGTTAGCTGCATTCTTAGTCTGCACAGACATCATAACACAATCTTAGTTCGGAAAAGTATTCAGCATTTGTTTACAGTCAATAGAAATGTTAAAGACACATTACATTTTCAAGTTTCAATTTATAATCCAAAAAAAATTAAGAGACATTTATCATTTTTGCAATTACGTCGTGCAATTTTTAGGAAAATTTTCAAAATCAAAGAAACCTATTTTAAAGTTAACATTATCATTTAATCATTTCTGTTTTTTTTTTCCTGTGATTTTTCAGCTGTATCCTTAGTTTGCACAGATATCAATGTCACAATCTTAATTATAAGGTATTGCTCTACCAACTTTTATTTACAGTAAATACATATGTTAAAGTCACATCACATTTACAAATTTCAATTTATAATCCCAAACAAATTAACAAAAGAGATTTACAATTTTTTGCAGTCACAGTGCAATTATAGGAAAATTTTCAGAATCAAACCTTGTTTTGAAAGTAACATTATCATTCAATCATTTCTGTTTTTTTTTATTGGATTTTTCAGTTGCATTCTTAGTTTGCACAGACATCGACATCACAATCTTTACAAGTTTCAATTTAGAATCCCTGAAAAAATTAACAAGAGACATTTACGATTTTTGCAGTCAAATACTTTACAATACAATTGTCAGGAAAATTTTCAAAATCAAATAAACCTTAGAGGTAACATTATTATTCAATCATTTTTGTTCTTTTTTCTTCTGCGATTTTTCAATTACATTCTTAGTTTGCACAAACATCGACATCACAATCTTAATTCTGAAAAACATGGCACTACTAACTTTTTTTTACAGTAAATACAAACATTAAAGCCACATCACATTTACAAGTTTCAATTTATAATACTAGGAAAAATTAACAAAAAGACATTTACAGTTTTTGCAATGACATCATTTACAGTCCAATTTAAAGAAAATTTTCAGAATCAAATTGCGTATCTGTATATAATGTACCCTGAGTCCACTCTTTATGAGGTGGGACTGTGGGAGGGTTATTTTCACATAGAAATGGCATTGCAGAATATCTGGCGTCGCCTCGGTATAGAGACGCGTTGCAGGACGTTTTGGGTTTTGTCCCTGTATGGCGTCCGGTTTACACAAACTGATCATGTTACTGTCATCGTCCAGTCTTTTTAAAATGGTGTTTTGCTTTTCTAATTATTTTTCCCCTTCTTTCAAATTTTCTTTACTACCACTCTTTCTCAGAGAGGTCAGGTAACTAAGGAGGTGTTTGGTTAAGGGTCCGTGGACTATGCTCAATAAATCTAGATCAGCGGTTATGGTTAGATTCGATGAATAGAACTAAGTTATAAATTTCATAAAAGAAATTATAAACAAAATGTTCCGTCAAAATTTCAATTTCAGCAATAAACAATGTTACAGCTGGACCTGTCAACACATAAAGTTTTGCATCTAGGATGTCCAAAGGATGGGAATGTGTCCAAAACATCCTAGGATGCAGGGTTACATGATGCATAATACAAGATTTTAGAATACATATTATACTCCACTTACACCTATTTTCTTTTTTTCAAAATGTTTTTAAAATGTAGTGAAAATCTCAGAAATATCTGGCAAATGCAACAAGTTTATCCATAATATGTTGTGTTTCTAAACATATTTTAATCTAAATAAACCTATCACTCATCACGTCCCACTTGCATTCTGCAGCATTCCCAAAAATCCATCTCATTCCTAAACATGTTTGGGGCCTTTTTTACTTGTTTGAAACTTGGTTGGTAACCCATTGGTTCCCTTCTGAAGGTTCAGGTAAACTGTTTATCCTAAAAGCATGCATCTGAACCGGTTTAAATTGCACGTTAATTGAAGCACCGAAGCGTTCACAAGCCTCCAACCGTCGATAGTGTTTTTGTGCAATGCATGCCGGTTTATCTCAGAAGCTGTGACTTCTGTCTATGGTTGTCTTTGACTATGCAAACTGTTCAACAATCTGAATTTGATTACCAAGTTCTTCGATTTTCATTGTCATTGTCTTGATAGACTGCACTTTACAATAATCTGGTGACTGAAAAGTACTGCCCTACCAGCCTTTATTTACAGTAAATACAGATGTTAAAGTCACATCATATTTCTAAGTTTCAATTTATAATCAGAAAAAACTAATAAGAGACATTTTACGATTTTTGCAGTCACATCCTTCACAGTTCAATTCCTAGCAAAACTTCCAAAATCAAAGAATAACATTATAACATTATGATTCCATCATTTCTGTTCTTCTTCTTCCCGGATTTTTCGCGTAGACATCAATATCACAATCCTAGTTCAAGGGTAATAAAGTCCAGACAACCTCTACTTAGTAAAAAGTACCGGGCCAATATCATCAAAATTTGGGATAAGACTTCTACAAGGTTAATCAAGAGGTAAAATGCATGGGTAATGTAATCGTAATACCTAACATGCGCCCATATGTTAAAAATGATACATTCAAGAAAAAACATTATCATCCATATGTTAAAAATGATATATTCAAGAAAAAACCAAAGCCCAAGGTATATTTGTGACACAAATAAAAGCATTCATTCAAATAAGATTAATGGCAATTGAATATTTAGATTATAGGACTCAAACATTAAAATATTCTTATTTAATTTAATTCAAGGCCAGAGGATGTAAGGTAGGTATCATTTTTGTTCAAAGAATTTAACATATTGCTTAACAACGGAATGTAACCTCTCATGGTAAAATATCCATTCACATCCAACATAGAAAAAATCATCTTCAAATCATGAATCTTGCAGGTTAACCAATTTTGTCGTGATGATGGTGATTGCAATTAAATCATTTTGAACCATGATAGATAAGATTTGGGCAAAATAAAAGTTGAATTTAATGATGCACTTAAACATGTAAAGAGGGACCAAGGCACCAAAGGGACACTATGCAAATTCAAACCACACTAAGAGATATGCCAATGTCCCTCCAAGAAAGAGATACTCTCGTCTTTGGGCCATAATTGTAGATGCAGAGTAGCACCCAAAAATTATAATAGTACTCATACATGCTAATACCATAATGCTTCAACGCATGCCCAAAAACATTAGGATAAATACAAGAAAGATAATCAAAAGAACCAACCTTAAGCTATGCTATTTATTATTTGTAAGAGTGGATATAATATTTGTCATTGATGTTCCATAAATTTCTTGGAGCAAGTAGTTTCATAAATTTGACAAAGCAATCATTTCTTAAAGGTTTGATAAGATTACAATCATTATCAATCACTCATACTATGCCCTCTTACCAAAATTAAAATGACAAACATTATAAATAATTATATTTTGAACCTAATTAAAATAAAACCCAAAATAAAAGGAAGCCCATCACCAAAAATATTCCCATTAAAACAACATGCCAAATCATTTAACAAAGTTCCTATTAACAATCTTTTCTTTCAAAATATTAAATTAGTTTATAAAAAAAGAATATAACTACAAATCTTATGACCGAAATGTAAATATAGATGTTAAAGCCACATCACATTACAAGTTTCAATTTACAATCCCAGAAAAAAACTACTAAGAAAGATTTACAATTTTTGCAATGAGATGCTTCATTATAACCCAATTTCCAAGAAAACTTCCAAAATTGTTATCAAAGAAACCTTGAAAAAAAACCCTATTTTAGAGGTAACATTATCATTCAATCATTTTTCTTCTTCTTCTTGGATTTTTTAGCTGCATATTTAGTCTACATAAACATCGACATAAGAAATAACAATCTTAGTTTAAGAAAAGTGTAGCTATAGACAACCTCTATATAGTAAAGAGTACTATTAACTCACCAATATCATCAAAATATAGAATAAGACTTCTACAAGGATAATGAGGATGTCAAATATATGGGTAACAAAATCGTAGACCCCAAGATGTTCCTTCTCAATTATCATTTGTATATCTAAGAAAAACTACAAACCCAAGGTATATCTATCATACAAATGAAAGCATTCATTCAAATAAGATGAATGGCAACTGAATATCTATAATATAGGACTAAAGATATTCTTATTTAATTCAATTCAAGGTCAGAAAATGTAAGGTAGGTGTCATTTTTGTTCAAAGAATTTAACATATTACTTAACAATGGAATGTAACCTGTCATGGTAAAAATATCCATTCACACCGAACATAGAAAAAATGATCTTCAAACCATGAATTTTGCTAAGTTAACCCATTTTGTTGAGATGATGGTGATTGCAATGAATTTATTTTAAATAATAATTATTTATAAATAAGATCTCAAAAAAATAAAAGTTGAATTTAATGATGCACTTACCTCAAACATGTAAAGAGCAACCAAGGCACCAAACAGATAGGATGAGAGATGCCAAAGTCCTTCCAAGAAAGAGATACTCTTGCCTTTGGGACATAATTACAAATGCACACTGATGAGTGGTGAGGTACCCCTACACTCCACCATACGAATACGAGCGTACACGCGCGATCCGGTCGAACTCCGCAGACTAAATGCCTTAAGGCCACAAGAAACACTTGGGGTTAATCGTTCGTTGTCTTCCCAGGCTTGCTTGTATGTGTCACGGTGTATGGTTAAGCAAGTCTGAGGTATGTGATTTTTTTGGTATTTT
>MNCI01002041.1:595066-612016 GCA_015680685.1 Gnetum montanum | reverse complement strand
CCACATCGTGGATGGGCTAAGGAATGAAACGAGAAGAACCCTTGGGACTTACGCCCAAGGGAGACTCTCACAACTCAGAGCCCATGAAGTACGTAGCTTGTTGGAGCAAGTAGCAAACAAAGAAGGTGAGCTACACAAAAGGGAAAGTGCAGAAGAGTACAACCGTGATCCCTCCCTTCGGAAGAAGGGAGTGAAATTGTGTGATGAAGAGGATGAGTCGCCAATCGAAGAGCTGGTGAATCGGAAAACTTTGCCTATCCAAAAGTTAACAACCGAGGTATCGGCCAAAGTAGACCAAATGTGGGATTCCTTAGACTCAAGAATTGAAACAGTCTTGAAAATTGTAGAAGAGTCTAAGGTTGAACAAAGTAGTGACAAAGGTAAGAAAAAGTGGAGAGATTTAGGCCCTGCACATAACAAGGATAAGGGAAAAATCACTAACTCCGATGTGGCTGAGGATTCTAATTCAAACGATGATAGTGGATGTGAGATCTGCCATTATGACCATCCTAAGGGATGTTGCCCCATCATCTCACATCTACAAGAGTCTGGGGTGTATGCGCTTAATCCAAGACTCAACCAACGGCAAACACCCCGAAGGTTACCTTATCCACAAGGTAACCCAAGGTAGTTCCACCAACCTTAACGTATTATCCAAGCGGAACTCCGCTACAGTCCATCGGACAGCATCAGCAGTGGCAGTACCCACAGTCATGGGGGATGCCATCGCCAACACAACAGTACCCTTACCGGTAGCCCGATCCTTATGGTTATTATGTGCAGCAGCTAATTTCTCCAAGTGACTCTATGGGTCACGCAACCCCCAACCGTCAGTACCAAGTTCGGGAGTACTTCAGAAAGACTCCTTCTCCTCCAGGAGACATCTCACACTCGTTCCATCCTCCTAATCCATCCGCACCTCTTCCACCAGTAGTAGTTCCCATAACACCTCCTGCTCCAACAATGCAAGGGGAACTTCCTCCTCAACCGCACCAATGTCACGCTGCGAGAGCTGTAAATATCCAACCTGCTGCTGGTTCTAACAACTGTAAAAAGAGAACACCTTACTTCAGAACCAAAAGCCCAGACAAACTCTTGCAACAACAAGCGGTTGAGGCCATGTACACTCCTCCACCATCTAACACCTCGGAGCACCCTTCAGTCCAACAGAGCGTAACGTATACGGTTATGTTAACGCATACCGTAACCAACTAGATCAAGGTAGGCCACCTTCCCAGGAAACTGACTAACCTTGGGAGTCCCTTAATCTATTTGCAGATCGCCGAAAATAAACCACATAAGGCTCTTCTTGACTCAGGTTCTGGAGTCAACTTAATTTCATGAGAGATGTATCACGCTTGGAACCTACCCCAACTCAAGAAAAGCAACATTCAACTAGAGTTGGCAGACCAGTCCATCACCATTCCCTTGGGATTGGTGGAGGACATCATCACCACTGTGTGTGGTTGGTCTTACCCAGCTGATTTTCTAGTGATTGAAGTGAACAACAACGAAGGGGACTTCCCAATTATAATGGGAAGGGTATGGCTTAGTACAGTAGACGCATGCCTTAGGATCCACAATCTTTCCTTGGAAATTTTGAAGATTAACATATGTGGAAAGATCGAGAAGAGGAGAGTTCCATGCATCACATACAGTGATTTATCGGGTGATGACATGGAGGAAATGCTTCCATGTAACAGGTGTGCCCATGAAACTTTGAACCAAAGATGCCTGTATGTAGCAACCACACAACCAGTAGTAGACACCCCGTGGTTGACAGCTCAAAGGAGCAGAAAAATGTGCATGGAACGAATTGAGGAAACCCATGCCAACAACAAAGGCATAGACACATTGAAATATGAGTGTCACCAACTTCCACCCCTCAATCTAAGATCATCAATTAGGAGAAGTTGGGCACTTCTACGAAATTCAAACAAACGCTCATTATTTCGGATCTCTCCCTTACGACTCAGTCATGGGGGAGATGGCCACCTATGCTAACCATATGGGGCCCTCAGTTCTTTTTCAATTTTTGTTTTACAACGTTTTTGTTTTACACATTTTTGTTTTACAAATTTCTTTAACTTTTATAATTTTTGTTTTACAACATCGTTATACTTTTTCCATTTTGTGTGTGTGTGTGTGTGTTCCACCCTGTAAGTTTGTCCCATAATAAGCGTTCTTCATGATGGTGTGAACTGTTTTCATAATGATTACTAATGTTTGGTTTTTACCTTTAAGTCACAATGTTGATACTAAGGTATGTTTCTTTTGATATGGTAGGCAATGAGACCACTTCATCCATCCATCCACCAATTTCTATGGTTTCTCTCAGCTTGGAAATGTACAGTCCCTTCTTAATAAGAACTTAAACAAATCGGTGACTGGGGATTTCTCAAACTAAGGAAGGACTCATGGATTGAAAAGGGTGTGACTTCAAAGGAACTTGATGCTTTTGTGTTGGTCATTTTCCTAGGTGCTTAAATGTTTCTTCTTGAGTTTTCTTGCCGTTTCAATGTTACCCAATTATCGGAAGCTGAGACAATAAAAATAAGAAGTCTTTGCATGGTGTGGTTCTCACGCATAAAAACACAAAACTCAAAAAAAAACAAACAAACAAAAAACCCAAGTGAGAATTCAAAGCACACCCCTTAGACAAAATAAATATTTGGGCTACAAGCACTGGTTATGGAACCAAAAGTGTTTCCTCTAACTAAGGCCCTTCTCACTTCCCATTCTTTCCTTTGTTTCGTCGAAATGGTGATGGCCCTTGGAGCATGCATTCTTGTTACCCAAGTGGATGGTTTAATCGAATGCGTTGATGCGAAGTCACTGGAAGTGGTTGGTTTGAGGCCGGAGTTGGAATGAGATTTCCCAAGTCACATTAATCATCAAACACACAAGGGGCTGTACACCACCTTGTTCTTGGGATTCCATTTCATTTCTCTTCTCTCCATCCTTCTCTCCATTGCTCACCTCATTGCTGGTTGTATCATTAGTGTATATATTTTGGTTGATGCATTGTTTTCTTTTTGGTAAATTCTTACAGTTAAGACTTTAGCTCTTGTTCCAAAGGACATTCCCAGGGCCTACGGATTCTTTGAATGTGGGATTGTCAGGGCATTAAGGGCATGAGCCTGCTTTGGGGAGGACCCACTGACATTCCTATTTGGAGCCTTAGTTAAATTCTTTTCGTTAAAATTTTGCAATTAATTTTATTTTTGTTCATTTCCATCTTGACATCCACTTCATCGATGCCATAGTTGTCCCTTTTTATCTATCTTTCTTACTCCTTTTCTTTCTCCATTCTAACGCTACCGGAGGTTTGCGATTAGTCATGGGGGTACGGGGCCTGATTTTTTCGATTTTCTCCTAGCCCCAAAATTTTTGATTTTCTTCCTAACCCCTACACCTTCAGTAGTCCTCCTTAATATATTCCTAGATCCATATCAGCCATACCACCACCTAGCTAATGGACTTACACCGAAGCAAGGTATCAATTGCATGATGATTCAATTACCCTTGCTAATATATGGTTGTGTTGTGTGTGCAGATGATGATTAAATAAACAACAGATTGGATTTGGAGCTAGAGAAAACACTTGGAATGGAGCAGCGTTGAAGCAGCCATGCAAGGAGCAAGATCGATGGTGCGCTTATGGATGGACAACGAAGGCGCAATCTTGGCGTTGGCAGCAACAACACTTCTTTCTCTCTCCTTCTCTCAGTTACCAACAAAGGCCTGATGTCATTGTAATAAGGTGTTCAACCTTGTTGTCATGAACACCAGTTTTGTCAAGTCTTGTAATAATGATCTGTTCACATGTCATCCCATTAGTTCCATTTCGCTCAATAATTCCATACCTACCTAATATTATTATAAGGAACTTGAGGACGAGTTTTCATTCAGTCATGGGGATATGATGAGACGCGATATCGCATGCATCATGATATCGCATACGCGATATCGCGTCGTCCCTTATGATATCGCGGTCCGCCGCAAAATCTATAAATAAGAGGTGGCACTCCCCTCATTTCCCATCTTAGGTTAGAAGTAGCGAAGCTCTGGCAGATTGATCACCGCAGAGATAGAATATTTTCCATGTGCCCACAGTAGGAGTCCCCAAGTGAACGGTTCTTTATTCGAGTAGCTTTGTCCCTGAACGCAAGTTATGTACAGCAATAAAGACGAGCTTTGTGGATAAACCTTGCAGTACATGGAATAGGTTTATTACATGTTATTTCTTACCTGTTATTTATTACCTGTTGTTAGCGCGGCATGAGTACGACTTGGTTACAAGCATTGACAAATGTGTACGGCTAACCAAGGAATTGGCTACTCATCGCGATTAGATTCTCTCACCCTTGTCTCCTAGAACGTGGGACGAGTGCGACTTGATTACGAGCATCTACGGATGTGTACGGCTAGTCAAGAAATCGGCTGCTCGTCACACTTAGGCTAGTTAGGTGCCTCAGTATGACCACTTCGAGCACGTGTGTTACGTGTAGTGATCCCAGTAACGATTAGCGTTTGGTAGCCACAGTTGCACAGTTCAGGGTGTGTACGGTAAGTGGGAACGGATGCTAACGCTAGTTAATTTAGACTTAGGACATTAGTTAGAATTAGGTAGTTTCTCAAGCCTTTGCTCTTAGTATAGAAGACATAAAACCAGAAAATACCAAAAAAATCATATACCTCGGACTTACTTAACCATACACCGTGACAACAACAAGTAAGTCTGGGAAGACAACAAATGATTAACCCCAAGTGTTCCATGGGGCGTTTAGGTATTTAGTCTGCAAAGTTTGACCGGATCGCGCGTGCTACGCTTGTTTCACATGGTTGAGTGTAGGGGTACCTTGCCACTCATCAATGATGCACTAACCTCAAGCATGTAGAGAGAAATCATACTATACTCTCTTACCAAAAAAGCTTTTTAACTATAGAACATTATAAATAATTCTCAATCAAACCTAATTTTAACCATCTAGGTACATGAAACAACCTGCCTAATCATGTTAAGAAGTCCCCATTAATAATCTTTTCCATCAAAATATTAAATTAGTTTATAACAAAAGAATATAACTATGAATCTTATGACTAAAAAGTACTCCACTATTAGCTTTTATTTTCTATAGATGTTAAAGCCATATCACATTTACAAGTTTCAATTTACAATCCCAGAAAAAACTAGTAAGAGACATTTACAATTTATGATTTTTGCAATAAGATGCTTCATTGCAACTCAATTTCCAAAAAAACTTCATTACAACCTATTTTAGAGGTAACATTATCATTCAATCATGTTTCTTCTTCTTCTTCTTGGATTTTTTAGCTGGATACTTAGTCTACATAGACATCAACATAAGAGATAACAATCTTAGTTCAAGCAAATGTATCCAAAGATGATAAACTACAGACAACCTATGTATAGTAAAGAGTACTGTTAACTCATGAATATCATCAAAACATCGAATAAGACTTCTACAAGGCTAATAAAGATGTCAAATGCATGGGTAACGTAATTGTAACACCCAAGATGTTCCTTCTCAAGTATCATCTATATATCCAAGAAAAACTACAAGCTCAACGTATATCTGTCACACAAATAAAAGCATTCATTCACATAAGATTAATGGTAACTGAATATCTAGAATATAAGACTCAAACATTAAGATATTCTTATTTAATTCAATTCAAGGCTAGAAAATGTAAGGTAGGTATCATTTTTATTCAAATAATTTAACTGATTGCGTAACACAGGAATGTAACCTATTCACACTGAAAATAGAAAAAATCATATTCAAATCATGAGTCTTGCTATTTTAAGGAGTTAATCCATTTCGTTGAGATGATGGTGATTGCAGTGAAATCATTTTGAATCATACTTTTTGATAAATAAGATCTTGGCAAAATAAAAGCTAAATTTAATGATGCACTAACCTCAAAAGAGCGACCAAGAAACCAAAGAAACATGATGCAAATTCAAACTATACCAAAATGCCTAAGAGAGATGGCAAAGTCCATCAAAGAAAGAGATACTCTCAGTCCATTATTGGCAATGCACAGAAGCATCCAAAAGTTATAATCGTACCCACACATGCTAATACCATAATGCTGTAACACATGCCCAAAAACATTAGTATAAATAAAAGAATGATAATCAAAAGAATCAACCTAATACTCTTTATTATCTATAAGAGGATAATATTCATTGTTGTAACTACTAGGTGTTCCATAAGGTAGTTTCATAAATTTTACAAAGTAATCATTTCTTAAAGGTTTGATAAGATTACAATGGTCATTAATTAATCATACTATTCTCTCTTACCAAAAAAATCTTTGTAACTATAGTACATTATAAATAATTATCTTGCCAACCTAATTTTAACCATCTAAGTCCATAAAATAACATGCCTAATCATTTCAGGAAATCCCCATTAACAATCTTTTCCTTCAAAATATTGAATTAGTTTAAAACGAAAGAATATAACTCTAAATCTTGTGAGTGAAAGGTACTCCACTATTAGCTTTTATTTTCAATAAATATAGATGTTAAAGCCACATCATGTTTACAAGTTTCAATTTACAATCCTAGAAAAAACTAGTAAGGGACACTTACAATTTACAATTTTTGCAGTCTAATGCTTCATTATAGCTTGATTTCTAGGAAAATTTCCATAATTGTTATAAAAGAAACCCTGTTTTAAAGGGAACATTATCATTTAATCATTTTTCTTTTTTTTTTCTAGGATTTTTCAGCTACATTCTTAGTTTGCATAGACATTGACACCATAATCTTGGTTCAAAGCGAAGCTAGTGACATCGCAATCTTAGTTTAAGCAAAGCGTAGCTAGAGGTGATAAAGTATAGACAACCTCTATATAGTAAAGAGTACTGTTAACTCACCAATATCCTCAAAATGTGGAATAAAGGCTAATAAAGATGCCAAATTTATATAATCCCCAAGATGCACCTTCTCAATTTTGTATGTTAAAAATGATATATCCAAGAAAAACTACAAGCCCAAGGTATATCTATCACATTATTGAAAGCATTCATTCAAATAAGATTAATGGCACCTGAATATATAAAATATAAGTCTCAAACATTAAGATATTTTTATTTAATTCAATTCAACTAGAAGATGTAAGGCAAGTGTATTTTCTGTTCAAAGAATTTAACATATTGTGTAACAAGGAAATGTAACCTGTCATAGTAAAAATATCCATTCACACTGAAAAATAGAAAAAATCATCTTCAAATATTGAATCTTGCCATTTTTAGGGGTTACCCCATTTTGTTGAGGTGATGGTGATTGCAGTGAAATCATTTTGAATCATACTTCTTGATTAATAAGATCTTGGCAAAATAAATGTTGAATTTAATGATGTACTAACCTCAAACATGTAAAGAGTGACTAATGCACCAAAGAAACATGATGCGAATTCAAACCATACCAAAATGCGTAAGAGAGATGCCAAAGTCCCTCCATGGAAGAGAGACTCTCATCTTTGGGCCATAATTACAAATGCAAAGAAACACCCAAAAATTATAATTGTACCCATGTAGCACATGCCCAAAAACATTAGCATATATAAAAGAAAGATAATCAAAAGAATTAACCTTACGCTCTTTATTATCTGTAAGAGTGGATAATATTTCATCATTGTTGTAACTACTAGGTGTTTCACAAATTCTAATCATTTCTTAAAGGTTTGATAAGATTACAATGGTCATTAATCAATCATGCTATACTCTCTTACCAAAAAACCTTTTAAACTATAGAACATTATAAATAATTATCTGTTGAACCTAATTTTAACCTTGTAGGTCCATAAAACAAGATGCCTAATCATTTTAGGAAGTTCCCATTAAGAATCTTTTCCATTGAAATATTGAATTAGTTGATAAAGAAAGAATATAACTATGAATCTTTCCATTGAAAGAATATAATCAGCTTTTATTTTCAATAAACATCACATTTACAAGTTTCAATTTACAATCCCAAAAAAAAACTAGTAAGAGACATTTACAATTTACAATTTTTGCAGTCAACTGTAGCTCAATTTCCAGGAAAATTTTCAGATTTGTTATCAAAGAGTTAGAGGTCACATTATCATTCAATCATTTTTCTTTTTGTTCTTTTAGGATTTTTTAGCTGCATTCTTAGTCTACATAGGAATTGACATCACAATCTTAGTTCAAGCAAACTGTAGCTAGAGGTAATAAAGTATCTATATAGTAAAGAGTGCTATTAACTCACCAATATCATCAAAATGTGGAATAAGACTTCTACAAGGCTAATAAAGATGTCAAATGCATAGGTAACATAATCGTAATCCCCAAGATGCACCTTCTCAATTTGTATGTTAAAAATGATATACCCAAGAAAAATTACAAGCGCAACGTATATCTCACACAAATGAAAACATTCTTTCAAATAAGATTAATGACAACTGAATATCTAGAATACAGGTAGATACTTTTATTTAATTCAATTCAAGGCTAATAAGATATTTTTATTTAATTCAGTTCAAGGCCAAAAGATGTAAGGTAGGTGTCATTTTTGTTCAAAGAATTTAACATACGTATCAGTGGAATGTAACTTGTCATGGTAAAAATATCCATTCACACGGAACATAGAAAAAATCATCTTCAAATCATGAATGTTGTGCTTTTTAGGGGTTAACAATTTTTTTAAGATGATGATTGCACTGGAATCATTTTGAACCATACTTCTGCAACATAAAAGTTGAATTTAATGATGCATTTTCCTTAAACATGTAAAGAGTGACTAAGGAACCAAAAAGAAAAAGGATGCAAATTCAAACCAGAAGCCACCCTAAACAATTTTAGCCTTATGGGTCAAAATGATTTCACTTTCCATGAAATAAATGATCTAAACTCATAACCACAAGCCACCATAACCAATTTTAGCCTTATATCCAATGTCCTGCTTTAGTAGTATTGGTTCATTCTTTTATCAATAAGAATTTTATTTTTGCCACCAAAAACAAAGGGCAAAATCTAGTGTTGTCCATGTAATTGTAGAAATTCAGAACCATTATTTTGTAGTTCCATAGTTCCGGTCAACCAAGTCATTCGTGGAAACTTCACACCCTGAATACAGAGCAGCCACAAATTTCTTTACCACGCAATGAAGAGCCAAACAGATTTGCTCCAAAATCACAGACAACAAAGGTAGTCTTGGTATAAAAATGATAAAAATGGGACCCTAGATATGAGAAACAACCAATGGGATAGAGTAGATGCTGCTCTCCTGCAATTCCAAATGAAAGCCCACCAACAATCAGATATGGTTTGCCAAGAATGATTTCACTATAGGCATTTCAGGTACAAATCCTGTTACTAAGTCACTTCTTTTACAACATGATCCCTGTTCATCATTTGCATCATCGGAAAAGCAAACAATCCTTTCCCAGTTACTGAAACATGCTTGGTCAAGATAAAATAGATACCCATGGCCAAACTGCTCCAGATTTTTCTCTTCTTCTTCCTCAGTAAAGATTGAGACAAGAATAATTCCTTTGGCTCAATAGGCATTACTGCAATAAGGCGTGATGAATATCCCCTTTCCCCATTCGTCATGAACAAAGGTGTCTATTCTGGCAAGTTCACACAATAACACAAGCAAAGCTATCTAGGCTGCCGCCATTGCCAAGAAAAATTCAAAACATAACTCTGTGCTCACTGAACTGAACTAATGAACTTGGTACATGCTAAAAAAAAAAAAGGTAACACGTGGAATATCGCGGTATCAAAAGTTGAATTTTGAGCACCAGATTCTTTAGCCATGCCGGAACTAACCTTTGATAACTTTAGTAACATAAAACTGCTGCAACTTCTTTGCCATAAAACAGGGCAACGAAATCACAATGGCTAAAAGACAGAGCAAAACGCCATGAAAAACTATTTTTATTCAAACATCGAACTATCGTAAAATCCTGAATGAGCAAATAATCATAAACATTAAAGACGTACCTCACTCATAAGAAGAGGCGAAAGCAAGAACAGCCAGTAAATAGCGCCAATTCCAGTGATCCTCTGTAAATAGCGCCTGTCCTCTATTCATCATTTTGTGCATATTCCCTTTTCAATCTTGTTCTACCCTTTCCTTTTCTTAATAGAATAAAATCTAAGCATTCTTTGAACTAACACTTTTACATATCTAAAAATGGTGTATACGCAGATAAAATGTTATAGGATTTTGGGCAGCACACGTTGTTCATAACTTGACTTAACAAATTGCCCACATTAAAAGAGATTGCAAGTGTTCCATGGTCGAGTTGTGTCGAACCACAGGCAGAGTAGAAACTTGTACAAAAGTAGAGAAAGGCGAAACTACAAAACAACCAGGAAGAAAAGCCTAATGCTTTTGGGATGCCTTTATAGGTATTCATTCTTACAACCAATCCTGAAAAGCTTCCCCTCTAGAGTAGGAAAAGAATCAGACATTACCTTTGTTTAGAAGCACCAAAATGAGTTATGGCTTCCATTAAATAACAAGAGAAAACAAAAGAGAGAAACATTTAGAAATTCAGCTAGAACATCAACTATTAAATACTATCATGTCAAACTGCTAATGGAATAAAATTACGTGGAGAATCTCTATGAAAAACAACATTAAATTGAAGCTTCCAAATGGTATAAAGGATAAGAAGATGAAAGCAACACCAAATATGCAGCAAAAATCCTTGAAGTTGAGGTGTGTCACTAAATAAAACTTTATCCAATCCTGGCTAAAAACCATATAAATTCCTGTTACCTCAAATCCAAGAGCTATGAGCAAGGGGACAAGTAAAAAAATATTAGATAAATGTATTTTCCATGTTGTAGATAGGACATCTTGGGTCATGAACACCAAAATGAGAGTGTCGAATATTAATAGAAAAACCTTAATGAATCAAATACCACAGAAAATATCTAACTTTTGAAGGAGTAGGGACATTCTATATTTTTTGAACACATTGCTTCCACACTTGCACATTGTGATTAACCTTCCAAAGATGAATAAATCTTGGGCATATATAAGTATTAGATTAAATAAGAGTATACATAATCTTAGACTAATATGGAAAACCATGATGGTTATTAACTAAGAAAAATCAAGAAAACCATTATGAGAATCTTGAATAGGTACACTTCTGCTCAAACTATCCAAAAGATCAAAAAAAGTAGACTTGTTAGAAACATTAATACCATAGAGACTTTGACACTCAAACCAAGTAATCTAGCAATTATGTATGCAAAGAGAAGAAAGGAAGGAGATGCCAAGCTTACACCAAGTACTACAAAGATGTGGATGCTTACTAACCCATGGTTCATGGTAAATGTGAAGCTACCAAGGAGAAATCTTATCAAGCACAGAGGTAGAAACAATAATACTATTGAAGTTCCAAAACTAACTCATAAAACTCCAAGCCTTCCAAATGTGCTTAATTATAATGAAACCTAAAATAGTAATACCTTTTTGAAAAAAGGATCCAATTAAAAAAATTAGTATCTTTCCAATAATACACTACATCTTGGCCTACCCATCTAAACATGCTTGTGGAAAAGAAGCTTTAAAGGCTCTCTACTAGATAAATATTTAACCACCCACTTGGTACATAAAACAATACCCAGCTTATAAGAATTCTGCAATCCTAATCCTCCATCCTCTTTGTAAAAAGTACAAATGTCTCATGCAACAGGACAAAATCCCTTTCTAGAATGGCTACTACTCCAAAGAAAATTTTCACAAGCTAATGAATGCAATGATAAGTAGAAATACTTTGAGGCCAACAAGAAGAATAATATACATGAGTAGCTTATATGACATGTTTACAAACAACAAACTTACCAGCCATTGAAAACTTTTTATCCTTCCACTTGACAAGGTTTTATTCAATTTTCTTTATTGTAACATCCCATAAAGTTTTTGAAGATCCAATAGAGGAAAAAGAAATGCCTAATAATTTGAAAATATTTTTCTTTTCTAAAAAAAATACTAAGATTTAGACAAAGTCCATTCTTGAACTCTCTTATTGCAATAGATAGAAGATTTTAATCAATTAATCTAAGAGCTTGAGAGCCGGTACTATTAATGAACATAATAAAAAAGATGATCTACAATAGCTTTGTTATTTTTATCATAAAAAAGAGTCATATGCAAAATGCATATTCAATAAAGTAGGAACATTATTACCAATGAAGATGCCTTGTAGGAAATTCTATTCTTGGTCATTTTAAATAACATGACATAAAAAATCTATAGCAAGGATGAAGAGATAAGGAATAAGAGGGCAACCTTGCCTAACTAAGCACTCAAGCTTAAAATTATCAGTAATGCCAAAATTAGTAGTCATTAGTGCATTAGCATTTGCAAAGAGAGTTTGCACCATCCTAATAAATTTTTCATTAAAATCATATCTACGAAAATAGATAATAATAAACTATCATTCAATTCTATCATATGCTTTAACATAACCAAGCTTTAGAAAAGCAATGTCTTGATTGGAATCCTTAGCCTAGTACATACCCTCTCCAACCATAGCAACATTGTCTAGAATATATTTGACTTTGACAAAGCTAGTTTGCATTAGGGTAATTAACTAAGTAATAAATATTTTTAATATTTTAGCAAGACATTTGGCCAAAATTTTATAAACAAAATTTTGAAGAGTAATAGGACGCCAATTACCTATGAGAGAAAGATAACCTCCCTTAGGAATAATTCGGATGACTCCTTTATTCAATTGTAGACCAAGAGAACATTGTTCAATGGCTTCTATAAAAATACAATAAAGGTCCAAACCAATAACATCCCAATAATTTTTAAAGAATTCAATGGGATTTTCATTAAAACCTAGAGCTTTATCATTGGACAAGTTAAATACAACATCTTTAATTTCAATAAGAGAGGTATCTTGAGCAAGAAGATGGTTGTGACTACTATGAACAATATTAGGTAAATGACCTTGGTGGACGAATAACCCTGGTGGATGCAGGAAAGACTGTGTGTTGGTTCAAGCTGTAGGCACAGCGTAGAGACTGTATGCTCAGCGTATAGGGTTGAGGTCCAGCGTATAGGGTTCTCTGCTATGGTTCTTGGTGTCTCTGTTTTTTTCTCTAGTTTGCTCAAAAAATTGCCCCCGACCTCAATCTAGTGAAAAATTGGGGTTTTAATACAGGTTTAGACGTTAGACTTAGGTTGGAAGACACGTGGCACGTTGACCGGGTGTAAAAGAATAAAATTTACAAGTGTACAACATGCTGCATCTACTGAGCGTATACGCTAGGCGTATACGCTGTATCTGGTGGGCATAGACTCTGGGCATGTACGCTGGGCATGTAGAACGTATACGCTAGGCGTATACGCTGGATGTGCAGGACGTATATGCTGGATGTGCTGGGCGTATACGCTGTGTCTGCCGAGCGTATACGCTGGGCGTATACGTTGATAGTTGCTTTCTTCGTGTAAGTTGCTGCCTTGTACCAAATCTTGCTTTGCAATGTTGTTTTCATGCCATCTTTGGGGATTGTATGCCGGGCGTATGCATCAGTCGTATAGGCTAAACGTACTTGTGAGGCGTGTACGCTGGGCGTATACGCTGTAGGTGTGAACTCGAGCGTATACGCTGGGCATATACGCTGAGAATGTAAACTTGAGCGTATACGCTGAGAATGTATACTTGAGCGTATATGTTGGGTGTATACGTTGGGCATATACGCTGAGAATGTATACTTAGTGAAAACTAAGTATCTTGATCTCCGAAGTTACTATGTTTGATACCAGATGTCGCTGTAGTCATCTGTGGATCCCAGGGACCTGCTTCTTGTTGAGTTTGACTCCGCTTGAAGATGTCTGTGGGGCCCTGAAGCTTTTAGTCATACTAAGGAATGTCATGACTTAGCCCGATTCTTGTTGGAGAAGTACTAAGCTCGAAATTTTGTGGTGTTTCATTGGCCCCTCTTTGTTGACACTTGGAGGAATTGACCCAAGAAGTGTCGACAAAGAAGTACAAAACACCACAAGCAACTTAATAGCATTGTCCTTCGACACTTGGCCAGATTTCATTGCACCGTGTTCAGCAGTACATGAGATTGGGGAAATGAAGTTTGTAGCTGGATAGGGAAATGAAAATTATTGGGATTGGGACCTAATCAAGGGATTGTGCATGGTAAAGGGGATGCTCTGGTGTGTATATGGGTCATGCTGATCCTTGTTAGTAGCCATTCTTTAACAGACTCGGAATCAAGACATGAGACGTGCGTCCTTTGGCGGAACAAGACTCTTGTTTATTGTTTAAGAGGACTTGTTGGCCGCGTGATGGTGGGTTGCTTTTCCGGAGGAACAGGCCCCTTGTTTGGTGTTAAAGAGAACCTGTTGGCGGAGAGCTAAAGCTGCACAATGAGATGTTACTTGAGCTTTTGAGACATGAGTGTTTGTTTCCAAGACAACTGCCTTCTCGCTTGAGGCTTATGGGAAGTGCCAAGGGTCTTGTGGTTCATTTTTCTCTTTGCTCTTTTCTTTTTCTTTCTTTTTCTTTTTTGTTCTTTTTCGTTTTTTTTGTTCTTTTTTATTTTTTTTCATTTTTTTTCATTTTTTTTGTCTTTTTGTTTTTTGGCAAGAGCCTTCTTTCAATTTTGCACTCATGTTCATATGCCATATTGTGTGTTGCAATTTCTTGAGAGAGTCGCAACATGTAACAGTGTGCTCAAAGTTTTGGGGTGTATTGGGTGTATTTGGGAACTATAACCGGGTAGGAAAGGGAATAAGAGTGTTGGGGAAATGGAGAATGTATTGGGAATGGGGAATGTACTTTTGAATAGATTGATTAACCTGGTTGCGTGTGTCAGAAACAATGTGACACCTTGTCACCGTGATGAAGTGTATCCGTGTACGAGCACCACTGGGTGTCATCCTGCAAACACAACTACAAGAAGACAAGAAAACCACAAGTGAATGAGTTAGCAAACATTTCAGACGTGAATGTGACTAATGCGAATGGAGGCACCATGTGAAACTTAAGGTAAACAAAATGAGCAGCAACAGTGTTGTCAGAGTCGGTGTGATGAATGATGCAGTAGGCATTGATGAAGAAATGTCATGAATTATAGCCATAGATGAATGTGCCAGAAATGATATTGCCAGTTTATAGTCTTAGCGGACTGTCGTGGGTTAGTTTTACGTCATAACCCGTTGGACTTTGCCAGTTTATTGTCGTAGCGAACGATACGATGCTAGTTTATAATCGTGGCGGACTATGAAGAGGCAAGCTAGTTTATAGTCTTAACGGACTCTAGTGAATGAGTGTGATAGTTTAGTGTCATGTTGGACAGAGCTCTGTGGTGTTGGTTTACCATCATGACGCCAGGAGATTTTGTGATATCAGTTTTAAGTCATGATGCTAGGACTACTCTGTGTGGATGCATGCCTGTGCGTGTGTATGATCCTGTAAACAAAAGCTATTAGAGAAAATAATATTAAATAGCAACTACAGAAAACATGAACTGAAATGCACCAATAAATAGAAAATAATGTGAAACGATGGTAGTTTAAGGCCTTTTCGGGCCATGAGAGAACACGTAAGCTAATACAATACAAACTAAGGTGACGTATGCATAACGAACAACGGTGAAGAGTAGGCGGAGATCAGATTTGTCTTTGGCCATAGGGGAGTCTTGATTATGCGGTTGTTTCTTAGTCAGACATAGTCTAGGAGGCGTGCTAGTTCGCTCTGGGAGGCTTTCAGTTTTTACCCCTCGTTTGGGCATTTTAACTCTAGGTGTTGTGTTTGTTGTTGTGGGTGTTGCTTCAAGAGGCTCCTCTCTCAAGACCTGTGACATGTCTATGTTGTGGTTAGCTTGAAAGGGAGTGTTGTCGCCATGTATAATGACTTGCCCACCTTCGTATGGAAGGCATATTTCTTGATGTATCGGTGAGGAAACGGCTCGTTGTTGTGCTAGCCAAGGGCTACCAAGAATCATGTTGAAACTGGGCATCTCTTCTATGATAATGAATTCTGCGCTAGTGGAGAATTGTTCTCCTGCCACAAAGGCTAAGTTGATTGTACCCTTAACTGTGACACATAATCCATTGAAAGATTTTAAACACGTGGTTTCTGATGGCATGATCTCATCTGTCATGCCTAGTTTGTTGATGACGGAGTATAGAACTACGTTTGTTGCCGCACCGTCATCAACATGCACTCTGCGAATGGTACATTGCCCGACACGCACACTAATCGGTAATGGAGCTGTTGTGACTTCCCCTCGTTCAGGGTTACGTTTAACTGCATCATCACGAAAGGCTAAGGTGTTTGAACCCAATCCTTGTGGTGTGTGTTGTGAAATCGTTGCATGGATGGATTCCATGTTAGCAGGGATGTCCTCTGTAACAGGAGTGGATGCTAACGTTTACGCTAGGGCTTCGTGATGAGCCAATGATGTCATGACCAAATCGTACATGCTCATGGTTGTGTTCTTTTGTTTGAGCGTTTGTTTCACTTGGGCCAGTGTAGCTACAAAGTCTGTGTTATCTACTATTGTGTTGATTGCCTCCGTATGGGTTGAGGGCTTGGGCCTAGTTTGTTTGGGATGAGGGGCAGGGCCCCTAATGTTCAATTGTTGCATACTAGGTGTGTCCTTTGTTTTAGCTGTGGCTGTTGTTCGTTGTTCGTTTGTCCTCTTCTGCTACCATTTGGTAGGCTTATCCATGTTGTTGGCAAGGTTGGCTCTTGAGGGAGGAGAGGTTGAGACGTTTCCTACGGTTGGGTTCAGGGTAAGTGAGGGGCCATCGCGTGGTGGCACTTTTATGACAAATGGGAGTTTAGGAGGTGTTGTTGTTGTTGGACTAGCCTATTGTGGCACCTTGATAACAAAAGGTTTCTTTGTTGTTGTCGTTGGTGCAACATGTCAGTTTAACGTCTTAGCAGACGA
>MNCI01002041.1:539507-582602 GCA_015680685.1 Gnetum montanum | reverse complement strand
GGCGGGACGCGATATCGCATACGCGATATCGTAGGGAAAGATGCGATATCGCGTACGCGATATCGCATGGGATGCGATATCGCGGCACATGCAGGTCGCGTCTCATCAGAATATAAAAGATCCTTTTCTTACCTTAGAGGGGAGGCTTTTTAGGATTGATTGTAAGGATGAAAAGTTCAAAAGGCATTTCCAAAACTATTTGGCTTTTTCTTTAGGAGGGGTGGTGTTGGAACTCAAAATAAGTGAAACCATAGGTACACCTCAAGATGTATAGTCCAATTAGAACTTTATATAACTCAATATTCCCCACCAGAATTAAACCCATGACTTGGAGGTTCTAATCAAATGTCTTACCACTAGGATAACACCTCATTGTTATACCTAAGCTTTTTCTTTAGACTTACTTTTCGATGATCGGATGTACTTTGAATTTTTTAATATTATTATTCATTTTTTAGAATCCAACACCTTCCCCCTCAAATATAAAAATGCCTTAAGTGTAAGGAAAATTAGATACTCTTATCTATCAAGACAAGGAGCTAACCACTTGATTTGTTTATCCCTAACTAAAAGTTGCTTTGTAGAATTCTAGTCTTACCAGTAAGGTATAGGTTATACGTTGATGATAAGGTACACCTTATATCACTAGCTAAAAGTAACTTTTAGCCAACTATAGTTGGCTCAAGCAATTAACTCATTATCTTGTTAGGAAAGAAGTTTCCATTTTAAGTCATACTTAAGGCACCATTATAACAATGAGGTACTAGCCTAGTGGTAAGATGATTGATTTGGTTCTAGATCATAGGGTTGACTTTGATAGGTAATGCTAAGTTATATAAGTTCTAATTTGGTAATCTATCTTAGGATGCACCTATGTTTAATTTATTTCAGGTTCCAACACCCCCTCCCCCACACTTGAGATACCATTATATTTCTTTATAATTTGTTAAATGTGTCCTATTGGCTATGTCTTGGGGTGTCCCTATAGTCCAATTTTTTAAGGTTATAATACCCTACAAGTTATCACTTGTTCAATTTTTTTAGGTGAAAATGAGGGTGTTGAAACCCCAAAAGAATTTTAATATAGTTTAATTAGAATTTTATAGTTCAACACTGTCCACAAGAATCAAACCTATGACTTGGAGCTTATTCAAATTTAATTAGATTATGATTACAAATTTAATTAGGTTCCATCATTTGAACTGATGATAAGGTATTTTTGTCTCAAGTCATAAGAATTGGATTTGAGTCTAGGCACAATTACTCGAATACAGTTTAGTCTTTCATTTTTTTGCCAATCCTCCCAAATGTTACTAGCCTTTTGTAATTAGCATTTTCCAAAATATAGGGAAAAAAGTTAAGGTACAAATTATACCACACATTAAGAACATAGTAAGTAAAATTATATTGAGTGTTTGATTTCAAAAAATATCTAAATGCTATTGAATATTTAAGATAGTCTTATCGGTAATAGGTGGTTCAAGTGGTTAGCATACTATCTTGGTATGCAAAAGGTTACCAATCTAAATCATACTTGAAGAATATTTATATTATTCTATAATTCTTTTTAAAATATTATGCTAGTTCTATGTTTTTTAGTGTACTTCCTTCTTTTGAGTTCTAGCAACCCCACACTCATTTGAAAGATCCTTAATGGAAAAAATAATGGATGTGCTTGCCCTCCTTTATGACCACTAAGATTTTATTAAGTTTACAACTTAAACATTCAAAATATAACACCAAGTTAATATATTTAACTCTTAATACTATATGATCAAACTTTGAGCTTCTAATTCATTTCATGTTTTTTCCTCATTTTTTCCAATAACATCTTGAATGCAAACATCATAACGAGAAAACCACAGACTCTATTAATTGCTACTAGGTTTAAAACATTTAAAGTATACATATAATATATAAAGATAATAGACTCAAAAAATAAAGTAATTCAATTAATCCACACAATTAATAAATTTATGGAATTATGTGTGATGAAGCACTCTTTGGTTGCAATATCACAGATGCTACATTGTATCTACTATATCATAGCTACTACATTTCAAACCTGTTGATGCATCTCAATTATTTGCTACATGGAAAATTCTATATCACATATGCTATAACGTAGCTGCAGTGCATTAAAGTAGCCTCATCAATGCATCTTTGTTGATGTAGCATAAGATGCATTCAAGCATATGCATCAACGCACTCTCCATATTTACCTATAAATATGCGATCACATGTCATGTATCTAGTTTTATTTGATCAATAGTGTAGCCAAACTCTTGCACTTTTCTTTTTTAAAATTTAAAAATAATTAGTAAGTACCCGCAACATGGATTTGAGTCAATTGTACATTATCTTATTCCAATGGCATTGTACCTAGACAAATTCCATAAATGGCAATAAGATTTAGATTGATTCATATTAATTATAGCACTTTGACTTAGATTTTCTTGCAATGCAATTTACCTTCCATGTAGGTAATTAATATGTACATTTTCTTTCACATTTATCAATTGGTGGAATGATCATGATTAGTTTCAAGTATAAACATACATTTACTTGATAATCCCATCAATGTTATTACTTGGTTTGCCCAGTAGCATAATACTTGGTAATTCCAATAGTGGATATGTGAGTTTGAGATGTGTATGGAAAGTTGGAAAGGAGTACTCATTATCCTTAGACTAGCTTAGGATTTATCTTATTATTATTAGTTAAATTAATTAACTAATGAATTTCCATAATTTTATCTAGCTTAGTCATAGCCTCACAACATCAAAAATCATATGCCTCACTTTGGACTAAATCATATGGGATAAAACTACTACTAGTCCAAGTGAGAAGACAATGACATATGATTAATACTTAATAATCTAGATACCACATTAGTCCCATCCATAGAATTCGACTAAATCTCATGTATATGCTTGTGATTCATATGGTTGGGGATAGAGGACACTCGTTGTTCATCATTGAAGCCATTGCTAGGGAGTGGCGTTAATGATTTAGATTAGTGATATTATAAACAATCATTATAAAAGCATTAACAATTTTTCTTTACAAAAATATTAATATTCTAATTTACACACACATTATCAACTAAAAATATGTATTCCTTACATAAGATCAATAGTCCATCACACAATGAGAACACTAGTAGAAGTAATGATAGGATCTATATTGAAGAGGATTGGAGTAAACCACTAGAAGTAAGGGTTTCATATGCTTATTCCAACCCTTACTGCATTCAAAGACTATGTTCATCTATTATACATAGTCCTAGAGGCAACAGAACAAGCCCTAGAACAAGTTGGACCTCAAAGACTAGTGTTGTATCCACTTTGGCTTTTTTTGCATAAGTCAAAATCCTAGGTACATCCTATGGCTTTTCAATGTTAAGTAGTCTAGATTCAACATCTTGTGTTAGTTGCAATATAGTTTCTAGATCTCTACCTTCAACTTACTAAAAATGACATTTCATATCATTAGCAACGCCATTTTGGCTGTTCATTTATGGCTTCCAATTTTGATGCTTGATGTCATCTCTAGCGTTGATTTTGTCTTTAACTTTTGGAATCTAGCATTAATCTCACTTTGACATCTAGGGTCAATCTTCACTTTTGCATTATATTAGCTCTTTAACATCTAGCATCAATTCTTCTTTTGATGTATTATGAGTAGTGAAAGGTACCCCTACACTCAATTATATGAATCATGAAGCGTTCATGCATAATCCGGTCAAATTCTGCAGACTCTATGTCTTTTAGTACATTAGATGTCTAGAAAGTGAACCTTGGCCTAATGGTCATTCATTGTCTTTCCAATTATGGTTGAGTGTAATCAAGGCGTATGATTTTTATTATTTTATGTTTTATGTTCTTTGGTACTTAAAGTAGAGAGATGAAGTAATTTAATAGCTAATTTAATTTAACTACTTAACGAGTCTCTAACTAGTCCTAACATAAGCATCTGGTCCCACTTTTTGTACACATTCTGAACCCATGTATCCACTGCTAGGTTACCAAGCGCTATGCTACTAGGCAAACAAAGAAATAACATTGCTAGGATTATCAAGCGAATATGTGTTTACGCTTGAAGTGGTCATACTTATGTATTTACTTAATCACTATTTAGCCTATCTCGCTTAATTATTCAATTATCTTAATTACTAAGAAACATTGAATAAATAACTAAAAACATTGAATACATGAATGAAACATTTAAACTATCCAAAATGCTGCAAGGTTTATCAAGAAGCTTGTCTTTATTGCTTCACACATTATCATGTTCAGGTATAACAGTGCTCGAATAAAGATTTATACACTTAGTGGCTCCTACTATGGGCACTCGGGAAAAAAATTCTTTTCAAATGTAAAAACTGCAAGAGTTTAGCTACTATTATTACTTAAATCCCATAAACACAGCTTGGAGCTCATATTTATAGTTTTTGCTATAGGGCTGCATCGACGAGGCCCCTTAGATGTAGCAAACGCTACGTCGACGCAGCCTCATCGACCGAGGTCCATCGACAAGGTTGCATCAATGAGGGTCCACCAATGTGACACTTTGATGCTCATCATACCCTCTTGACTGAATGAAAACTTATCCTTGAGTTCCTTTAGAAACTTGGGAAGGTATGGGATTATTGACTGACTCTTGACATAACAACTAACTTGACAAAATCGAGTGCCCAAGTGTACAAATCAACATATTACAAAAAGAAGGGTGTTCGTTACACAAAATTGAACACCATGACATGATTATAAAAAACTAGATAACACATCCTCTGATGACATGAAGGTAATGAAGAAGATTAGACAGTCCCAGATAGTGGAGGCTCCTAAGGTTTTGAAGGACCTTCACCGACTTCGGGCACGTGTGATGGCTAAGGTGGTTGTGGTTGTCTTGCTATGGCTGCAACCTCCGGTGGAAGGTGAAAGGCATCCAATAATATCTTCATCTTCTCCTCCTTACTTTGGGGATCATTCATAGTCCACACAGCATCACCAATGTGGGCTAGAATGGGGATATTCCATGGACAAGGTATTACCAGGAACAACTCCTTAGCATTGATAAACTAGGAAGTCAATTATTTGTGTTTGACATCAAATGTCTTGATCGCATTTTGCAACTCTTGGTAGTCGTTCATCCTTCTAGCTAGGTTCTTGACAGTAGATCTTTGATCAGTGTATTTTCCCTTGAGAACTTTGAGTTCAACATTTGCCACCACAAGCTTTTGCTTGGTGTCTTTGTGATGCTTGAACTTAGCCTGATATAATAAGTACAAGCTAGCCACCTGCTTCTCTAATTATGATCATGGTCATCCAGTAGTCAACATGGCTAGATTAGCATATCGAAGATTGGTAAGCTCCATGTATTCTATCATCTCCTCAATTTGAAACTCTTTCAGGCAGATCTCCACATTATTGTAGGCATCTATCCCATCAACAATGGGTTGTCACAATTCTCTTCCTTGTTGGAGTTGCTAGAGGGTTTCATTCATTTTTACCTTCACCAATAGGATATGTTTCTCATTCACTTCTTTTTATAAAATAACTTGATCTTTATAATGATCCTTAACTCTCTCAAATTTAAGAGCCTTTAATGATCCTTAACATTCCATAGGTGATGATTCTCTACGGTCAATTGTACATTCTCCCAGTGGATCTAATCCAAGGCCTTCTAAATTTTGTGATGTGTCACCTCTGCCAAGGATTGATAGAACACTGTTGTTTCCATTGCACCTTTAACCCCTTTTAGCCTAGTATGAAGCTATTCAAGAGCGTCATATTTTGTCAATGCCAAGTTGAGAAATGCATGGTCGATAATTTGGGCTCTTAATTTGACAACTTCAATAGCCAAGTGTTCATTCAGCTCCTTGGCTATTTCGGGTTGCCCCTTCAAGATGATGTTTTTTCCCTTTACCTCTAGCAACTCCGACTAGGTTGCAGTAATATTATCCAAAAGATTAAAGACATCTAGAAGCAGTTGCCCAATTTCCACTAATTGATCCAATAGTTCTTCATGTTGTTCTACATTTATTTTGTTGCTTGTAGTCCCTATAGATGTCTACACATCCTTTAGTGCAGTGATGTATGGCATAGATGTCGCAAGTGCATTGAGGGTTTCAACAATTCAGTCAACAACTACCTTTGTTACTATCTCCTACCCTTGGTGTTACATCACCAATATTGTTTCCCCCTCGCCTTCCTCCAAGTGCACCAAGAAGGTCACGGTGTTCCCAGAAATTTCTAGGAGTGGTCGTTATTCTGCAAGAGATACTATGACATCTCTAACACTAAGATTCGATCTTGTGAACAACTATGTTCTTTGAGCCAAGAAAATGGATCCAACTCCATCCATCATGTTGATTATTTGGGCCACCTTATTTAGGTTACTCATTGTTGGTTGGTACATAGATGGGTCCCCGCCACTCATGCCTACTTGTTGCTCTTGTTCACTTAAGACCCATTCTCAGTACTTGTGTAACTGTTGGGTTGTTGCAGCAATGTCTGTCATAGTTGATTAAGTGGTAGCTGGAGGCATGATTGCTACTCCTCTTTCTAAATGGTTGTTGCAGGTGTTTTATGTTTCATCCCTTTTGCCCAATTAGTAGTCGAGGCATGCTTGACAGCATCATTCATATAACAGACTATTCCTACTCTTTGACAAAGTTTTCTGATGAGACATGGAAAGGGGAGTGTCTTCCTTCCATGTCCATTTTCTTTAAATCACTTCTCCATCTATAAATAGATCAATTGTGGAAGATTGACAGGGAATCTCCCACTCAAAGCAGCACATGCATGAATAGAAAAGATGATGATGTTACAAGGCTTCACCGTGGGATTTAGGTGAAAGGTCGTGATCTTGTAGTGGATCCTTTTTGCTAATGTGAGCACACCAAACTTCTTGTAGTCGATACCATAGCACCATCACACCCATTCTTTCTTGATGCTTGGGCCTGCTTGCATTAGAATCTCAACAAGATTCACCCTTATTTTTGGAAACCCAAGCACTTCAACAATGTCCTGCACCAAGTAGGACACTGAGATATCCTTGATTTTTACTATTGATTTAGCCTGCATGTTGTTCTAGAATAAAAATGTCTCTCCCATTTACCACTCCTCGATGGGAGTAGTGATTGGCCATATGGAAGAGGTCCTTAGTTGGTCATGCACTTCTTTTGGTGCTTGCTCTAGGAAAGGGCCAAAGTTTAACTCCTTGAGCAACATTTTTTAGACCTCCCTCAATCTGATTTGATTTAGGAAAGCTTCTATCAAGGTCACCTTGAGATTTGCTGCTTGTACTAGTGCATCATCTTGATGAGAATGTTCTGTTGCTGCTGTTGGTTCTGGAATCTGTCGAATAGATTCCACCTCGACCTCTTCCCTAATAGGACCTGTGACGTGGGTTGTAAGAGGTTCTTCCTAGGCTTATTCTTGGCCATTTCTTGTTCTAGGCCATTTCTCCCTTGGTTGAGATGGTCTTGCTTTCTGCATGTGTTTGCCTTTTGGTGCCATCTATGATCACAATACATCCATGGATCAGTAGATATAATGTGTAACTTTAAATTTTTGAATACCTTATCTCATTAGTTAGTTACACTTTGGCTAAGGTTAGACCATGGCAAATTGATTGTTTTATTATTATTTTATTAGTTATTTATTGTAAATGTCACTAGAGCTCGTTAGAAAGGTTTAACTCTTATAATTTGGTATTTAATAATTGATTTCTTAGTTAAACCTTTGTGGGAGTTAGACAAATGGTGAAAAGTTTTTTATAAAAAATGGCACATTTGTGGCCCCCATGATGAAGAGCTTACATCCAGTATCTACAGGGTCGAAGAACAAAGTGACTTGGATAAACCATTAGAAAGTTATGGGCTCTGGAAGGTTCTAGGCTTTGAAAATTTGAAAAACTCCCTTGGTGTTTGTGAGAAAATGTAAAAATTTCAAAGTGGGGTTTCACATATATAAAGTATTTTTCCACCACGTTGACGGGACCGCATATATGGATCCTTGTATATGGGTATACTCCATGAATGGGGCCCAGAGGAAAAATTTTGAAATTTGAATATCTTAAAAAATAAAAGGAAATTTTTCATGAATCTAAGGTCTATGAAGTCCTAGAAAAGCTAAGAATATGAGAAAATCATTGAAGATGGTTTTTAAAAGCTCAAAAATTGAAAAATTTGATGGAGAATGTATTTATTAAACAAAATATGTAAAGGAGCATATGGTTGGATGTAGAAGATGGATGTACAAAAGATTCTGATTGCAAGAATGCCTAAGGATAAGGTGTTTAACAAACCTAACCAAGAGAGATGTAAGTGGGTCTTCCCCATAGCAGGCACATGCCTTGTTTGCCCTTGCATAACGTCAACCTAAGGAGTCCATGGGCCCAATAGGTGATGAATGGTTGATGGAAGTTAAGAACCAAAACCCAGATGATTCTACCTAAGAATTCAAGTACGTCAAACCAAGATACCAAATCAAGAACATAGACACTGGCAATGAGGTGAGTTATAGACAACATAGATAAATGATGGAGAAGGTGGAATGCAATTCCAAATTTAGATCATAAGAAGTCCCTTGTAGAGTTTTCTGTTTAAAATGATCTAAGAAGATCCATCCTTAGTCTAAACCAAAACTAACCTCTTTTAGTGACTTTGCATCACCACTCCAAGATTGATTCACCTCCTTGAGACACAAGAGAGCTCCCATAGAGCAACACCATTCCATACAGAGAAGAAAAGAGAAGAAGGAAGTGAAAAAGGTCCTTAGTTAGAGGAGATCTTTAGGCATGGGTAACATGTTTTTCTAGTCCAATAACCAATGCTTGTAGCTCGTTGATTTATCTAAGAGTGATGCTTTGAATTCCCATCATGTTTTTTTTTTTGGATGGAAACCACACCATGCAAAGACTTTATTTGACCTCCTATTATTAGTCAACATGGAACAGTAAGAAGTCTATAAAAATACTTAAGCACCCAAGCAAATAGAAGAGTAGAAAGAGGATTAAGTTTTCTTGAAGTCACACTCTATGCAAGCCTTTGAATCCTTTCCAATTCTGAAAACTACCAAGGTCACAAATTTATTAAAATTTTATTTAATGAAAAAGAATCCTAAATTTCCAGAACAAGGAAAACCTTAGATTTTGTGGATGGATGGATGTCATGGACTCATTGCCTATTCCATAAAACAAAAGCCATGACTTAGCCATCGACACAAAAATTCAAAAATAGAAACCAAACATTAGCAAGCAAAACATAAAGCACAAACCACCATTAGTAACAACTACAGCACCATTGTGTTTTGTTGGCACAAAGCACGTTTATTAGCAAAAATTTCAAAATCACTCTCAAACAAAGTAAAATATATAAGAAAGTGTAAAATATTCAAGAAAGATTTAAATATAATAACGATGATGTAAAATAAAAATGGTGTAAAATAGGAAAAAAAATTAAAATCAAAAAGGTGTAGAAGAAACAAATTACAAAGACAAAAATGTGTAAAACAAAAAATAGAAAAACTGGGAATCCACTTACATGGTTAGCATGGATGGCCATCTCCCCCATGACTAAATTGAAAGGAGGAGATTTGAAAAATTGAGCATGATTGTGCATCCGTTGAGATATTTATTGTACTAACTTACTTTGGCTCATGGAAATGCTTTATCTATTGGATGTTGACCAACTGCTTTCTGTTTGGGCTCTCAAGTTTGTAGATTAACATGGCCCAAGAGGGAAAGTTTTCTTCAATTATCTAATGCCCTTCCCAAAATGTTTGAAATTTAGTTTTTTGAGTACATGTGTGGGATTCCAATAGAGAACCTTATCTTGAGGTTGAAATTTTACTTTTCGTATTCTAAGATCATGACATTTCTTGTTGTATGATTTGTGCATTTCATTTGAAGATAGGACCACTAATCAATTTTCATCCAGCACGTTGAGTTTGATCAATCTTTCTTTTTATGCTAGACTTAAGTCAAGATCTAGGTCATAGGCTATTGAGAGTGTACGAAGCTCAAATTGAATGAAGAGTGTTGGAAGTTTCCCATACACTAACTCATAGGGAGAGTAGCCAATACAGAGTTTTCATATTAAGCAGTAGGCCTAAAGGGCATTGTTGAGTTTTGTGCTCTACTCTCCTATATTTTCGTATGGTGTTTGTTAGGATCTTTGTGATCTCCCTATTAGTTACCTCTGCTTGACCATTATCTTGGGGGTGATAGGGTGTTGTTAATTTATGTTTGACCCCTAATCGTTACATGAGTTTTCAAAAAGTGGCACTTGTAAAATGAGTTCCATTGTCAGAAATTAGCACATGTGGCATTTCAAACTTGTTTACAATATGTTGTTGTACAAATCTAGTAGTAGCTGATGATGTAAAGTCAATGATGGTTGCTGCTTCTGCCCATTTTATGTAGTAGTTGACTACTACAATAATGTAATCCTTTCCATTGGACATGGATGTAATGAGACCCATGAAGTCAATGCCCCATATGTCAAAGGGCTCTAGTGGTTGAATCCATTGTTGAGGATCCTCCATTCATGCGGTCATCCCATCATCTCATTGATAGCGCTCACAGGATCAGAAAAATTAATGGGCATCCCTGAAGATTATGGGATAATAGTATCTTGCCATCAAGATTTTTATGGCCATGTGTCTCCCAACATAGTAGCCTCTACAAGGCCCTTCATGAGCATCCTGGAGAATGCGCAATTGGTTTGCATCAAGGAAACACCAACAAACTAGGCCATGGGCGCACACCTTGTAAAGGTGTCTATTAATTTTGATAAAATACTTAGCTTGATGAAGAAACTATTATTTCTTCCTAAAGTCCAAATCTTGTGGCATCTCTTGAGTGAGAAGGTCAGTGAGGATGCCATCATACCATTTTTTTTCTAGAGGCATTTATTCATTTATTAATCCTGTAAAGAGGAGTTCGTATGCAAATTAATCAAAAAGTGGGTTCTCCTCTTTGTTATCCCATCTTAATTGAAAGAGATGGTCAATGACCACATTCTCAACCCCCTTTTGATCTACTATTATGAGATCAAATTCTTGCAAGATCACAAGCCACTATATGATACGGGGGCTCACCATTAGCTTGTTTTAGGAAGAAGTAGATGGCACTATGATCTATGTGCATAAATACTTTATAGCTAAGCACATAGTGCCCGAACTTTTCAAGAGCATGAACCACTGCCATTAGTTCTTTCTCAATTATGGTGTAATTCAATTGTGCACCCATAATGCTTCAACTCGCGCAATAGATGTAATATGGGTGTTTCTTATCATCCAACTATGTAAGCACAACTCTCAAGGCATAATTAGATACATCTATCATTATATGAAATCGTCTAGAACAGTTTGGTACTCATAGAATTGGAGTTTCTATGATTTTTTCCTTTAGCTATTGGAATTCATGTTCACACTTCTTGGTCCAAATGAATGGAGCATCTTTCTTTGTAAACTTAACCAACGGCTTTGTGATCTTAGAGAAATTCTCTATAAACCGCCGGTAGTAGCCAATGTGTCCCAAGGAGTGATTGAATGTCTTTGACTATCTCTAGTTGGCGTGTGATTCCTTGGATGACCCTTATCTTTTCCAAGTCTACCTCAATCCTTGCTTGAGTAATTCTATGTCGCAGTACTATGCCTTCCTAGACCATTAAATGGCTTTTCTACCAATTGAGCCTAAGGTCTGTTTCAACACATCTTTTCAATACTTACACAAGGTGGTCCAAGGTTTGCTCAAATGTTGCCCCATAGGTAGAGAACTCATTCATAAAGACCTCTACCCTGCTATCACTCTGCTATTGAAAAATACTAAGGACTAGCCGTTGGAATGTTGTAAGGGCATTGCATAGATCGAATAACATCTTGCAATATGTAAAAGTCTCTCAAGGACTCATGAATGTTATTTTGGCTTGATTTTCAAGTGCAATCTAGATTTGGTTATAGCCACTATAACCATCTAGGAAGCTATAATAGCAATGCCTAGATATAGTGTCCATTACTTGGTCCACAAATGGCAATGGAAAATGATCTTTAAATGTTTCCATTTTCAATAGCCTAAAGTTGATGCAAACCCACCACTTACCACCTTTCTTTGGCACAATTATGACTGGGCCAACCCACTCACTATCTACGATGGGATAGATGAACCCTGCCATGAGGAGTTGTTCTATTTTCTCTTTAACGATCTGCTTCAACTTGGGGTTCAACCATCTTTGTGGATGCCTTCTTGGCTTCATGGCTAGGTCAGTGTAGATACGATGCTGACATATCCTTACATCGATTCCAATTAGCTCAAAATATGACCAAGCAAAGGATGTTGGCCATTTGTTAACCACCTCCAATAGCTTGTCTTCTTATTTAGGAGCAAGATTCACATTGATGATAACTAGCTTGCCATTGTTTTAAAATGCATACTCCATGCCTGCTAGTAGAGTTTTTAGCTCTAGGGCTTGCTTGAAATTATTAGGGATTTCAAACTCTTCCCAACATGTATCATCATCCTCATGATTAGAGAGTTGGTGATGAACCTTCTCAAATTCATCCATGCCTTCGACATAGGTATATGTTAGGCTCTCAGTAGGTTCCATGCATAGTGTGCTACTATCAAATTTAGTTGTTAGTCACTAGGTGTCCTATTGTTTTGTGGCTACTATGTATAGGCACTTTTGGATATTAGTTTCATGCACACACTAATTGCATGCTTTAATGAATATACTTTTAATGAACCATATTTTCAACATGTAATTGCACCCATTATCGCAGTACACGATGCATGCAACTCACTTCTTTTCAAGTTGTTCAAATTCATTTTTCTTGGAGATTTCCAAGGAGAGGTCCTTGATGTCCATTCATGCATTAACAGTGCTCAACCATGCATGTCCCATAATGATAGGGAAGTCACCTTTGTATTTTTCAACCTTGATCACCAGAATATCGGTAGGATAGGACCAACCAAAAATTATGATCACAATGTTCTCCACTAACCCCAAAGGGATAGTGATTGATTGGTTTACCAATTTCAAATAGATATTGCTCTTCTTAAGAGGTGGTAGGTTCCAAGCCTTGTACATGTCATAGGAGATGAGATTAACACTGAAACTAGAATCAAGAAGAGCCTTGCATGACTCATGTCCAGTGATGTGTAAGTAAATAAAAGGACTTCCTAGGTTAGATTTTTTTCATGGAAAGGTTGCCAACCTTAATCCAATCAGAGATAGCATCAGTTAACATCACGGTGTAGATCTAAGGTAGCATTTGGTTTGAAGGACTCTCGGATGTATTTGATGCAGAGGATGAGGATACTAGAGGTACAAGGCGACCAACCACATTAGCTTGTGAGGATTTGGGAGGACTATTGCATCAAAAAATGGTCATTTCCTAGATCAATTGTCTGAACCACTCAGCTGGAAGGCCAATTGTAAATTTATTGCCCTCGTACCATTTTGTTGTTGTGGTTGTGGGGGAATTTCATCTTGTATGAATGGAGTAAGAGGTAACTGGGTTGAGGGTAAAGGAATGTATGTAGATGGATGTAGAGGCTGGTATGAATATGAATGCTCCCCTTGAGTAGATGGTGAATGAGTTTGATAGTACTTTAGAGGATAAGAGTGATGTTGGAATGAGGTGTGGCTTGTAAAGCTCCATGGGAAAACAGGTTGCTGAACATAGTACTCATATAAATTTGGTTGCCTATAAAAGTACTATTGTATTATTGTTGGTGCCACTGCTAGTATTACTCATACGATTGTGGCAAAGCTTCACTTGGATAGTAAGCTTATTGTTGCTAGTGGAACTACCTTGGATTGCCTTGAGGATAAACTAATCGTCTAGGTGCTTATCTTTGTGCTAGTCAGGATTCAACATGTACACCCTAGACTCTTGTAAGTGTGACACCATAGGGAAACATCCCCTATGATGGTCATATTGACAAATGTCAGACCCAAGATCAACATCAGAGTCTACTGCAGCAACTTTGCCCTTACCTCTTCGGTAAGCACATTCAACTTCTTTCCGCCTTTTCCAGATGTGATAATTATTCTACTCTTTGGATTCTTCAGCAATGTTCATAGCAATTTAGAAATTTTCATCCAAAGGATCCCATAATTTATCAATCTTTGCTGAAATATTGGAAATATATTTTTGGATGGGAAAGGTTTTCCTGTTCACCACTTCATCAAGTGGTGACTTCTCCTCATCATAAAATCAAACCTTCCTTTTCATAATAGAAGGGTCCCTATTATATTCTTCTATACTTTCCCTTTATCGCAACTCACTTTCTTCTTTTGCTACCTACTCTATTAGCTTTTGTATTTGATGAGCTCTTAGTTCAGATAGTCTCCCTTGGGCATAAATCCCAAGAGTTCTTTTGCTTTCTGCTGCTCTAAGTCCATCTATGATGTGGCAAAGTTGTTTCCTCTAAGAACAACCATTGTTAGGGCATCAATGTAAGAGAGAATAATATCTGCTCATGGTAGCATTCAAGGATTTATGTGTTTCGTATTTCCAACCTTGGATTTGCCTTCTCAGATTAGACACTCTGGAGTATATCTGATATTTATTATTAAATAGTTCTAGCATGGTACTCCATCTGCAGATAAATTCTAGCTCCAAGGACTAGTACTAGCTTTCTACCTCTTAATGACTATCCTAGGGAATAGCTTTAGTTTCTACCAATCATTCTCTATGTTTTGTAAGGCGTAGGCATCGTGAAAAGCTTGTAGATGGTTTTGCATATCAGGGTTATATCCCCCCTCAAATCTTGGAATATTGTTCATGTCTAAGTGCTTGATCCAACTATCTTTTACATGCCTAGTTGAAATCTTAACTGCCTCTGCAATGTTAAGCATGCTTCAAGTTACAAGTAAAGGATCATCATCATCATTAGTTCGTCGTTGCCAATGATGTCCTCTATTACCCCTTCAATCATTATTTCGTTGTGGGCATGACGGTTAGTATTATTGTCCCGCTGCTCGCCTCCATCATGATTGTTCCTTTTGCAACATTTTTTAGAACCAAAAGAAGAAGAAGAAGATGATGATGATGTTGATGAGGGAGGAGGCTTGCCACCACCATGGTATCTGCCAACTTCCCTTTCATTGTCATGGCTATGTTTGTTAGGTTTCTTATAATCTTGACACTTGTCCAAGCCCCTGCCTTGACTACCATCTTTTCCTAAACCTAGTTTGCTAACAATGGAATGTAGACTCAAGTTCACACCCCCATCACTAGTAACGAGGGGTAGAGAATTTTCATGTTGAAAGCCCCTAGAGAAAGGATCCTCATTATCATCTTGGTTCAACAAGAACAAGGGATTGGTAAATCATTTTTCCTTCACAAACTCATGTTGTTTCTCCTGGTGTTGATCTCTCCAATGTTTTGTTCCAGTGGACTGGTAGTCCTAGTAGTCATAATCATGCACAACATATTCCTCTTAAAGATCATGGATGCCTAACTTAAGAGTTTGAAGAAACATCATGGGCATAGATCGATCAGGAGGCACTACAATTTTTCCTTCCCTGTCGTGCCATCACAGTTGTTCATCCTGATGTAGGATAAAGGTGAAATAAGGCACATACTCATTTGGATGAGTATATACCACCTTGCACTATTGAGGGACTAGTAGTTTAACATCGTCATGCTTGAGAGAGGAATACATTTTGCAAACAAATAGAATATCAGCGTGCTTATATAATTATATTATGTGTGAGAGTGATGTTGACCATGGGTTTGTCTAATAATGTTAATAATGTTCACTAATCCTAGATAGTACACGTTTCAATAGAAAGAGTCCCTAGCAACGATGCCAATGATGAGTGGTGAAGGATACCCCTACACTCAATCATACAAATCACAAAGCATTCATGTATGATCCAGTTGAATTTTGCGGATTTTATGTCTTCTAGTACATTAGTTGTCTAGGAAATGAACCTCGCCCTAATGGTCATTCATTGTCATCCCAATTATACTTGTGATGTACAATGGTATGGTTAAGTGTAATCAAGGCATATGATTTTTATTGTTTTATGTTTTATGTTCTTTTGTACTTAAAGTAGAGAGATGAAGTAATTTAATAACTAATTTAATTTATCTACTTAACCAGTTTCTAACTAGTCCTAACATAAGCATCTGGTTCAACTTTTCGTACACATCCTAAACCCATGTATCCATTACTAGGTTATTAAGCACTATGCCACTAGGCAAAGCAATAACATTTCTAGGATTACCAAGTGGATACATGTTTACAGTTCAAGCGGTCATAGTTATGTGTTTACTTAATTGCTACTTAGCTTATCTTTCTTAATTACACAATTAGCTTAATTACTAAGAAACATTGAATAAATAACTAAAAACATTAAATACATGAATGAAATATTTAAACTATCCAAAATGCTACAAGGTTTATCAAGAAGCTCATCTTTATTGCCACACACACTATCATGTTCAGGTACAATAGTGCTCAAATAAAGATTCGTACACTCAGTGACTCCCATAAACATGGCTATGAGCTCATATTTATAGTTTTTGCTATAGGGCTACATTGATGAGGCCCCATAGACATAGCAAATGCTACATTGATGCAGCCCTATCGATGGGGCAACACCACATAAACAAGGCCCTATCAATGGGGGCCCATCAATGAGGCCATGCCAATGGAGGCCTATCAACGTGACACTTTGATGCTCATTAATGTCAAATATTCATTTTTACATCAATTTATCAATATGTCAATTCTCCTATCCAAAAGATTTCTACATCATTTTTACATGATCTACGAGGCATTTTGAGCCTATAAATAGGATGACACCCTTAAATAGAAGGGGTTGACATCTGTTACAATTTGGTTGGCTTGCTGGTTGCTTAGCATTTTTTTCATTTGGCTTTTGGAAATAATCATCATCTACTTAGAATTTGGTAATTATCTCTACTACTCGATGTAGTTTTGTTCTTCTAAAGACTCTACCTCACTATAGAATAAGTGCTCTCCCTCTTGAGATACTCAACTCCTTTGATTTCTCTCTCATTTTCTTTGTTGATACAATGTATCCCTTTCATTTTATCCTCTTGACACATGGAAAATTGCTTGGAATCAAGTTCACATACTGATTTGATCCATGTCATTGCTTCATCAGCTTCTCAATCTACATCAAGTGCACACATCAGGGAAAGAACATGGTAACATAGCTTCTTGTCAAATGCCTCTAATCCCTAGTACATCTCCTAAAATATTTCCAGTAGGTCCTTATTTTTTGATTTCTCTTGTAATATGCATATTGTCTCTTTCAATTCTCTATCTTTGGTATTATCCAAATATGTGGCAAATCTATTTTATGTTTTCCATCTTTTCTTCCTTAATTTCATGCTTTAAGGAATTAGATTTTTTTTTTTTTTTACACTTTGTCATCAATTACTCTTTATTGCTAGCTACACACCACACTTTATTTTGTCTAAATTTGCATTATATGCACTTTCTCTTATTTTCTACTTGCTATTCCATCCATAAGCTTTTTCTTTTTTTATTTTAATCCACTAACATTTGGTGAAAACATTTAGCTCAAATTAGTGGATTTTTTCAACAATTTGCAAGTTCCCTTTTAATTTAAGGAAAGTTAATTGAAAAATTAGTTTTCATGGACCATTTGGTGACCACAAGATTTCCTAGCTTAATTTTTTATTAGGTCATATCAAATATTATTATTATGATTATTCGTAGTATAGCGTCTTTCTAACAACAAGAGGACCTTCGCAAAACTAATCATTATATCTAGGACCTACTTCCATTTTTATGTTTTGCTATTTTTACACTTTTTTTAAGTATTACTGATGTGCTGCATCAAAGCAAACACATCACATTGATTTTTTGTAACTCTAATATTGTAACAATGTTGCCCCAACGTTGTTTGGCACCCCAAGGAATTCAATAAGATCCAATGGATCTGGGGCGGAAGACCTGGGGAATACACCTTTAACAAGCAAGCATTCCAAGAAAGAGTGCAAGCAGCAACATAGCTTCTTAATATATGTATGGGAATGCACCTCAAGGAGGATAACAAAATCTAAACGAGGACTTGCAAACAAGCACACAAGCAACCCTGTAGACAACATCGATGGAAGGAAAAACAATGCATCTACAAGGGGTGGTGCCTCACCCCCAGATCCCTCACTATTTGGTACAAGGTGTGGCTTGGCACTGCACTAGAACTATCCAATCTTGGTTGCCTACATATCTACGACCATTGTAGAATCAGGGCCATGTAGTTCTCCATGTGAGGGTAGTATGAAAAAAACTTAAAGAGAGTTGCATTAGAAGGATGCCCTGCTACTGACTTGGTACTACCAAGTCGGGATGGGTTTTTCTAACACTTGAGAGTCACCCAAGGACACCTCAGAGTGTTCCATGGCCCCCAAACCATGGGGAGATCCTAGGAGAACCACCACCCCAGGACATCTTTCACAATCCTCGCCTGCACAAAAAAAGCAATGTCCTTGGAGTGAAGCCTAGGATGGTTTCGAGAGTACACTTCAAGTATGGGTTTGGAACTCCATCAACTCCAAGGAACCTGTCAACTCAATTGATGCCAAGCCTGAAGGAAGGTACCGACCCCAACACCTGATATGTCCTTCCATCCAATGCCTTGCATGAAACGCAAAGGGCATTTGGAGGAATCCCAAAGACTTTCCCTACTTTGTGACAAATGGGAGTAGTCCAACCCAAAGGGCCAACGTCTCTAAGGCATCCCCTAGATTCATTCCTTCTTAGGTATAGAGACTTATCTTCTTGTGTAGGCCCATACCTATGCAACAAGATAGCTCTTCTTCCACAAGTCCAACCGAGTTCCTTTGTGAATGGCATCTCAGCACACATCGATTTTCTTGATTTTGTTTTTGTTAATATCAATTTTGAGGGCTCACTAGGGACACTACCCATGGTGATGGACTTGGGAACATAAAATCGAGAGGAAGAACATGCTCTAAAAGAGCCATGTCTCTACAAGAAACTCATGCTTGCCAGAACTTCATGTTCTGCTACTCACATCCAAATCCATGGGGTCTCACCAATGTAACCATCTAAGCACAGAATCTGCGCATTTGTACCATGAACATTTTTTTCCATCATGTTTGTTTAGGCTAGTATGAAGGGAGTCAAGCATGTTCTCCCTTCAAAACAAGGTACAAGGGTAGATCTTTTAAGCTTGACCTTGCCATCCGCAAACCCATTAGCATCGTATTCCTCATTTCACCATCCAACACTATTCCATTGTCACAACAAGAGAGAAGATCCAAAATTTGTTTGGAAAACTTCTCCAAGAGGCTATCATAACATACAAGTCCAAACTATCATCAACAACCTTTGTGATTTTCCAACATCGAGAATGCCTACTCAAATGTTAGAACCAGTGGAGGATATGTTGGGCAACCACCCTAGGACAATCCTCCATACAAAAGTCTGATGTCAACTACTAGCACACCATTGATTACAATCATAATGTCTTTTTCATGGAAAAGGATCAACCGCACTTGCAACGTACAAGCTATCCTTCCCACCCTAACATATGGGACAAGCACCTTTTTCTGAACACTTAGTCTAGAAAAGAATATAGAGCCACTTCTAAGGGCAACCACAATCATGAATTCTCCAAGGAACATCTAGGTTCCTAGAATTTGAATTTTCCTGCTGTGTCAGGAACGATTGCAACTCCCAATCAACACCTTTCATTAGATTTTTGAACTCGAAGGAAGGATCCTCTTTGTGAGGTTTCTTCCATAGGAAAGTACAACCAACCCAAATGCACCTTACCCATGATACACACCCAAGTAATCCACATAGTCAATAGAATCATATCGTCAAACTTTTACCAGCTAAGGGAAGACATGGATTTACAAGTCTTACCTAGATTCAATTCCACCTTAAGAACAACTTGAGAAGCGAAAGAGTTCATCCCTTAAAAATTTTATCAAGAGGAACTTTTGTTTCATCCTGGGAGATCTAGGTTTTTTGTTTCATGCATCCTAGTCCAACCTATTTACAACAATTGTGGTGCACAAGGTCACACCACTACCTATTACCATTCAACCCAAACAATAAACGCAAGTCAACAAGAACATTTTGCCCATAGGAGGACTAGGTCCTCAAGATAGTTTCACAAAGAATGGACTTCACTAACATCAACGACAAACTCAAAACAATACATGATTCATCCCCAAAGGGTTTACAATAAGGGTGGTCTACCGAAGAACCCCAACAAGGAAGTCCCTTTGGAACCCCAAAAGATGAGAGAGAGTACATAAGATCATGCCTTGCTTACAAGAAGGGAGATATATACATTTAGGCTACATCAACGACACGGCCTCACGAATGAGGTTCCATGAATTTCACCAGGGTAACAACATTCTATCTCTAAAAACAAAAAACAAGCCCCAAGAGTTCACGAACATGGGACCATTGCTAGGAACAAGTCCCAAACATCAACTACTTCTAGATCCCAACAAGGGAACAATTCTCTTGATACCACCTACCTTATTGTTTTAGGAACTAAAGAGGACATCTATCGGGATGGAAAATGACCCCTCATAGGATTAGAGAATCATCAAATACTATAGTGCTTAGCCCTGCTATCCCACCAGAGAGGTTAGGACACTAACATGAATTAACAATACACTAGAGAAATGGGACAATGCATTGAGGAGAGACAGTGTGATACATCAATGTACACAAGGAACAGAGTACATGAAGGAGATTCGGTAAGACACCATAGCCTAATAGGCATAATGAGTCCCAAGTCATGAAATCACACTATAGTCCACAAAAGCACCAATAAGTCCCATGCCATGAGAGTGCATCATAGGCCTCAGAAAAACAATAAGCAACCAATCACAAGAGCATGCCAACATCCACGAAGCATTAGAATCCCCCAATCATGAGAGCATAGGCTCAAGTGTTTTTGAGCACATGCAAGCCCACCAAGCAAGGCCACCAAGAGAAGTCACAATTTCTGTAACTGTAACATCACTTATTCAAGGATAGACCACCATCCGAACGTTTGCAAAATTGCTCCACCATCACATCTAGCCATGGAAGAGAGAGTCTAGGTGTTGATACCTAGATCTCAACTCTACTCCACAGCTAGACATAGCAGCATCACCTTTGATTTGAATTTTAACCACCATTGATCACCTATGGATAAGATTTTTGCCAATCTAGGAACCCAAGAGGAAGTGTTCCCAAGACTTTTCCTATCTCAAAAGCGTTCACCAAAGGATGCACCATCAAGGCATGCCAATATCACCAAGAATGCAAGGCATCAGTTCAAGAGCACCTTGGGCAAGAACATGCCCTGGCCTACTCATTACAACATCATATCTCAACAAAGAGAATTTTCCATGGGGGTTTTCAATAGAATTACACATCAAGGCACAAAGGCCACTTACAACATATCAGGAAGGTGCTTCAAGAATGAGCACTAGGAAAACACCATACATCAAGCTTGGCCTTGTCACAGGGTGTGGCATAGGCCTACAACAAAGAGACAATTGACTCACATAAGGCAATAACATCTAGCACTTTTGTGTGTATAAACTATCAAAACTAAGAATATCACAATGTTACATTACAATCTCACACACCCAAGGATAGGAATACATTTAGTGAGCACAATACATGGTATTTGGGAATGCTACCCAAGCCTGGAAGGCTTAGGACGACCTACCCAAGCGCATCCTAAGTTGAAAGGTTTAGGCCACCAAGGGCATACCAAGAAAGCACCATGTTAGTTTGAGAAAAACTTGTCTCTGTTGTGGAATGTACATGATCATTTGTCACACTGCATCCACTGCACAATTGTCTCTACATGTACATGAACAACCATCACATTGAACTCACTGCATGACTGCCATTGAATGAAAATGATTCAAGACATGAGCACAACAATCGAATAACGGAACATCCCAACTGAGTATCCAGCAACTGCCATAGTGGGACCTCAAGGCATTGGCCACTCTTGAACCATCAGTATTCAACATGGCCAAGGATATTCATGCCATCTGCTAACCCAATATCTGTAGGGTCTAGGATGGATCACTGTCCTCTGTTAGTGCTCACCTAGCATAGAGAGGCAAACAAATCATGATGTACCTGTTGATTCATCACAACCAAGGTACTGATAAATCCACAACCCAATGTTGGAATTCTGAGACCAAATAATCCATTCATGAAGGCCTCAAGCACACATATCTTCCCCATAGACATAGTGCTCACAGAATCAACTAAGGTCACCACTGGTTGCATCTTTGTACCTATGCTTCCTGCAAAGATTGAGACAATAGCTCAGAAACAGAGAAGTTAGTAGGAACATGATTAGCACATCAACCTCATATACAATCATCAAACATGATCATATAACATAGAAATATCACTCTTGCAACATCATAAAGAGCAAGACCTCAACAACATGCATAGAGATCAACCATGAAAAATATTGATGGGTCAGTTAGATACACTCACACAAAAGAATTCATCATGAGGCACACCCAGAGAGAGTTAGAACACTCAAAATTTCAAGATTCACATATAACAAACATTCCCAACCATTGACACTAATCCCAACCATGCTCAAAATCAAAACACATTCATATGAGGTGTAGGCAATAAGGAATCATTATCTCAACTCAAAAATAAGATGGAAGACCAAGGTTTAGCCAACAACAGGTCTCCATAAAACCAATTCTCACTACAACAAGCAACATCAAGAAGGATGTGTCCACAAGAAAGACTCTCATCAAAATAGGTTAAGTCTCAGCAAGAACCAACAATACGATAACCCACACCAGAAGGTCTCCAAATCAAAGTGTCCAAAGAAATGTCACCAATCAAAGGAGCGATGCCACAAATCCAAGGGCAACACAACTAGCTCAAACAAGGGAGCACAACTCATGAAAGGTCAGCAACAAGGGAAATCATGCCTCAAGCACAAGAAGTTGTCAAAAAAAATGACCATAAACATTTCACCTTGGGATGGCACAAATGGCCTTCAATGCATCCTCAACAATCCCAACAACAAATCATCACACCGTGTAGAACACAAAGCCTTACGTTACAAATAATAGACATGACAAAGGTAACAAGCATGCAAAATTTGAATACGCAACCAAGAAGACATGCATACACAACTAGACAACCATACAATCACAAACACGAATGTATAAAGTCTATTGGCAACGATCTTAATCCATCTAGAACAAGGCTCACCAAAAGCACATGTCCAAAGACCCTTCATCCTGAGGCACCTAGGAACCAACATGTCCCAAATTGTATTTCCCATGCTCACTGTATCTAGGGTGAATGGGAGTGCACAATTCAATCAATGCCATCTCGATGTATGTCATCTGGGTGGAAACCAAAGTAGAGACTAGGTTTGATTCATCCCAGATGAATCACTGGAGATCAGAGATAAGAGCTCCTCAAGCAACAATGATTAATGAGTTGCCAATAGAACTCTCCTCTACCATATCAAGTGAAACCACAACTGGTCCAACCACAAGTAAATAAGTGAAGGACAATACCACAACACAATTGTATACATCCTCAAGGAGAACAACATACATTAGTTGCTCACCATGTAACATTGGTCCCCTCATGAAGAGTGTAAAAATATTACCATAAGGCAACTCTTCAAAGAATACATAAGGATATGATCGTAGATCACCTAGGTATCAATCCGAAGGGACAATTAATTAGAACAATCTCAATGGAGTAACATTACCAAAGAGCACATGCATATCGCAACACGATGTCAAAAATGCTCTGATACCATTTATAACAATGTTGCCCTGACATTGTCTGGCACCCCAAGGAATTCACTAAGATCCAATGGATTTGGGGTAGAAGACCTAGGGAATATGCCTCTAACAAGCAAGCATCCCAAGAAAGAGTGCAAGCAACAACATAGCTTCTTAATATATGTATGGGAATGCACCTCAAGGAGGATAACTAACTCCAAATGAGGACCTTGCAAACAACCACACAAGAAACCCTGTAGACAACATCAGTGGAAGGGGAAACAATGCATCTACAAGGGGTGGTGCCTCACCCACAAATCCCTCACAATCTAGTACAAGGTGTGGCTTGGCACCACACCAAAACTATCCAATCTTGGCTACCTACATATCTACAACCACTGTAAAATCAAAGCCATGTAGTTCTTCACATGAGGGTAGTATGAAGAGAACTTAAAAAGAGTTGCATCAGGAGGGTGTCCTACTGCTGACTTGGTACCGCCAAGCCAAGATGGGTTTTTCTAACACTTGAGAACCACCCAAGGGCACCTCAGAGTGTTCCATGGCCCCCAAACCATGGGGAGAGCCCAAGAGAACCACCACCCTGGGACATCTCTCATAAATATAGTTACTTTATTTCTCTTGTTCAACTTTCATTGATGTGTTGCATCAATAAAAAATTCATGTCATGTTGATCTTTATAACTTCAATATTCTTTTTGAAACCAAAACTTCTCACCTTCTATTTCAAGTGTAAAACTATTTGTAGGGACGAACTAATGCATTGGTAACAACCTTGTGAAGTCAAACCATTTCTACAGTTATTGTTATGACATAATCATCTATTTCAAGCTCCCTAAGATCCAAAAGCTAATGGATTATAGGAGAAATCAAGGATTTTCAAGATGAGTAAGTTTAAAGGACTACGAAATAGCTTGTGCCAAATGGAAGATAGACTATATTTTGACACCTAATATGTTTAAGCTCATGGAAGGATAGGAGCACACTAATGATCTACCACTCTTTCTTCCCAATCCAGATTGTCCAATTGAACTGGATGATGAAGAAGCTAAGGAGATAGCAGAGTTTATCATGGAGCGGGAGAAGATGCAAGAATGTATTCATCTAAAGATGAAAGAAGCTAGGATAAAGAACATCTTGGATTAGCCTCTTCATCCACACATCACTCTTAGAGGAAGGAGAGGAAGTGTTGCCTTTAAGTTTAACATCCATCTAATAGATAAAGATGAAGAGCAACCAACATGGAAGCTTAGCAAAAGCAACGCTTTCTCTTACAACAGTCACAATATCAGCATCTTAACTTCTCAAATAATTGCACCAAGATCTATTCCACTAATTATTGAACCTTTGAATTTTCCACAACTTCTTGTTCACCATACGAGCTATTTTTGCATAATAATATTAACAATTCACACTTCATCTTTCAATTCTTTGTTCCACCTTTTGGAACTACCCATTTTATTCCTAAACCATAGCCAACCATACCTTCCTTTTAGCCTTTTCCACTTTCTACTTCCACTCCATAGCCATTTAACATTCTTCAAGCTACTAGCATATTCTCTTTTCCAGTATACCCATCTAATCTAATCTTCTTGGGTGTACTTGCTCCTACAACCTTTGGACCCATTTCCTACATGTGTCCTCCCTTAATGTCATCACCCACTACTACACTTTCACCTATTATCAATTCCCCCAAAACAGATCTACAATTGTTAGCACTTTTTAATGACATGATGTTCCATCTTCAAAACAATAAAGAAAAAATGGCGAAGGCACTAAGCATGCAAGAAAATTCCCCTCTTTCCTTGGATCAGGACTTGAGTGATCCCATAATCTCTATAATTCCTTAACTATTCATGTCTAAGGGAGTTTTGCTACCTACTTTCACATATATAATGGTGAAATAGGGTACCTATTAAATCATGTGGTCACATTTGGAAATGAATGCATGCTTTGGCCCCTTATCCATATATTATGTTGAGATGTCTTTCAAACTCTTTTTCTAGAGGAGCTTTGGAGTGGTATAGGTTTCTGACACATGGATCTATCATCTCTCTAGAGAAAGTAATGGTAGCTTTCATTAAACACTTTAAGTTCAATGTGCCTTAACGTACAAGTGTGATGTCTTTCATTGTCATTAAACATATTTCAAATAATCCCATTAATAAATTCATTTCTCATTGGATAGTAACATTAATGAAACTACCAAGAATCCTATTAATAAATTCATTTGTCATCTACAAGATATCTTTGAAGTTATAGTAATTAATTACATTTAGAAAAGAATAGCTTATCCTAAGCCTCGCTTTATAAATGAAGCTTTATTGGCTACTAGAGGCATTGAAGAATCAACCATTCAATGTAATAACTAGGAATTCATGTCAATTTATAGCAAAGCTAACAAGGCTGCAAAACAAGGGAAGGGACCACTAACTTCTACAAATGCTTCCTCTATTTCTAAGGGACAAACAATGCTTCCTCAGCCACTTCATCTTCCATTCAATAACACAAGCCTCAAAGGAGTAGAGACTAGTACACCAAGATATCTATAAGGTACCCTCTATTTTCGAATACTCTTCTGAGGCATGAGCACCTTATGAAGAAGCACATCTCTAACCAAGAAAGAAAGCACACCATTGCATACAACTAATAGTTATGAACCCTCTCAAAGATAAGAAGGTGATCCTAAGTGCCTAAGTGGTATGACTACCAAAAACTCTACTACTATCATAAGATTGCCAGACATGACACAAATAACTACAAGAATATGAAGGATGACATACAAGATCTTATTAATAAGGACAACATAGTAGTGGAGAGTTATCCATTCATTATGCATCTAGATAGCCAACAACTTGAAGTCTTTCAAAATCCTTTGGGAGCTAGAGGCACAATTTCATCTTTCAAGCCTAAATATAAAGCTAAGCTTGTAAGTCTTCACCTAGTACATCATGCATTATCCAATGGTCTAGTTACATATAGCCAAGGTAGTCATCACAAAAGCCTCAAAAATCTTATATGATCCACTGGTATGACTACACCATTATACCATCTAAACCAAATTGTTCTCCATATTTCTATTGCATTCATGCTACCAATTTCCATCATTTCACTCCCATTCAATCTACACCTTCATCTAGTTCTCCTCCTACTTCATACCATTCTAAATCTCAAAACACTCTCCCATGTACTACAACTCAAACATCTTCTTTCCCCTGATCTCACATAAAACTTCTTACCCATAGTTAGCAAACTAACAAGTCATGATTAGCTAAACAAAAGGACAAGGCTACTAATGCATAGAAGTAACCTTTTAATACAGCAAAGAAAGTTTCCTTCTAGCAACAACATAAGACTACTTTCTCAAGCAACCTTCCACCTTCATCCAATCCTATATAGTTGGTTACAGTAGCACCTACTTCATAAGCATCTTAGCCTATAGACAACAAGGTCTTACAGTAGATGACCATCATTGTTTGTTCTAAAGATACAAATTTGTCCTTCTATGACATTGTGACACCTCCAAAGAACATCGTGTTGCACTATATAAGATTCTTAAGAGAATATTGATCCCAAGTAACATCCCTACTCATATGAGAGCCATGTCTTCTTTTGTTTAAGTCCCTCACTATAAATCATATAGTCTAAAATTCTATGGAAAGAATATCAAGACTGATTTAAAGATAGGAGATATTTCTCAACTTTCACTCTACATCATCATCAAGGTGTGTCTAGAAGCTTTAGTTCCACTCATACATGTTGATGACAACACTAGATTGAACATGATCACATGGGCTATTATCAAGTTTCTTAATCTCCATGATTAGGTAGCTTTCAATGAAACATGCACTTACCTTGTTTCATTCAATGGTATACAAGTAGAGGTTATAGTTTCCATTAGATTACCTTTCATGGTAGGCCATGTTGTAATTTGAAGCTATTTTCATGATGGTACACAAATGTCCTAATGTCAATCGTATATTGGAATGACCTTGGCTAGCTCAACATCAAGGTGTATCTTCTCCCATACATTAGGAGATACACATCCTTATTCATAATCGTGAGATAATCATCCTAGTTGACAAACATATCCCAAACATTTCTTACATAGATTGAGAAGCCTAACATTATTATTTTAATGGCAAATTAGCTGATATTAAGCTTCAACCTGTGGGCAAGCCTATAGTCCTTTATTCTCTTAAAAATTCCGATGTTATTATAGACTTGGGCAATGAGTCTACTTATGATGTCAAGTTTGTTAACTTGGGCTTTGTAGAACTAGACATATCCTTGCCTATGAAAAAGAATTCCCCTTATCCTTCTTATTCAATTACTCGAAAATTCATTGCAAACACAATACCCTTAGACACTTAAGCTTCTTCAAGTCTTATTTGCAACTAGGTGTTGAACATCTACTAGTTTTTTTTAGGACTATTTTTGATTTCTTTATTGTTGTTGATAAAGATTGAAGCTAAGAGAATTTTAGCTAAACAAGTTAGTAAAGAATTAAAAGAGAAAAGTATATCTTTGGATCCATGTAATGATACTGTTGAGATGCACCCCCTAGATAATCCTTCTTCTTCAGACCCCAAGATGACAAATACTAGAGCCATGAATATTGAAACTACTAATGCTACTAAGAATCCTTAAAATCAAAAAGGGACTCCAAATGAAGCTATTGGTGGTTGGGAACAAGTTACTCAAAAAACTTATGCCTCAGTCACACGTGATAATCCTATCTTTATCAATTTCCCTAAAGGGTACTGATCCTTGGTTGTTGCTAATGATAATCATTCCACTAGCAAAATATCAAGTGCTCTTTGTCCTTTAGTAAATAATTTTGAGTCCAAGAATTCTTTTAAGGCTTTAGTAGTTGAGGGAGATCCTCCCTCACCTTCACATCCATAATAAAGTGTTTCTCATGGAATGTCAAGGGATCCTTGGATCCCCGTAGAAGATATATAGTCTGGCATTATATTCGTAGGCATTACCTAGATGTTGCCTTTATTTAAGAAGTTAAAATTCAAGGTTTCCATATTCAAACTTGTTGTAAGAGTATTTTTCTCAATAGTTATTATGTCTCTTCTCACCATGAGCATCATAAAGGTGGAGCTATAATTCTTCTTCACAATAGGTGGTAGGAGTCTATTATCATTCATGGTTGTGATAATTCGGGGCATTGTTATTGGGTTTAATTATACTATTGTAATGAAATTCTAGGTTTCACTTCTATTTACACTTCTTGTAACCTGAATGACTGAAAGCTTTTTTGAAATTGGCTTGGACACAACTTGACTACAACCAACTCAATCATTACAAGAGAGTTTAATATGATTGAGAATCTAGAGGATCAATTTGAAGGATAGAGAGGTGGTTTAGACAACAGTGAACTTTCCTTTTGGCTTACGTTGAAGAGCAAATTGATATTGCAAGAAGCTAAGGAAAATTATCCCTCTTCTAGTACTTCTAATTGGTTTACTTGAAGCAATGCTAGACAAGGAGACTCTTACATTTCTTTTAGGTTAGATCGAATTTACATGTCTACAAATGCTTCTATCCAATTTACTACCACCAACAGCCCTCCTATTCAAGTAGATTATACCTAGATTCTATCAAATCATTATCCTATTCATTGGTATCCTTCCCTTTCTAGCTGCTCCTGCTCTTCTAATTATCTTTATATTTTCCACACTACCTTTCTTTGTAGTAGCTCCATGTGTTCTTTATTGATGCAAATCTGGAATCTGCATACTAAACCCATTGGTGACAATGATTGGATAGATTGGTGGACTAATGCTTGTACTCGCTTACAACATTTTTCCAAACATGTAAGTAAATTGGTGGCTTCTCGACTAAATTCTCATAAGTACAACCTTCATAAGGAAATATCCTTATTACAAAATACTATTGATAGAGGCAAAGCTACTGAGACTCAATTCTATCATTTGCAAATCACTAAGGAGAACTTGTGTATTATGGATCATCATGAAGCTAGAGGTGCTCACCTTTGTGCCCATCTTTCTTGGCTTCGTATGGGTGACTAGGCTATTAAAGAATTTTTTTTATCTCCTCAAAGGAGGCTCCCCTCCCCTAAAAATCCTAGCTATTCAAGTTAAAGATAATATCTTTACTTCCAAAATTGACATTTTATAGGCTTTCTTTGATTTTTACTTTATTACTTTTCGTAAAGAAGATACTAATCCTATTATAGTAAATACTTGCTTGGGAGTTATTACTCCTTTTAATTGTTCCATCTTTGGTGATGCTACTCTTCTTTCTAAACAAGATCTTTGTAAGGCTCTTCAACAACTTCACAATGACAAAGCCCCTAACATGGATGGTTTTTCTACAAAAATTTTCAAGAAATTCTAGCCCAGTCTTCAAGATACTGTCTATAGTGTGTATAAGGAAGCTCTTATGAAAGGTTCTTTTGGCAAAGTGATCAATCCCATAATTACTAAGCTTCTACCCAAGTTAGGAGATTGTATGTGCACTAGCAATTGGCACCCTATTACTCTTTTAAATGTTATCTACAAAATTGTTGCTAAAGATATAACCAATAAATTAAAACCTTTTCTTTCTCAACTCATCATCAAAGAGCAAACTAGTTTTGTTCAAGGCAAGTATTTCTTAGACAAGGTCATTACTAGTATTGAGGGTTTGCATTGGGCTTCTTCCACTCATCAAAAGCCATTCTTCTTAAGCTTGATATTGCAAAAGCTTATGACATGCATGATTGGTCTTTTTTAAGAAGTGTTGTTAAGCATTATAACGTAGGTAATGTTTTTGATAAATACATTGATATTGTTTTATCATATGCCTCTTCAATTATTTGAATTAATGGAACCTTCTCTAAGGTTATTGAGCTTTAAAAATTAATCCGATAGGAATGTCCTTTAGCTCCTTATCTCTTTATCATCGTTGTTGATGCTCTTGGAGTTGTTCTTAGAGCTCACAACAATTCTATGAGGTTAAATGGTATCTTTGTGCCACAAGATGATAAGGATCTCATTTACAACCAGTTTGTAGATGAAGCTTTTCTCACTTTGCTTGAGGATCATAATAATTTTAACATTGCCTTGGACTGCATTGACATTTATTGTAGAGCCTTAAGAACTAACATTAATTTGGTCAAGCTTCTCTCCAAGGCCTACTTGGACTTATAATTATAATATCAAGTGGCTTACTCCTATAGATGTTTTCTGCCTTTTGGGTATACCAATAGCTTTATTCTCTACTCCCACTACCTTATGGAATAATTTGGTGGAAAAAGTAAAACATAAGGCTTTGAAATGGGCTTCCAAACCCTTATCTCTTGTAGGTAAATTTATCATAGCTAACCATATTCTGAGCTCCACTCACATGTACTACTCTTCTTTCATGGCTCCTAAATCTTCCTTTCAAAGCATCAACAAAATTCTTAGGAATTTTTTATGGGAGGATAAGGATAATCAAAAAGCTTTTCATCAAGTTTCTTGCAATATTTGCATTTTAAGCAAGGAAAAGGAGAGCTTGGGCCTTCCCTCTATTTAACACCAAAGTATTCTCTTGGCCTCTAAATGGATCACTCATTGTATAGAAGGTAATGAAGCTTGGAAGATCTTATTTAGACATAATATTTCTTATCTTGGTAATCACCAATGATGGAAAAACACTCATTGGAGCAATTGGATTATCTACAAAGGTTCTCAAAAGATTAAAGGCTCATTCCTTTTCAAGCAAATTTGGTGGTGTTGGAGTCAGATTAAAGGTTTTTTTACAATGGAAACCTACCCAATTTCGCTTGAACTCTTTGTTGATGCACTTCATTTGGTGGTCACCTATTTTCAAAAAGAATCTGGACTGTTTATATGAAGAATTTTCTCACAAAGCTAATCGTTTTGCTTATCACAATCTCCATCACATTGATCAATTATTTTCTATTAGGAATGATTATATTGCCCTCTCTTAGCAATATTCCAAAGTTAAATGGGGGTTTCAAAGACAAGATACTCTTATATATCAGCACATTGAGCATGTTCTCTCCAACTTTGTTGTTCCTAAGTTGCACAATGATACTCCTTGGTATGATGACTAGTTTTGGCATGATGGTTTCCCTTTGCATTCTTGCACCTTTCTAAAGCAAAATCTTGGTTTCATGCACAAGAATTTTAATTTTCCACTTTAAATAGAAGATGGAGTGTGCAACTTGAGGATCACCATTGGAAAACTATTTTTCATCGTGTTTGGATTTCCAAGGCCCAACCTAAGCATCGTTTCTTTTTCTGGTCCTTGATTCATTAAGGTCTTTCCATTAGACATGCTTCACTTCTTAGGAGTTGATTACCCTAATTGCACCATTTGTCAACCCAAAGATTCTTTTGTGCATCTTTTTTGGGAATGCTTGTTTTCTCGACAAATTTGGAAGTGGTGTCAATCTCTTCAAATTTTCATTCCTAATCAATTTGTTGGTTTCCCTCTATGTATCTTCAATGATGAATGTGTTAAGTGACACCTTCAAAAGGCTTGGAAGATTCTCCTCTTTGAGAATATTTTCTTCATTTGGAAATGTTGTTTGGATGCTTGGTATCAAAACACCAACTACACTAAATTTGACTATGGTATGAAGTGTTCTATTGCTAGCAATGTTCAACTTCAATGTCAAGAACTAGGCTTTGACAATATTATTAAGTTCTCTTAAGGAGTGTCATTTTTGAGTAGCCTGCTTTGGTTTTTTTTTTTTAGCTTTCATCCCGAGAGGTGTGATAAGCTTTTGTTTTATTGCAGGTGACTAGGGATCACTTTGCAACTTTGGGCTCTGTTAAGGATTTGGTTTTATGATTTTCCTCTCGTCTGTGGTTCACCGTAACAATCCTCTCCCCACCCCCAAAAAATGAGAAAGTGATAGTATTATTGCAAGCGACAACCTTCCAATTTTTAGGTAGCTAACTATCATCATTTCCTTCTTCCTCTTGATCTAGGCCAAACTAAGTGATTTGTAGTTTCATGTACGAATTGACTCTACTCATTCATAATCAATATAGAGAGGAAAGATCAATTAATAAGACACTCAACTTAAATCACATCCTCCTAATCAGCAAAGCTCATCTCTAAAGGTATTTTATTTAACTGAACTCAACACTTATGATTACATGGTGGACTTAATTGAAAAGACCTTACTAATGAGGACCAATCTTTCTGAGTTTGAAGTTATCTTAAATTCAAATAAGCCAACTAAACGTTTTACTAAAAGCTAAACAGTTATCTTGGATCACCAATCATTTAGAATATCCCCCAGCAAGTCTAGCTTTCCTCAAGTGCATTTTGACCTAAATGAGATAAAACATTACAGGGCCATAACTAAATAATTGTCTCTCGTAACCAAAATAATGGGCATATTCCCATAACTACAATCGTGGAAACTTCTCAATTCGCGTAACCATATATAAACTATATATATATCAAACTACCAATACTTATCAAGCTTGCACAATTGTAGTAGTCAAAAATAACTATCCTCAACTACTATAATGGGAACCTAGCTTCGTGTTTATCCTAGAATGGAAACCTAACTTTATGTTACCCTCACTAATACAATTGTAACATTTGACATTGCTACGTTCGTTGAAAACTAAAACAATCAAAAGTCATTATCTTTGATCTTTCTAACTAACTAATCCAAACCAAACTAACCAGTTACATCTTTGTCAATTTTGAATGCAAGTAGGCTAGCCTATCCAAAAGGGTCCTTACTGAAAGACCGCCATTGAATATTGAAGGCTATGCTCTATTCTCCCATATTATAGACTAGGTTGTACGAGGAGATCATGCTCTAATTGAGCACGAAGTAAAATTCCATCCCCCTTATCCTTCAACCTCTAACCTATTTGTCACCACTATTATAGATTAATATGATATCGGGATAATTTCCCAAATGTCAAAAATGGGATGGCCATTTCCTAAGACTACGTGGTGGGAAATAATCTTCCTACCCTCTACGTAGTCTATGATGAATACTTGGCAATTCACTGATACCTAAATGGTGGATGGTCTTGTCTAGTATTGCTCAATGGCTAGTAACATCTATCATACTGCTTTGATTGTAAATATATTCACTTATGATCTATCTTGCCTAGTGTTTCCCCTCACTTCAACCTTGCATTGCAAGGTTGGTTTCTAAACAAGGACCCACCCCCTCGTACAATCCCTTCTGGTTGCGATAAGAGTTGATCCGCGATAGTTAAATAATATTCACAAACATAAAAAAGACGTGGTTCAGATGCAACCATTTCAAATAAGGTTTTACCCCTCACTCTAGAAACTCGTATATGCTCAATAAGAGGTAATACTTCTATTATAGGCATTGGGCAAGCTTCGACATATTTCTTGATAAGACCCTCCACAAACTACATCGCCCAACACATCAAATAATATTACATCATATTGGTCAAATGCGTTTAATTCTTTCAACAACTTTACAGTTTCTCCTACCACGTAGCCTCCACATCCGGCTCCTGTTTCTAGATTCGATGGGATTCTCTTGCTAAGGCACCTCGCTTGTCATCACAAGCACTACACTATCAAACCAATGATGAGGAACAATAGGCTGTACGAGTTAGTTGTCTATCATAGGAATAAGAGGCTCTTCCGCTTTAGAGACTCCTTGAACCTACTCCCTAGTAGCCTAGACAAACTAGCTAAAAGTCTATGCCCTGAGCTGGGCTCTAAGGGATCTATCCCATATCAAGATGTGACACTGTCTAATCTGGTCAGTATGAAGACAAGCTTGTTAGACTACATGAAACAAGACATCCTCCTACTTGGTGGTGTAATGAAGAAGGCTCAAGATATCTATTAGGGGTTGTCATTTTCTAGGACTGATATATGCTCTCTTCCAAAACCAGTTCCAAATGCGAAACCCCTAGTGTGTTCATTGTCTCTTGCATCGCTTCGATTCTTTGGTGTTCCCCCGCTACATTTTGCGCACTAAAGAAAACTTGTCACAAGTTTAAAATTTCTCTCTTTCACCCTCCCTATTTAAACCTTGTGATTTTCTCTGTTTCTCGAATTTTGTTGTTCACATCGACATAATAGTTCTACGTGTTTTGTCCAAAGAAGAAATCAATTCCAAATGGCATCTTTTGCATTTGGATTTTTGTTTGGAGTGATTCACATATTTCCTTCCGGACATTTAAAAATTATAACACGATCGGCCCGATTGACCCTTTAGAATCACCTCCAAACAGTGTATTTATTTAACACTCACTTGCACACTTGTTTGCACAGCCATCATAGTTTATGTTTATGTGCATCTGCTATGGAACATCAGAGAGTTTTTAAACACCATCGCTAGAATTGGTGCTATTTATTGGCTATTCTTGCTTTCGCCTTTTCCTATCAGTGAGGTACGTCTTTAATGTTTAAGATTATTTGTTCATTTAGGATTTGTTCTTGAAAGATTTTTGGGATCTAGCTTGAGCATTTTGGTGTGGCTGCAATTTGCATCTTCTCACTTGGTGCCTCTATCTCTCTTTACATATCTTTGTTTACATGTTTGAGGTAAGTGCATCATTAAACTCAACTTTTATTTTGCCGAGATTGATTCCACTTATTTTGCTAGAATTGATTCCACTTATTTTACCAAAATTAATTCCACTTTTATCACCAGCATTTGAACAACATGGGTTAACCCCTTAAAAAGGCAAGATTTGAAGATGATTTTTTGGCAACAACATGGTTTAACCCCTTACAAAGGCAAGATTTGAAGATGATTTTTTGGATGTTCAAAGTGAATGAATATTTTTATCATGAAAGGTTACATTCCACTTGCAATATGTTAAATTTTTTGAAAAAAAAAAAGACCTACGATACATATTATGGCCTTGAATTAAATTAAATAAGAATATGGCAATGTTTGAGTCGTAAATTTTAGATATTCAATTACCATGAAGATTTTCATTTGTGTAACAAATATACCTTGGGGCTTGTAGTTTTTCTTGGATATATCATTTTTTATACACATCATAATTGAGAAGGCACATCTAGGAGATTCCGAGTACGTTACCCATGCATTGGACCTCTTTACTAACATTTTAGCAATCTATGGTCGCACTTTGATGATATTGGTGAGTTAATGGAACGTTTTAGTATGCAGAGGTTGTCTACACTTTATTACCTTTGTTTACACTTTGCTTGAACAACTAAGAATGCAGCTAAAAAATCTGAAAAGAAGAACTAAAACAAAGTATCTATGATAACAATTATGGAACTAAGAATTACGCTTTAATGAAGCATCTAACTACAAAAATCGTAAATTGTAAATGTCTCTTACTAGTTTTTTTATGGATTGTAAATTAACATTATAAATTAAAATAATGAAGCATTTAATGAAATAAAAGTTGATAATGAAGTAGTTTTTACTCTGGATTATAAATTAAAACTTCTAAATGTGACATAGCTTTAACATCTATATTTACTGAAAATAAAAGCTGATGGTAAAGTACTTTTCAGTCACAAAATTTGGGTAAAGTGCAATCTATCAACACAAACACTTTTAAGTACATGAAACATACTTCACTCTTTCTAAGTATATTTTCAATTTAATAATTCAAAAACATATACCAACAAAATTAAAATCACTATCAATTTTAATCTCATTGAACACCTCTACTTTCATCAATTTCCACACAATAGACACAATATGCTAATCAATTTTTAGGATCCAAGAATTCACTTTTTCACTACTTTAACAATGTAACATGATGTACCAAAGGAAAATCAACCCACCCAACAAAGGATGATGATTCTCAACATAAGATCTATAAGTTGGTGCATGATGTATCTATTTTATTTGGTTTTTATTCCCCTTTTTAACTATTTTATTTTTTTGTTTATCATTTCTTCTTCTTCTCTTTTATTTTTAGGAATTATGCCTAGTTTTTCTTACTTCAACTTAAAGGTGGATGAACTAAAATCTTGGTGTGTTCCTTTCAGAAGCCAATGGGGAATTTGGAGTTTTTTTTTTTTTTTTTATGTTCAAGAAAATGTGACACAATAATGATTAATGATTGGGACATGTCTTCAATATCAAAGGCATGTAAATTTTTGAACATATTAAAGTATAATATTGTAAAACTGTTTTCAAAAATTAATGATAAAATTTGTAGTATTTTTTGAAAATTTAACTGCAATTGATTATGATGATGAATCTAGTATTTTTTTGAAAATATAATGGCTTTGAAACTTTAATGGCAAATGAATGATGATGAATCTAATACGATTAAGAATTTTGTGATTAAGAATTTTGTGGTAAAAACAAAACGCAAAAGCTACATGCTATCATTGTGATATTTCATTTTTTTGTAATTTTTGTGTACCCATTTTTAATTATTGTTTTTTCCACTACAAAATTTGCATAATAGTTTATAAATTTCCACGAGAACCTAGAAGAGACTTTGTTCCAAGATTTTTACATGTAAGTACCTATAACCTAGCATTGTTACACTTGCATTCTTACACCATAAATCACAATGGTAGAAAACATGTCATATTGACACATTCTATTTTTCATATCAAACTATTTCTGATTCTGTGAAGCTAGAACCAAGCAAGATGCCACTTTTATTAAATATTATACTACATTGGACTATACATTGCCATTGAAAAATTATTTGTTTGTTTTAACATATAATAAATATAATTAATTTAATTTTTTATTTTACTTTTTATATAAAGGTTCAACAAAGGTTAGGTATATAAAGAAAGCCTTGGAGTCAATGGATCAAAGTTTGCCAAACAAGGATTTCTTTGATTTTATTAAACCATAAGTGGAAATATGAAGGGATTGAGGTACCTAAAATGTAAATTTTTGGTAGGATCAAAATTGTACTTGTCTTTTAAAAAGCTTTTTTAACTGAAAAAAGCACAAAAATTACAATCGAAATTAAATTAATGATTGGATACTTTTACTAGTAATTATTTGAGGCATGATGAGTAAAAGAGAAACAAACAAAAATAAGTTGGGAACACTAAAGTTGAAATTTTTACAATCATGTACATGGAATTGGCCTTTTCTTTTTAATTTTCAGAGAAAAAATTCTTAGTACAGTATTTATTTGCCTATGTAAAAACAATTGAAATGTATTTTATGTATTTAAAATTTTTTGAGATTAAAATTGACCATAATTTTAATTTTGTTGGTATATGCTATTGAATTATTAAACTAGGAATATATTTAGAAAAAGTGACATACCTTTCATCTATAAAGTTACTCAAAAATGTTTGTTTTGATAAACTACACTTTACCAAACTAGAAAGTACTTCACTATTATCTTTTAGGACTTCACTAAAGTTTTATTTTCAATAAATACAAATACAAATGTTAAAGCCACTTCTTTTAAATTTAAAATCCACACTGAAAAGTACTTCACTATCAGCTTTTATTTTTCGTATATATAGATGTCAGAGCCAATTTCAATTTACAATCCAAAAAAAACTAATACAAGACATTTACAATTTACGATTTTTGCAGTCATATGCTTAACCTCAATTCTTAGTTCTAGAATTGTTATGATAGAAACTCTGTTTTGAAGGAAACATTATCATTCAATCTTTTCTCCTCTTCTTCTTTTCGGATTTTTTAGATTTTTCAACTACATTCTTAATTTGCATAGACATCAACATTACAATCTTAGTTCAAGCAAAGTGTAAACAAAGGTAATTAAGTGCAAACAACCTCTGTGTACTAAAAAGTGTTGGCAAAAGCAAACTGTGAGGTGGTAGATCACAGTAATGAATTAGCAGTTGCTTATTCATAAACTACACTTTCCATTTCTATCATCCGATGGTTTTAGAATTTTTCTCTAAAAATAACATAAGACTTCTAAACGTGTTGTGAAGTTCTATCTTAGTTACCTTTTAGATGTTTCCAATTTTATAACTGGGATGTGGCTATTTAAGTCTGCCCTGGGATCTGTCATAAACAGCATGAGAAAGACAAGAGTGGGAGAATTCTCACATTGCATGAGAGAGAGGTTTCTTCTTGTTCTCTCCATGTGATGAAGAGAGAACCCTGTTATTTCCACATTGCATGAGAGAGAGGTTTATTCTTGTTCTCTCCATGTGATGAAGAGAGATGCCTGTTATTTCCATCGCTCATAATAAGATTTTTTCTGCAATTATCTGTGGTTCAACTACTCTTTATTTTCATCTCATTTCATATTTTGCTACCAAATCTCCTAACAGTGGTATCGGAGCATCCAGGTTCATAGTCCGTGGAAGTCTGTTGCAGATTGTGCATACAAATTTTACAAAATGGTTGGCAAATACGAAATAGAGAAGTTCAATGGAAGCGACTTCACATTGAGGAATGAAAAGAAGAGTAATGAAAAGAAGGCAGAAAAGGTTGCTGCAAATCTGTACATGCTTATGGGGAACACACATCAAGTGGGAGAGTCTTCTGTTGCATCAACTAGTTTAGGAGAAGAATCAACGATGTTGTGGCATCGAAACCTTGGTCATATGTCAGAACAAGGTTTGCAGATTCTCTTTGAACAGAGACTACTTCCTGGGCTCAATTCAGTATGTTTACCATTTTGTCAGCATTGTGTTACTACTAAGCAACACAGATTTAAGTTTAGCAAATCAAAAAACACAGACGCAGATGCAGACGCAGACAATGAAGAGCTGAGGACTACATCTGTAGGCACGACCAGTGATGGAAACGGAAACGGAGAAGGCTGGTCTGAGGGCATGTTCTTGGAGGTGGAGGCCCAGTTCCGGGTGCTGGGCGCGTTGCGTGCGGGGCCATGCTTGCACGCCACGGCGGAGGTCCTAGACGATTATAGGACCATCGTGGGTTTCGCCGGGATCAACGAGTACGGGCAGAGCCGGGCGCTCGCAGAGAAGCTGAAACTTGACTGCGTCGAGCGGTTCAAGGAAGGCGAGCTTGGGCTCGAGCAGCTTGCCCTGGTGGACTGCATCAACAAGTTACTGACGAATTCCCCGGTCCAAATTAATCTGTCCATCTTCAAATCGTTGCCGGACTAGTGGGCGATCGGGTAGATGTTTCCGCTGATGCCGATCCAACGACTGAACGAGCGACCGACGATGCGGGTGGTGTTGTCGAACCTTACCTGCGATAACGACAGGAAGCTAAGCCGATGCAGACACCGACGCTGACGCATGCAATTTCAGCAGAGCTGTTGGCAAAAACAGAGATGGTGTCCTCTGAGGGTTTCAAATGAGGTTTCTGTCATTAGCGGTGGCTGTGGCGCGGGCAATGACATCAAAGTTGCTGAGGATTAAAACAGGATTTCAACAGTGAGGTTTCCAAGGGTTTGTTTGGCGGGTTTTCTGTGGTGGAGTGGTATTCTAGCGAGTTGGTGGAAGGGCAAGGCCATCTGGTCCACCGCTGGTACCACCTCCGCTTGCAGAGGAACAAGAAGAAAAAGGTTTCTCTCTGTGTCACCGCTCAACATAAGCAACATAGAATGGCAAGGTAGAAAGGATGGTGTAGAGATATGATTGATCCTCAATCAAAATCTCCAAATGGGAGATTGTTGAAAAATACTAACTGTGAAGCGGTAGATCCACACTTTCCATTTCTATCGTCTGATAGTTTTAGAATTTTTTCAAAAAATAACACAAGACTTCCAAAGAATTCGGTCATGTATTCTTGCCTGAATCGTGAATCTTTGCCTAAGGCCGACTCGCAATTTTCACGGTGTTTCAATGGCCCCTCTTTGTTGACAGTTAAAGGATCTGCCCGAAAGACGTCGACAAAGAATACGAAACACCGAATTGGTAAAAGTACCAACAACGTCCATCAATGGCCACTCAAGTGTTGCGCTGTCAATCATAGAAGAGCAAGGATGGAGGGTATGGGAGATAAGATGATTTGGCAGGAAATAGGTTCGGGGAAGACTCAAATGAGTTAGGATGGCAGAAGTATGGAATATGCTCATTGAACACACAGAAACGTATGCATACTTATATTAACAGGAATGCTTTCAGACGAGCATGGCGGATCAGTCTGAGATTTCTTTGTTACAGACGATAGCAGGAATGCTTGCAAAAGGAGCACAGCGCGTCGCTTCTGCGATATCTCTGCTATGACGTTTAATTGCGTTACGCTAGTTTGTGAACTTGATGGCAATGCGAGTGCGGAAAACGGGTGCTTGCGTATGTAGCTTTTGCATACAGAAAGCAGATGGTAGAGATGAAGTACAGTAAGCGATGAGGGAAGGATTATGAGGGGAACAGGGATGCACTTCTAAGTGGATGAGCTAACCTGAGTAGCCATGTCAAAACGTCGTTTGTACTTCACCGCTCAGATGAACGCACCTTTGAACGACATCCTCGAAGCAAGTAACCTACAACCAAAAAAGGAAACAGAGGATGCCATTGTCTGTGCAAACTAGAGACGAGGTTGTTAAACAAGTGCCATTGGGGCAAGATGAAGTGCTCGGGCCATGAAGGAGGAACTGTAGCACGAGGCCCGAGTTTTCACCCTTAACGCTCGGCCCAGCATATCGCCGCCAAAGAACATCAGGCTCAGCGCATCTGACTAGTTATGCAAAGAACTGGCCAGATAAATCTGTGAAGCCAGGGCCTGCTAGCGATGATGAGCGGAGATCCCCAAAGCTGCAGTTGATGTGCACACCTTTGGGGCTCCGGACGGCAAAACTAACCTCTCAGAGGTACCACCACTGGAATAAACACAGTAACGGCATCTCCGAGGGGTCAGTAGTATGCCCTTCGGCACATCCGAGGAATCAGTAGGATGCCGGTGAGGTAGTGATGCTGGGACTGTCCCAACGTCCCATCCCATGTACGTTGCAGTTGCATGGAGATAATCGCGCTCGCTTGAGTTGCATGAGAGTGGTTTGTACACCCTAGTTTTAAGTCCTGGGAGACTGTCATTGCTGGTTTTAAGTCTCAGCAGACCATGGTCCCAGTTTAAATTCTGGGCGGACCGAAAAACGCTAGTTTTACGTCGTAGCGGACAGTGGTGGGGCTGATTTATGGTCTCAGCAGATCGTGTTGTGGATGTCAGTTTTATGTCATGACCCAAGGACAAGTCTGTGCCGGTTTTACGTCTCAGCAGATGGTTACTTACCTTAGTCAGTTTTATGTCATGACGGACAGCCGGTGCCAGTTTAGTGTCGTGGCGAACGCGTGCAAAAGATGTCAGTTTTTTGTCTTGGCGAACCTGTACAACATTGCCAGTTTTACGTCGTAGCGGACGGTCACAACTTGCCAGTTTTGCGTCGTGGCGGACGGTTAGTGCCAGTTTAGCATCGTGGCGGACGCGTGACGGGAGTGCCAGTTTTACATCGTAGCGGACGTTTGTTGCCAGTTTAGCATCGTAACGGACGATTGTTGCTATACTTGATATACACACTGGAGATGCAACTATATGTAGTACCGCTTCAGATATACATGATTGACAGGATTTTGTAACTTGTTGCCATCGACATCTGCTAATTTGAATGCTTCGTTGTTATACGCATCAGTCATCAAGAAAGGGCCCTCCCAGTTTACAGAGAATTTGCCTACTGGTTCACGAACAACCTTGAGAACTAAATCTCTTTTCTTGATTAGACGTTGCTGAAGATTGTGACGATGCTTTTGCCTCTGCTTGTCTTGATACTTTTCGATTGTATCAAGTGTCTGTATTCGCTTCTCCTTTACTGAATCTAAATCCATAATCCGAGACTCGATATGTTGAGCTTCATTTATACTCGTGGAGAGGACCATTCTCAGAGAAGGAATTTGCAACTCGAGAGGCAGCACTGCTTCAGACCCATAGACTAGGCTGTAGGGCGTTCTATCTGTAGCTGTCCTGCATGTAGTACGATACGCCCATAGCACATAGAGGATTTTTTCGTGCCATCATCTCTTATTGCTATCAAGCATTTTCTTGAGCAAATTGATGATGACTTTGTTTGTTGCTTCAGCTTGACCATTCGCTTGCGAGTAGTAGGGCGAAGAAAAAGATTGTCTAATACCAAGGCTATCACACAAGGATTTGGTTTCCGTACTACTAAACTGTGGTCCATTGTCGGTCACGATAGTCATCGAGAGGCCAAATCTGGTTACTATATTGTCTAGGATAAAATGGCAAATCTGTTGAGATGTGATCTTCCGTAGAGGAACAGCCTCTACCCACTTCGTAAAATACTCAGTAGCGGTGATTATGAAGCTATGACCTGCGAAAGATTTCAGCGTGATGGGACCTATGATGTCTAGTCCCCATCGTTGAAATGGCCATGTTATCTAAGTTGTATGTAGCT